>CM060893.1:29531396-30131396 GCA_030762935.1 Hymenopus coronatus
AAAAGATTTGAAAATATCAAAAAGTCTATCGATACAGTTACTTCTTAAATTAGCATTTACGTTAAAATCTCCAGCAAGAATCACTTTATTGGTTATTTTAGTTGCTAATTTTAAAATTTATTCTAGCTTATCATGGAACATATCTATACTGCCAACCGGCGACTATATGCACACAAAACCACACAATTAAATTCATTAACAGTCATTTTTATGCCGTCACACTCAAAGTGAATTTCTTCTGCAATACTCATGATATTAATTTCAGTTGCAGTTAATTCACATTTACAGTAAATTATGACACCGCCATGGCTATGTTTAGTTCTCGAGAATGCAGCTGCCACTTTATATCCCATAAAGTGCGGGTAACTGTTGCCGGATAGCCAATCTTCCGTAAAGCACACAATGTCTGGGTCTTCCAAGGTAATAACTTTAAATTTTTTGCTACTGTTTCTGACATCACATTTTGAAATCAAAATTTCTTCTCGAAATTTACTCTTGGGTATAAAAAACGTCTGACACAAGCATTTTTCGGCCACAATGTTGGATCCATAACTGCTTCCTCAATTACTTCAACTTTAAAAGAGGAATAAAGTTCTGCAACAGTTCGCATTTAACTTCTGGAAAACGTCCTTTAAGAAAATTGACAACTTGTTCTACCGTTGTTTTAGGAACAAGTCGATAAACATGTAAAGCTATTATTTTTGGTACACCTTGCAAATTTAAACTATCTGTAGTAGATTCATTATTATTCCCAACCACTGTGATACGTTTTTGCTTTCTTCCAACCTTAGCCCACTTTTCTTGAGGTAACTTAGCATTAGTAGGATGCCCATTAATATTGTCTTTAACAGTCAACATTGTTCAGCCATTTTCATTAGAATTTATAGATGTTTCACTACCATTTTTACAGCTATCAGTCACTTGGATTTTTCCTAGTATTCTTGATACTAAGTACCTGTGAATTATCCGGTGCATCGGCTGGCTTGTTTATTCCGACCTCCTTACTGGGTTGAATGGGGTCCTTGATGCAGTTTACAAACAACTCAACACGTCGACTTAAAATTGTAACTTTTTCACGTAGTTCACAGATCATAATGTCTTTCTTTTTAAGAATGTATTTCACAATACGCACATCTATTTTATTAAAGTCTCATGCACATCATTCAGAGCATTTAACAGCTCCTCGTCGTCTTTTACTACTTCCTCACTTGACGTAGCATTGAGTAGTCCATTTTCACCTTCATTTCCACAGCACTTTATAGCAATTGCATATTATTAGTTAATTTCGCACAATTAATATGAAAGAAGTTATAGTGGACACATTTCTGCCCATTCACCACTTTTTGCTTGCATAACACACCAGAACCAATATTTCTTGTGCTAGGCATATTGCCTTACTGATGTAAACAGAGCGAAGCGGTGACACGTCCGAACGCCTCGACACTCCGAAGCTGTATGTATGTGTGTATGTGTGTGTCTGTGTGTGTGTCTGTCTGTGTGTGTATGTGTGTATGTGTGTATGTGTGTGTATATGTGTATATGTGTATGTGTGTATGTGTGTGTGTATGTGTGTATGTATGTATGTATATGTGTATGTGTGTGTATGTGTGTGCGTGTGTGTATGTATGTGTGTGTATGTGAGTATGTATGTGTGTATGTGCGTGTATGTGTGCGTGCGTGTGAACGCGATAACTCATAAACGAAAAGACCGTTAAATACCAAACTAGGTATTTAGGTTTGGTATCTTCCGTGGATGGAACACGAAGATTTTCAAGAAAATACCCCCACCCCCAACTACCCTTTACATGGAACTTTTTTAAAAAAAATTAATTTTCTAAACAATGGTTCTAACGATTTTGATTAAAATATCGTATATTAAATATATTTATCTCACAAATAAAATCTATACCTTGAATTTTCTGGGAGTAGCCTCTGAAGACTACTTTATTCTGGATGAAATTTACGGAATTTCGCATAACTGCTAAACCGTAAGAGATGGCCAAAAACTTACTTAACAGAAAATGTACATCACGTTAAAACACACAATTTATATCATATACTTTTTTTCCCCCCCATGGAATTAACCATTTCTTATATATTCCTTGTTATTTGTTTCAGATTTAAAATACTTACACGTTTCTCACACGGGAAGTTGTAAACACTGCATAGAAACGGGTTTCAACTACATGGCAACCAGCTTTTAAAAGATTTGATTATCGTTTTAGCCCAGTATATTCCCTTATTTTCCTTCTGTGTACAAGAAAGCAAGTAATTAACACATTTTCTGTTAATGTTTTCGAGTGTCATAAAGTAGATAGAAGAATATACTTTTTAATAATAATTTGTTACAGCAATTTAGAGAAAGTCGAATGAACATCATTTCACCCTTTTATTTATCATTCGATATGAACAATCTTATGTGTTTCATTCACATGACTTTCTCTATATCACTGCAACAAATTACTCTATTTACTTCATCTAATGGAGCAAAAATTAGCAGAAATAGTCTTATTACTTGCTTCCTTGTTAGTAGAAGAGAAATTAAAGGGTACCATAGGTTAAAGTGATAGTTAACAACTGGTTGCTCTGCAACTGAAGTTCCTTTGTTTGTATGGACACGAGTTCACAAAGTCCTGTAAGAGAAAAGTATAACTCTTTATACCTGAAAAAAAAAAACAAGGAATATCTCAAAAACAATCAACTCCACGAAAAAATTTATATAGCATAAATGGTGTGTTTTAATGTGCTCTACATTTGTTGTGTGGTAAGTTCTTGTCCATCTCTTACGGTTTAGCAGTCATGCAAAATTCCGTAAAATTGACCAAGAATAAAGTAGTCTTCAGAGGCTATTCCCATAAAATTCAAAATATATATTTTGTTTGTCATGTAAATATCTTTAATATACAATATTTTAATCAAAATCGTTAGCCATCTTCTAGAAAATCAACATTTTCGAAAAGAGTTCCATGTAAAGGGTAGTTTGGGGTGGGGTGATTTTTCTCAAAATTTTCGTGACGCATCCCTGGAACATACTAAGTTTAAATACCACGTATGGTATTTTACCGACTTTTCATTTTTGAGTTATCGTGTTTACGGACACACGGACACACACACGGACCTTTTTCTAAAAATACTTTTTTTGGATACAGGGGACCCTAAAACATATATTTCCGGGGAAATCTCGGTATCGAATTTTTAGGTGAAGTGCAATACCTTCTTTATACACTATATACATAGTACGTATAGAGAAAGTAAAAATGAATTTAAAAATTTAAATAAAAATAAATAAAACTACTATAGACACACTTTAATTATCGAATCGGCTGTTGCTTTACTTTTTAATATTCACCTTAGCGTTCCAGTTATCTAATCAAAGTTGTTTATTTTTCTGTATATAGCTAATTAATTGTTGATACTCTACCCCAAAAAATTAAATATTGGTATTTGTTGTATTATCTTATATTTCAGAGCTAGCTTTTATTCTCCCGTATCTACAGTCGAGTTTAGATAAAGCTATGGTTTTCTATGACGCCCTCTTTGAACTAAAAACCGATCGCTATTCGAGCAGCACAAGTTGTAATTAGCAGTGAGAATTGAACTGCAAGACAAGGTTAAAGCCCGGAGCAAAGTGATGGTTGTATGAAGGCGCTGATATAGGTAATATTAATTAGGAAACTTGCAGTTCTTGAGAGAAGATAGTTGAGGGAAAACCTGAACTGAAGGAAAACTACCTGCAAACTTGCTTGCTTCTGACCGAAGTTATACCATTTTGCCCGCAGTTACGGTGAAGCATACACGCTATCTATAAACAATAGAGCATCTGAGTATTCCTTTTCAATGCATAACCTGACAAAAAACGAAAACGTACAGGCAAGATTTTCTAATAACATTTTATTAGTATAAGGCTAGATTTCGGACCTCATTCCCCTCATTTATAAACTCAGATAGTACCCATTGTAATCGACCAAAAATTTGGAGCAGAATTTCATCAGATCAGAAATGAGAACATAATTTCGTATTTCAGATTCCTTCCTTTATATAGAAGAAATTGTTTTGTGTTTATGTTTTGTTTCAGTTCCTCAAAGGTCTATTCAATGCACTTTATTAAAGCATTGATCATTTAAGTTTTGGGAACAAAATAGTCTGTGAAGATAACTTATTAAGTGCTTAAAACCCATTTATTTCTTAATTATTTTTACGGTTTAAATAAAATATTGCACTTTCATTGTAACAATAAAAAGTAATTTAATAATTAGTACACAAAATTCTTAATTTATTCCAACGAATAAAAAACTCTATGCAAGCCCATAGGGAGTGCAAGTGTCGAGAATTGAGGAACTCGAGTGGAGGCAAAAGACGTACAATATCGCGTGCAATACATTGGTTGTAAGGGAAAACAGTGCAATGTATATAATTACAGCTATAATTAGTTCATAAGAATACCTAAGCAGGAAATAATTGGACAACACGTTCTTTATGATCGTCAGTATCTATGCATACGGATTAGACCTTCAGTGTCCTGTTGGGAGTTCAATAAAATAAATTCATTGAATCGACGGAATTAAATCCCGTAACTGAACAAAACAAAAGTAAATATTATCATTGAATTGGATAGGTAGAGTCAGACTGAAAGTTCAATGCCATAGCCGGGATTTGAACCACGGATCTCCCAATCTGTAACCGGTTGCTCTGCCACTGAGCTACCATGGCAACATACCGACATAGCATTGAATTTCTCAACTGGCTCGCATGTTTCCCGGGAAACCACAATGTGATCTCAAATTATTTTGAGATGCCAACCCCAATGGCGACTTACAATGTTGTAAGTACTTTAAGTCCCAGGATTCATAGTATAGCCAACAATTATGATCAATTTGTATGGAATAACTGTTTTTTACTTTCTTTACACTTACTATGTGCATAGTGTATAGAGAAGATATTGCACTCCATCCAAAAATTCGATACCAAGATTTCACCGGAAATATATGTTTTAGGGTCCCTTATATATATATAAAAAGCATTTTTACAAAAAGGTCCTGTGTATGTGTGTGTGTATCCGTGTCCGTGTGTCTGTGAACACGATAATTCAAAAACGGAAAGACCGATAAAAACCAAACTTGGTATTTACGTTTGGTTCTTTCAAGAATGCGACACGAAGATTTTCAAAAAATCCCCCCACTCCAAACTACCCTTTACATAGAACTTTTTTTGAACATTTTGATTTCCTCAAAAATGGCTCTAGCGATTTTGATTAAAATTTCGTATATTAAAGATATTTACCTGACATATAAAATGTATATCTTGAATTTTCTGGGAATAGCCTCTTAAGACTACTTTATTATGGAGGAATTTTACGGAGATTCACATAACTGCTAAACCGTAAAAGATGGACAAAATCTTACACCACAAAACATGTAGAGCACCTTAAAACACACAATTTATCTTATATACATTTTTTTCGTGGAGTTGATCGTTTTTGACATATTCCTTGTTTTTCTTCTCAGCTTTGAAAAACTTATACTTTTCTCATACAGCAGTCTGTCAACTCCTGTCCACACAAACAAACGAACTTCAGTCACATAGCAACCAGCTTTTGACTATCACTTTAAACTATGGTACTCCCTTATTTCGCGTCTACTTACAAGGAAGCAAGTAATAAGACTATTTTTGCTAATTTTTTCTCGTTTAGCATGAAGTAAATAAAAGCTTAAGCGTTTTAACAGTAGTTTAATTGCAGAGAAATAGAGAAAGTCATGTGAATGGAACAAATTAGATTTTTCTTAATTCTTTCGTCAACATTTGCTTTCAACTTCTCCATAACGATTGATGAACCTCCACTCCGGTCTTTATCGTACACTCTGGTTCTTCCTTGATTAACCGTAAATTGTGTGTAATTTCCTTACTGAAGATTCGTTTATGCATTATATTACCATACAGTTGCGTTATTTGCCTATAAAATTCGATTAGCCGAACATTTTGTGTATTCGATTTTTTTTTTAAGTTCTTTGGTGATGGAAAAGTACATAATCGATCTTGAAAAACTAGTTCTACGTGCCAATAGATTTATTGACAGAATGGAGATTATGTTGAGAAATAGAGTAAGGTACTATAACTTTGTAAATAAAGTTGATACCTATCGTTATTGTTTCATTATGCCAAATCGTCTAACACTTTCTGGACGACCCTCGTAAGTTAATTAATGGAACACATCAGATTTTTTAGTTTCTCTACACGTACTGTGTACATGGTGTATAGAGGAGGTATTGTACTGCACCCAAAAATTCGACACCCAGATTTCACCGGAAATATATGTTTTGACACCCCCTTAAAATGCCCATGTGTGTGTGTGTGTGTGTGTGTGTGTGTGTGTGTCTGTGGACAGCGTAGCTCAAAAACGAAAAGACGGTTAAATATCAAACTTGGTATTTAAGTTTGGTATCTTCCAAGGATGTGACACGAAGATTTTCAAGAAAATACCCCTACCACTAACTACCCTTTACATGGAAAAATTTTCAAAAATTTTGATTTTCTTAAAAATGGCTAACGATTTTGATTAAAATATGGCATACTAAAGATATTTACCTGACAAATAAAATGTATATCTTTAATTTTCTGGGAATAGCCTCTTAAGACTACTCTATTATGGAGGAATTTTACGGAGATTCACATAACTGCTAAACCGTAAAAGATGGACAAAATCTTACAACACAAAACATGTAGAGCACCTTAAAACACACAATTTATCTTATATACATTTTTTTCGTGGAGTTGATCGTTTTTGACATATTCCTTGTTTTTCTTCTCAGCTTTGAAAAACTTATACTTTTCTCATACAGGAGTCTGTCAACTCCTGTCCACACAAACAAACGAACTTCAGTCACATAGCAACCAGCTTTTGACTATCACTTTAACCTATGGTACTCCCTTATTTCGCTGCTACTTACAAGGAAGCATGTAATAAGACTATTTCTGCTAATTGTTTCTCGATTAGCATGAAGTAAGTAGAAGCATACGCTTTTTAACAATAATCTGTTACAGAGATGTAGAGAAAGTCATGTGAATGGAACACATCAGCTGTTTTTTTCCAATATAAAGTCGGTTCTGAGGAAAAGACGAATTTCTGGTGCTAAAATACTTAATGAATACAAATTGCACGTGAGTGAAAATTATCATTTATGGTGTTTACAGGCATCCTTTGTCAATGACGACTCAATTAGTGGTGAAAGGTCATGCTGACACATTTACGCGGGATAAGTTTCCTCTCAGGAAGTTGTGGCAAGCTGCAGGATGTGGCCTTTTTAATAAAACTTGATAGTAAACAGGATCTAGTTCTATTCTGTCTGTGAACTGTACCGGACTTATACCAGATTAATGGATCTATTTTTGGAAGGAAGCAATTTCTATACGCCATCTAGTTGCACTAGCTGAGAAATGTATTTAAGAGCCAGAGTTTTCACTTTGTGTGCCAACATTTAACATTGGCCAATTCAGTGTAAGAATGGATTACGCTTCAAGTTTCTTCTATCGCTTTAATTTTTACTTTCTCTACACGTACTATGCACATAGTGTATAGAGAAGGTATTGTATTGCACCCAAAAATTAGATACCGGAAATACATGTTATGGGTCCCCCTGAATCCATAAAAAGCATTTTTGAAAAAGGACCGTGTGTGTGTGTGTCTGTGGACAGCATAGCCCCAAAACGAAAAGACGGTTAAATATCAAACTTGGTATTTAGGTTCAGTATCTTCCAAGGATGTGACACGAAGATTTTCAAAAACATCCCACCACCACAAATTACCCTTTACATGGAAAACATTTCAAAAATTTTGATTTTCTCCATCCCGTAAATTAAAGCTATTTATGTCCGAAATAAAATGTATATCTCGAATTTTTAGGGATAGCCTCTGAAGACCTCTTTATTCTCGATGAATTTTGCCGAATTTTGCTTAACTGTTAAACCATAGGAGATGGAAAAAAACTCACCAGACAAAAAATGTACATCACGACAAAACACATAATATATGTCCCTTACGTTTTTGGTGTAGAGGTAACCGTTTCCGAGATATTCGTTGTTATTGGTTTCAATTGCGAAGTACTTAAACTTTTCTCACACAGGAAGTGTCTGTTTTTCTTTTGTTCTACTCCTGGCCAAGCAAAGAAGTGATTTGCAATGACAATTGCATAACAATAGCTTTTAAAACATTTGACAATCACTTTAGCATAGCGCATTCCCTTATTCCCTTCTACTTATAAGGAACTAAGTAATAAGAACATTGTAGAGCAGCTAGAGAAAGTCATGTGTGTGTAACACATCAGATTTTTGGAAAAAGGTTTGTGTGTGTCTGTGGACAGCATAGCTCAAAAACGAAAAGACCGTTAAATACCAAACTTGGTACTTACATATCTTTAATATACGATATTTTAATCAAAATTGTTAGAGCCATTTTTGAGAAAATCAAAATTTTCGAAAAAAGTTTCATGTAAAGGGTAGGTCCGTCTGTGTGTGTCTGTGAACATGATAACTCAAAAACGAAAAGTAGCTAAAATACCAAACTTGGTATTTAAAATTAGTATCTTCCAGGGATGCGACACAAAGATTTTGAGAAACATCCCCCCACTCCAAACTACCTTTTACATGGAACATTTTTCGAAAATTTTGATTTTCTTAAAAATTGCTCTAACGAGTTGATTAAAATAGCATATATTAAAAATATTTATCTAACAAATAAAATGCATATCTTGAATTTTCTGGGAATAGCTTCTGAAGACCTGTTTATTTTGGATAAATTTTGCTTAATTTGGCATAACTAGCAAACCTTAAGAGATAGACTAAAACTTACTATACAAAAAATTCAGGTCTTGTTTAAATACACAAGTTATGTCATATACATTTTTCTCGTGGAGCTTGCCTTTTTCGAGGTATTCATTGTTATTAGATTCAGTTGTGAAGTACACTTTTCTCAGACGGGAGTGTCCGTTTTTCTTTTGTTCTACTCCTGGCCAAGAAAAGAAGCGATTTGTAATGACAATCGCATGACGACAGCTTTTATTTTCTTCCTACTTATACGGAACTAAATAATAAGAGCATTGTGCTAATGAGTACCACGATTAGCAAGGTGCAGAAAGAAGAAGAATCTTATATATGAAGTTTGTAGAACAGCTAGAGAAAGTCATGTGAGTGTAACACATCAGATATTTGTAGAACATAACAAGTATATCTCATGTGCCATAAAAGCCAAAGTTGACGAACGTGAGCAGTACTTTGATATGTATTAATTTCTGTGTCAATGAAACCAATAATTTAATAACCCTCGTAATAACTTAATTGAAATAACTAAAAAATTGCACTTATTAGAATACCTGTAGTTCCTGTTAAATATATTATTGTAATATTGCTTTAGTTATAAAAGCTACTTGTGTAAGCACTTTTTATTCTTGCTATTTGGGTTCTAATATTTCTGTTTCCTCTCTATCATCAACCCCATGTTCATGATCAACATTATAAGTTGATCTGCCAGTTGTTATTCCTCTCCATAGTCTTGCACCAAGAATATCGTAATCATGTTCCTGCAAATGTTTAGTATGGAGAACCATGCAATATACGAGGTACGTCCAGAAAGTAAGTTCCGTTTGATAATAAAATTAAATTGTGTACAGATACAGAATAATTATTTATTCCACAACATTCTACAACTCTTGAACTACTTTTCCACATAATGCCGAAATTTTGCAGGCATTTGTCATAGCGTGGCACAAGTTTTTGTATACCTTCTTCATAGGAGTTTGCCGCCTGTGTCTTCAAAAAGTTGGAAACATTTTCTTTCAGCTCGTCGTCATTGTTGAAGTGTTGACCGCCAAGGAAAGACTTGAGATGTAAGAACAGATGAAAGTCGCTAGGAGCGAGGTCAGGGCTGTATGGAGGATGGTCAAACACGTCCCAGCCAAATCCCTGTAGGGGGTTTTTGTCACATTTGCAGTGTGTGGTCGTGCGTTGTCGTGAAGAAAAACAACACCTTTTGACAGCAATCCTCGGCGCTTATTCTGTATTGCGCGGCGCAATTTCCTAAGTGTCTCGCAATAAACATCTGCTTTGATTGTTTGACCACGCGGTAAGAAATCAATGAGTAAGATGCCTTTCCAGTCCCAGAACACTGTGCACACCATTTTTCGAGATGTCAAGATTTGTTTCGGCTTAACCTTTGCTGGGGATGAAGTGTGCCTCCATTCCATTGATTGCCGCTTACTTTCAGGGGTGTCGTAAGAAACCCAAGTCTCATCTCCTGTGACTATCTGTGTCAGAAATGCTTCGCCGTCTTCATCATAACGGGCTAAAAACTGAAGTGCACCACCCATCCGTTTTGTTTTGTGTTGCTCAGTAAGAATCTTTGGTACCCAACGTGAGCAAAGTTTACGAAACTTCAGTTTTTCGGTAACAACTTCATGAATTAGTGATCGTGAGCTTTGGGGAAATTCCATAGCGAGAGCACTAATTGCAAACTTGTGGTTTTCCTGGATCTTGTCATCAATCGCGTGAACCAGTTCTTCTGTAACCAAAGATGGACGCCAACTTCGTTCTTCATCGTGCACTTCACTACGTCCTTCATTGAACTGTCGGGTCCACCTTCTCACCATCGAATCACTCATCGCATTTTGTCTGTAAACTTCGCAAATTTGCCGATAAATTTCAATTGGTTTCACTTTCCTAGCATTCAGAAAACGAATCACAGATCTGATTTCACAAGCGGCGGGATTTTCAGTCAACACCGACATTGTAAACAAGCACAACAAAGCGTATGTGGCTGACAGCGATCTCAAAATGGCGCACGTTTCTTCTCCTTGATACAGAGCGTCTACCGCGTATGTGCGGAACTCGATCGCAGCGCTGCAGCGGAGATACATTGAAACGGAACTTACTTTCTGGACGTACGTCGTATATAAATGAAGGTACTCCGCAGATAATGTTGCTTGTTATTAAATTATTTTAAAACTCTTTTCCTGGCCAAAATATCTGTGTATTATAACACGTTCCTTGGCGAGATACCTTACATAGTATGATGAGCATAACCCCCATCTTTAAGAAATAGCGCATACATATTATTATTATTATTATTATTATTATTATTATTATTATTATTATTATTATTATTATTACGGATATTTCTGCAGACATCAGAATTTTGATCCTGAATGGAACCATGCTACTTGTAAACAACGCTCTTTTTGGTAATGATTTCGTCTACATGAAATTTCTGTTTTTTATTATTATGATAGGGTGTAATCTAAAGCTCCAATAATTGCATCACGGTATGTATAGCACCCTTGCGAAGTTGCAGCAAACTTTCCAAAAGGTTATGGATACAGAATGCAGTGGATGTCGCACTGAATTCCAGGGTTTACTATCTGCGGTTGAATGGTCAGCATTCTAGTTTTTTACCCAAAGGTCCCGGATTCGATTTTCGGCTGTGGCAGGCAATTCTTTTTTAATTACAACCATCTTCTATACCTACAGAGTCTCTAAGTATGCGCGCGTGTGTGTGTGTTTAATATAATGTGTGTACACTTAAAAACGCCGTTAAGGACCTTATAGCTCAGCGAAAAATCACCTGTTGCTTCGGGAATAAAATGTTGTACAAGCAACTGCATATTTTGCTTTAATCTTGAAGTTCGTTATAATTTAGTTTTTCAGAATCCCCCCCTGATTTTGAGAACGTTAATTAGCCTCGTAATAATAACAATCATTTTTATTAATTATCTAAATGTATATGTAAAGAAAGTTAATATTTAATAAGTTGTATGCATAGGAACCAAACAGCCAGTTGTTTACTTAAAAGTTACTCAGAATCATGACGCCAGACTGGATAGAGGGGTGAGAAGTTCCTTCTTTTGTGAAAGTCACGTTCGAGTTTAGTATAAATTATATTATATATTCAAAACTCCTTTAGAATAAACAGCAGTAAAAGATTACAAGAGTTTTATTAACAATTACAAGATCCTACAACTCCCCCTACTAGCCAAATCCACGCCTGGGAGAGTCAATGTTCGTGCGAGACTTAACAACGCCGTGGCAACCCATCCCAGAAGAGCTTCAATATACCAGGTACGTGAGTGTAGTGGTGTTGATTGGAAGTGACACTTAGTTACGCTGCACACAAGCACCCAAAGGGAGGCGTAAATTCAAGAAACTAAAATACTCCCGCATATGGCTCACGACGTGCACCACTAACAACGCATCGAAATCGCCGCTGCAATTTAATAAAGCTTCCTTCTGCGCTCCAAAAACACCAAAAACTGGTACCAAATCTGCACGTAATTTGTTATAAGAATTTGGGTCTCAAGTGCTGAGACACCTATGGAGGCGACAGAAAATCATGAGACACATCTCATTACGTAAGCGCGTGAGACGTTGGTCCCGATCAAGGTCGCCTCCATCTTGAGTCGTCGAGTTTTATTCATACGAAAGTGAGACGCGTCTCAAAAATTGCAAGTTTTGAGACGCGTCTCAGCTTTATTCATACCACCCATTGAGATGCAAGCGCAGACGCAAGGAGATACCATTCACAATGCAAGAAGTTGTCACGGGTTTCTAGATTCATAAATACTTGAGAATATCCTGTACCGCGAGGTTCAAATTTAATAACATTACCAACAATAAGAGAAAATTAACTTAATCTTTTGTAATAAATAAATAAGTTATAAAATTATACACACAACTGTCGCGGCAGTGGCATAAATTGACCAAAATATTGAAATTTGAGCAAATATGGAGAATGCAGAAAGTAATAAATCTGCATATTTAATGCAAGTGCGCATTGCAAATTGTGAGAGCCAATAAATCTAGACCCAGAATATGGGTACATCCATTAAATCACATCCAAATGGAAGATATGCACAGAGGGCGCTGTAAACACTTTCGTTGCTATCGTCTGATATTGTACGGCAAGCACTGCATACAGAAAAATCTGTGTACCATTCACATGACTTTCTCTATATCCCTGCAACAAATTATTTTTAAAAAGTTTATACTTCTATTTACTTTATGCTAATCAGAAAAAAGTAGCAGAAATAGTCTTATTACTTGCGTCTTGTAAGTAGGAGCGAAATAAGGGACTACCATAGGTTAAAGTGATAGTCAAAAGCTGGTTGCTATGTCAATGAAGTTCTTTGTTTATATGGATAGGAATTGACAAGTTCCTGTATGAGAAAAGTATACGTTTTTCATAGCAGAAACCAAAAATAAGGAATGTCTCAAAAACGACAAACTCCACGAAAAAAATGTATATACCATAAATTGTGTGTTTTAATGTGCTCTACATTTTTTGTGTAGTAAGTTTTTCTCCATCTCTTACGGTTTAGCAGTTATTCAAAATTCAGTAAAATTCATCCAGAATAAACTACTCTTCAGAAGCTATTCCCAGAAAATTCAAGATATACATTTTATTTGCCAGGTAGATATCTTTAATATACGAAGTTTTTATCAAAATCGCTAGAGCCATTTTTGAGAAAATCAAAATTTTCGAAAAAAGTTCCATGTAAAGGGTATTTGGGGGTGGGGGGATTTTTCTCAAAATCTTCGTGTCGCATCCCTGGAAGATACTAAACTTAAATACCAAGTTTGATGTTTTACAGACTTTTCGTTTTCGAGTTATCGTGTTCACATACACACGGACACACACACACACACACACACACACACACACACAGACGGACCTTTTTGTTAAAATGCTTTTTTTGGATATTGGGGACCCTAAAACATTTACTTCCAGTGAAATCTCTATATCGAATTTTTGGGTGGAGTGCAATACCATATCTATACACTATGTATATAGTGCGTATCGAGAAAGTAAAAAGAGCAAAATTAATGCTCTTTGCACGCAACGCAAGGATAAAGTTTGGAGTTTACAAACTCTTGCGTTGCATTATGATACGTCTTGCGCTTGCATCTCATTGTAAAAGTAGCTTAAGAGTGCTCCTGTGTAGCATTTTCAATCAAAAGAATGTGAAATGTTGTTTATAATAGCCACATTCAAACTAACTTATTTTTGCCTATTTAAAAGTTGAATCCAATTCAAGTGAGTTTTATTTCCCTGACTTGATTAACCACACAAAAGCTTATTTAAAATGTATCGATAGCTGGGAACTGTACAGTATCGAATGTGGGATAGGAACAAGGAACATGCTGTGCAGCATAACATGTTTCGATGTAGAGGTGCGAAATAGCCAAGTCTTTTGTGTCAAAGTGCTTTGTTACCTTTGATGCATAGCACTGACAGGTCGTAACAGCGTTTAAACTCATGTTTGGGGATTCGACGCACCAAACAGCATTTACCTTCAAAGCGAAAACAGTAAATAGAACAGGGCATGTGATATTGCACATCTGCACAGCCAATCAGATTTTACCATCGTACCATAGATTGAAACCATTCCTACCTTTAGAGATTAAACCTTATGGGGCCTCGCTCAAGAATAGAATGCCAATACCCGCCTGGGTAGTGTGGTGGCTTAGGGTGAGTTGCCTGGATAAGCTTTTTTCGGGGTTTTCCCTTATCCTGAGAAGACGAAAGTCGAGTAACTTTAAGCTCCATGGACCCCGAGATCATTTCACCAATATCATTCATCGTTCCACATGTCCAACTAGGTTAAAGGACGTTAAGCTAAAAAATCTGATGTGTACCATTCACATGACTTTCTCTTTATCCCTGCAACAAATTATTCTTAAAAAGCTTATGCTTCTATTTACTTCATGCTTATCTAGAAAAATTAGCAGAAATAGTCTTATTACCTTCTTCCTTGTAAGTAGAAAAGAAATAAGGGAGTAGCATAGATTAAAGCGATAGTCAAAAGCTGGTTACTATGTGACTGAAGTTCCTTTGTTTGTATGGACATGAGTTGACAAATTCCTGTATGAGAAAAGTTAAGATTTTCGACCCTGAAAATAAAAACAAGGAATATCTAAAAAACGATCAACTACAAAAAAAAAATGTACACAACATATATTGTGTGTTTTAATGTGCTCTACATTTTTTGTGTAGTAAGTTTTACGTATCTCTTACGGTTTAGCAGTTATACAATATTCCGGAAAATTCACTCAGAATAAAGTAGTCTTCAGAGGCTATTCCCAGAAAATTCAAAATATACATTTGATTTGTCTTGTAAATATATTTAATATACGATATTTTAATCAAAATCGTTAGAGCCATTTTTTAGAAAATAAAAATTTTAGAAAAAAGTTCCATGTAAAGCGTAGTTTGGGGTGGGGGGATTTTTCTCAAAATATTCGTGTCGCATCCCTGGAAGATTCTAAACTTAAATACCAAGTTTGGTATTTTACCCACTTTTCGTTTTTGAGTTATCGTGTTCACAGACACACGGACACACAGACACATGGACACACACGGACCTTTTTCTGAAAATCCTCTTTTTAGATAAAAGGGACCTTAAAACATATATTTCCGGTGAAATCTCGGCATCGAATATTTTGGTGGAGTGCAATACCTTCTCTATACACTATGTGCATAGTTCGTATAGAGGAAGGAAAAACAAAAAGGTTCTTATTTTTGATAATTAAAAAGAAGCTTTCAAAATTTATAACTGACAACTTTCTGGGCGTACTCCACAAGACTCTGTCTTTATATTCCTCCTTTTACTTTCTCTGCTTAGTACATCACATAGGTAGAGAAGATATTGCATTCCACCCACAAATTCGATATAGAGATTTCACTGTAAATACACGTTTTAAAATCCTCGATATAAAACATTAGAAAAAGATCAGTCTATGGTGTGGCTGTGTATGTGTCATATAGATGGCTTTACCAAAAACACGTGCTTGCTTATGAGTGGTACAGTGCATTCAAAAGTGGTCGAGATGTGGTGAAAGATTTGCCTCGCTCTGGTCGGCCATCAACGGTTTCAACTGAACTGAACATCAATAAAGTGAAGAAAATGGTGTCTGAAAATCGTCATTTAGGTCTGAGAGAGATTGGCGCTGAACTTTCTGTGTCTCACGAATCGATTCGTACCATTTTAAACGATTGTTTGGGCATGACACGTGTTGCAGCACGATTTTCTACAAAAACTAAATCGCGTAAGGATTGCTAGAACGAGCCAGTTCCGACCGCACATTCATGAAACGCATTGTAACTGGTGATGAGACGTGGGTTTACGAGTTTGACACTCAAACCAGTCAACAAGCTTCCGAATGGCGCCTTCCAACTGAACCGAAACCTAAAAGGGCACGTCAAACTCGATCAAAACTGAAGGTCATGTTGACAGTTTTTTTCAATTATCGCGGTGTCGTGCACTCAAGAGTTCTTGCCAGGTCAGGTGGTAAATAAAAACTATTATCTGAGCGTCATGCGGCGTTTGAGAGAACAAAAACGGCGAAAAAGAACAGATTTGTGGAACAACAACTCAGGGTTCAAATCTCGGCTATGATATCGAATTTTTCTGTCTGATTCTACTATCCAACTCCTGTCCTACACACGGCTTATGTGAAAAAAAAAATCCAAAACCACATTTGTTAGTAGTTATATTCTTGTTCTACATTACCCAAAGAAATGCTATAGTTAGAGCTTTGATTCGCCCTATCTAAATGCAAATAAATACATAAATAATTAAAGCTAGGAGAATGATAAAAGAAAACAATATTGCTACCCTACTATTTTTATCGCTTGTTGTTCGCAGCTGATTAAAATATCTTTGTCCTAAAGCTGCTCAAAGCACCGCAGGCAATTTCTCTCAGCACAAAAGAAATCAGAGGAAACCCGCGCGCGTGCGCACGTGCACACACTCTTTGTGACCTAGCCTGGCATTTGCAACCGTCGGAAGAAAATCTCCTCTGCAATAAGAACCACAGAAAAATGTAGAAAAAAAAGAGACGGCAGGTAAATAAAAGGAGTGACAAGAAGGAATAAATTTGAAACTGAGATTCCGCCCCCCCCCCAAATGAGGAGATCACGAAGAAAACGAAAAAGGTTTAAGGAACGAAGAATGCAAAATCTAAAACCGAAAAAAAGTACTACAGACATAAAAAACAGATAAACGTAAACCCTAGCTATGTTTTAGGCGTATATACTGACCAGCCGTGTGAAGAAGAGAGAGAAAAGTTGAATTGCGAAAAGAAGAGATGGAAACCGGCCGAGAGAGAGAGAGAAGGAAATTACTGGAGTAAAGCTACACACGGCTGCTATTTTTCCTTTAATAGTTAGAAATGTTTCCATACAAAAATTTTTCTTCATTTCCTGACCAACGTATAGGCAATATACAGGCCGTTTCAAAAAGATACCAAACGAAGATAGCAGTCGATTAGCTTACACTTTTAAGTTGTATGTGTGTTTAAAAACGCACACAACAATCGCAAAGCAACAATATTTGTCATGTGCCACACCTACCTACTACGTTTTCCATTATTAAGGTGACCTGTCCCGCGCCGGCGTGTCTATGAAACCACGCCTTCACCACGCGACTGGGACCTTCGCTACCAACCGGCATCTCTGTTGGAGTGGGCCAGGCACGTGCCATCTGATTATGTACGACTGCCTAGTCCTTGGTGAATTTATGGCAGTTTTTGTATGTGCCGAATTTAGAGCTGAAAATCATATTCATTTGGTGTCCTTTGGAAACACCCTGTATGTTTACATTATTACTGGTATAATCTTGTTATTTTACTACTTGTTTTTAACACAATGTAGCTTTACAAATGGTACCCTTCTATCTCTCGCCATTTTAAGTGATTTGACAAGTTGCTTAAGTCATCACAATAGAGGGGAGAAAAGAATGCTTTAACATGTTTTTCTTTCTTTCTTGCTAGCTGAATAGAATTAAGTTAATAAGAAACATGATAAAATTAACAAGAACGGCGATAATCGTCAGCTTTAATAACGCGTTTTTGTTAACATATTACAGTGTAAACATGTTCATTTTTGTGTTAATGTTGAAATAATTGCTGTATACTGTTTGAAGTAATTGTTACATCATTTGGGAAATAATTTTTGTATAATGTTGGAAATAATGTAGTAATTGCAAAATTATGTAAGATAGTGAAAATACCTTGCAGTCGAAGCGACGAAAAATAAATATTACAAAATAAAAACATAGAAAAATAATACTGCATAATTTTATATATTTGTAAATGTATTATTTATCACCATAATTATCATTATCCCTATTACTATTATCATCAGTGGCATATACTCTAGGAAAACTAGGGAATTGAATATGGACTATCTGTGGTGTTTTGTATTTTTAGTTTATGTATTTATTTCAGCTAATCTGGTTGGTCATATCGGACGATGAATAAAATTAGTGATATGATGCTAAAATGCCCTCGGGGTATATGCAGCTTAAAGGTACTCTACATCGCTTTTCTCAGGACAAGGGGAAACTCCGATAAAAACCTTTTCGAGTAAAACACCCTTTGAGAGATTTGAGCTCGCGACCTCTTGAATGTGAAGCAGACGTGCTACCCCCACACTACAAAGGGGGGTTTATTTTAAACTTTGTTATACTTTTAATTTCTGAGATTTTCATTGTAATTCAAAAACTGTACTCTGCGACGGTATGGCGCCACGTTGAAGAACCAAATATGTAGTGGTCTTATTGCCCCTTTAAAGAGCCAAGTATGCGTCGTTTGTTGTCCACATTTATTAAGTGCGTCTGGACGTACTCCCCTACCAAGTTAGCATATCTCTCCACGTATCTGATTTTGAAATCCACTCTTGAAGCTGCCTCGGCGTAACTCAGTCTGCCTGAAAATTTACTCTCTCGGGTGGTAATGACAACGAGGGTAGTTAGGAGTGGTCCTACGAAATAGTTAACACACTTTCACTTTCATCTATTCGTTTATTCTTGGCTAGAATTGATACGTGTTTAGACAAGCACTTTGCTGTCCATGCTAATTAAGTTATAATGATTTCCAAGAGATTTCCCTATTCAACGACTTAACTTTACTTCTCTTGTAGAACTTAGCATTGATCACTTTGTATATAACATTTATAACAATTACTCTTCACACTGTATAGTAATCTATCAACGAGTATACGCGCCTTAAACTTAGCGGTGAGTGTTCCCAACAGCGATTGCGCGTTCATGACCTCAAACTTAATAGTGACAGCCTATCAAACATCCTATAATCTGTTACTTATATAGTAAATTCTGCTTCATTATCATTGGTCAGAAAGACCGCGAACTTGGCGTCTATGTGTCCCATAATGCATCTCTCCTTATCCAAAATGCATCATAAACACCTCTTGACCGCCTCAACACAGTGAAGAAAACTCTACGATTCAGGGTTTTCCGAAATTACCTTTTCACTTATTTCTCTATTGCACGCACATGCACAAGAGTACGTGGCTGACAATGGCGTTCTCTTTCACCAAGAACTTTCCCTTATTCAGCAGCCAAGTTTGATGAAAAATTTTGAGCTGTGCCTGCTATAAGCTAGCTTTATACACTTTTAAATACATTAAATAATCGATACTTAGAAGTATTAATAATAATAGAGTAGTAGCAGTAGTAGTAGTAGTAGTAGTAGTAGTAGTAGCAGCAGCAGCAGTAGTAGTAGTAGTAGTAGTAGTAGTAGTAGTAGTAGTAGTAGTAGTAGTAGTAGTAGTAGCGAAGTCGACTAACGGTCTCAACTCGTAGCACCAGATGGGGAAAGAAACGTGTGGAGCGGGCCATCTTGATAAGCAAGAGATTTTGTACATGGCTATTCCATGAATGTGCAACATGTTATAGGGTGCAAGATGGTCATTTTGAATAAATTATACGAGGGCTGTAAATAAAGTAGTGGCAACATTGATAGAACACAATATTTATTGAACTCACAAGTACAATCGCATTATATTCATTCAATGCAGTCACCCGCAAAGTCCCTGACCTTTTGCCAAATGTAGGGCAGCCGTTGGGGACCGTAGGTAAGGCGATCTCTGTTGATGACTGCGACGGAGCGCCCTACTGCGCAGACTACAGATTCCACGTCAGGAAATCGGCGGCCTCGGATGGGTTCCTTCAACTTCGGAAACAGGTCGAAGTCACAAGGACTCATGTCTGGTGAGTACGGGGATGTTCCAAAACCTCCCAATGTCACCGTTGCAATAAGAGCTGGATATTGTTTGCGAGATGACAACGTGCGTTGTCATGCTACATTATGGGATGATCGTCTCGCAATAAACGTGGACGTTTGCGGCGCATAGCCGGACGAAGATGTCGCACCAGAAATCGGCAATAGTAGTCACTGTTGACGGTTTGTCCCTCTGTGCCAGCATGCGTAAGAATAACCCCCTCGTAGTCATATGTCACAATCAACATCAGCTTCACCGGCTGGGTTCCTGTCGTGGACGTGGTGAACCTGGGTGACGCCATTCATTCGACTGACACTTCAATTCCAGCTCTTAGGCTCTGCCCACGTCTCATCAATGGCGACAATACGCTTCTTCTTTGCGGTATCTGTCCAGGTGGATGCCAGCCAGTGCATACCGGTGCCTTTTCTGTACCTCAGTGAGTCGATGTGGAACCCAACGGGACGCAATTTTCCTCAGGTGGAGACATTTCGTCAGGATGCGCCACACAATTTGATGACTGAGACCAACCTCTACGGATAACTCCCGGACAGTCCATCGATGGTCCATGGCAACGAGAATCTTCACGATGTCAATCTCATCTTGCGGAATGGACGGCCGACCTGTGCGGTGCAAATCCACAGTCTCAGTCCGACCTGCACGAAATGCCTTGACCCATCGTGCAACCGTCCTGTACGGCGATGCATTCCTGCCATAGGCTTCACGTAATCCTCGATAACTTGCTGATGCATTTTTTTCCACGGGTAACCTCGATTTTAATCCACGAACGTTGATCGCCTTTGGTAGATATGCTTTAGAGCGGTGCACTTGACACTGTTCACTTACACGCCACACATCAACACACTCTCAACTGGCAGCCGACCAAATCACACCACACATCGACACTAGTCACCTGATCGCTCCCATATCCTATTGGCTCATACCCGCTCTCCTGTGAATGTGGGGACCATGTTGCCACTACTTTCTTTACAGCCCATGTATTTCATTTAGCAAGAGGTAATGTTGCCCCAATTTCAGCAATCGATATCAGTGCTGACAAAATGGTGCCCTCATAGATAAACGTGAATTTAACTATAAAATATACAATTACTAGGTCACAGAGAACCATCGCATTTGAGCTACTAATACTGTCGGACGCACTCGATACATGAGTGACGTCATATTTTCCATCATCATTTGACCAATTTTAGCTTTACTTTCTCTACACGTACTTGTATAGAGGGTATTGCACTTCACCCAAAAATACGATACCAAGATTTCACCGGAAATATATGTTTTAGGGTCAACTTTATAAAAAAAAAAAAAAAAAAACATTTTCAGAAAAAGGTCCGTGAGTATGTGAACACGATAACTCAAAAACGAAAAGCCGGCAAAATACCAAACTTAGTATATAAGTTTGATATCTTGCAAGGATGCAACACGAAGATTTTCAAGAAAATCCCCCCACCCCAAACTACCCTTTACATGGAACTTTTTTCGAAAGTCTTGATTTTCTCAAAAATGCTTGTAACGATTTTGATTAAAATACCGCATATTAAAGATACTTACCTCACAAATAAAATGCATATCTTGAATTTTCCGGGAATACCCTCTAAAGACTACTTTATTCTGCATGAATTTTACAGAATTTTTCATAACTGATAAACCGTAAGAGATGACAAAACTTACTATACAAAAATGTAGAGCACGTTAAAACACACAATTTATGTAATATGCATTTTTGATCGTTTTTAAGATATTACTTGTTTTTTGTTTCAGCTCTAAAAAACTTTTGACTATCACTTTAACCTGTGGGGCATCTATTTACAAGGAAGCAAGTAATAAAACTATTTCTGCTAATTTTTTATCGATTAGCATATGTAATTTCTTTCAGAGATGTAGAGAAAGTCATGTGAGAAAGTCAGATTTTTTTTTTTTTTTTTTTATTTTATTGTTTCATTTGTATAGTCCCCTTTAACATCAATGGTCATATCGGGGGCTTTCACTTGTGAAACTGTAGGTTCAGAACATTAGGTTAAACTTTATATTACTAAACACACGCACATTCACTCTCACATTCATACTTCCAAACTCTATGGGGGATAGGGAATAATTCCGGTTAAAGAAAAATTCCCCGCCCCAGCCGGGAATCGAACCCGGGACCTCCGGGTGAGAAGTCAGCTAGCTGACCACTCGACCACGGAGGCAGTCATTTTTTCATTCTTGTTTGTACACAGAATGATCCCTTCCACCTCGTATATACACTACTAGGTTACGTTGTTTCTGTCGGCACTCTTTTGTTTCTGTGATATAAAAACAGTTGCCATGCAGTAGCTTTTTATATTCCGTGTCGCCCGCCGACTTCGTCCTGGGAATTTAAGTAGACAGAAACCGCTGGCAAACTTGTCATAGCAGTGCAGCATCCCAGGTTTAATTAAGGGGGGCTCATTATGGGGAAGTATCGGGTAGCTTAAGTGACAATCTTCCTGCTGTCAAAGAGGGAGGAGGGACGGCTGGGAACATCGCACCGCAAGTTCTGTCCCTGATCGACCTGCTCTCAGCTGTGAGGCTCATATAACATAGGTTGCTGCAGAAAATAAACTTATGTAGTTTCATCTTGTGCTCACGCTCGCAGCTTTCATGTGTTTCATCAAAAGAACAAAACATCTGAAGTGTTCCATTCCATGACTTTCTCTACATCTCTGCAACATATTATTGTTAAAAAGTTTATGCTACTATTTACTCATGCTAATCGAGAAAAAATTAACAGAAATAGTCTTATTACTTGCTTCCTTGTAAGTAAAGCGAAATAAGGGAGTACCATAGGTTAAAGTGATAGTCAAAGCTATTTGCTATGTTCCTTTGTTTGTATGGATAGGATTTTTTAAAGCTGAAACCAAAAAACAAGGAATATCTAAAAAACGATAACTCCACGAAAAAAATGCGTGTGTGTTTTAAAGTGCTCTACGTTTTCTGTACAGCAAGTTTTTCTCGATCTCTTACGGTTTAGCAGTTATACAATTTTCCGTAAAATTTATCCAGAATGAAGTAGTCTTCAGAGGCTATTCCTAGAAAATTCAAGCTATACATTTTATTTGTTAGGTAACTATCTTTAATATTGACCTTTTAATCAAAATCGTTAGAGCCATTTTTGAGAAAATCAAAATTTTCGAAAAACGTTCCATGAAAAGGGTAGTTGGGGGGGGGGGGTGGAGGGATTTTCTTGAAAATCTTCGTGTCGCATCCTTGGAAGATACCAAACTTAAATACCAAGTTTACTACAAAACGATGTTTTTGTTTTTGAGCTATGCTGTCCACAGACACACACACACATACGGACCTTTTTTTTTTTTTTGGATTCAGGGGGACCCAAAACATGTATTTCCGGTGAAACTCGGTATCGAATTTTTGGGTGGAATGCAATACCTTCTCTATATAATCTATGTACATAGTACGTGTAGAGAAAGTAATAGACGTAAAGTATTATCAATGGGACCAATGTTTTTATTTGTTTTTAAAAGTTTTAATTTTGGTCAATTTTTTGGGTTGGGGAGAGGAAGGGCCTTTGTTTAATTTTACTTAATTAAAAAAAAGATTAGGGAAATAAATTAAAGAAACTGATAACAAGTTGCTATAAACATAATAAAAACACTTAACTGAGAAGGCATAACCATGCATAGAAGGGTACAAATATAACTTGTAAATAAAGGTGTTGTAATCAGGTACATGCATTTTAAATATTCACATGTGCTTTATTGTATATTTTGAATAAAATCAAGTTCTTCCTAGAATTTTACTTGTCCAGCAATAGGATACTCCACATTCTATCCTGTCATTAAATCATTACTGAAACCAAAGAAATGCAAATTGTGCACTTATATTTACAACGAACAATATAGCACGTTAGAAAACGTCGCTCTCCGGCGGAGGACGATGGATTTTTTCGGGCGTAAAAATCCTTAGCATGGCTTCCTTCGGAATGGAAGTAAAGCCGTTGGTTCCGTGTCATAGATTTACAGCACGTAAAAGCACCTCAAGCCTGATAGAGAGGCCTCTGAACAAAATTAAGCGGTCTTTCACGCCCAGTATAGAATGGGACGCTGAGAACCACAGCAGTTAAAGAGCGTTGTAAAGGTTTTATGGTCACACGTTGTGGGTGCCAAATAAGCGTCGTTTGTTGTCCACGTTGAGTAAGTGACTGCATGGAAATTTACTCTCTTGGGTGGTAATGACAATGAGGTTACTTGGGAGTGGTCCTAAGAAATAGTTAACACCCTTGCACTTTCATCTATTCGTTTATTCTGGACTAGAATTGATACGTGTTTAGACAAGCATTTTGCTGTACATGCTAATTGAGTTATGACGATTTCTAAGAGCTTTCCCCATTTACGACTTAATTTCACTTCTCTTCAACTTAGTACTTTATCACTTTGCTTACAAATAGCATTTATAACAAACTCTTCACGCTGACTAGTAACTTATCAACGATTATACGCGCCTTAAACTTAGCGGTGAGTGTTCCCAACAGCGTTTACACATACATGACCTCAACCTTGGTAATGAATGACTGCCTAAACATCCTACAATCTGTTACTTATACTACTGTGTCAAGAAAGTTCCGGGAATTTGCCAATAAAACACAAAAAATGAATTATTCGTCAAATTTTATTTTATCGCCTTCAAAGTAGGCCCCTTCTGAAATTATACATTTATGCCAACGAATAATCCGATCGTCAAAACATTTTTTGTAGGCATTTTTAGGAATAGATGTCAACTGTTGCCGCGAATTTTTCTTTATGTCTTCTATCGACTGAGAACGGGTGCCTCGAAGTGGTAACTTGAGTTTTGGAAAGAGAAATTAATCAGTAGGAGCCAGATCAGGTGAATATGGTGGTTGTTCGATGAAATTTGTTGAGTTTTTGGTCAGAAATTCATTCACAATAATAGCTTTGTGAGCTGGTGCGTTATCGTGTGCAGAATCCATGAGTTGTCGTTCCACAAATCTGGCCTTTTTCGCCGTATTTGTTCTCTCAAACGCCGCATAACACTCAGATAATAGTCTTTATTTACCATCTGACCTTCTCGCAAGAAACTGTCAACATGTCCTTCAGTTTTGATCGAGTTTGACGTGTCCATTTAGGTTTCGGTTCGGTTGGAAGGCGCCATTCGGAAGCTTGTTGACTGGTTTGAGTGTCAAACTCGTAAACCCACGTCTCATCACCAGTTACAATGCGTTTCATGAATGTGAGGTCGGAACTGGCTCGTTCTAGCATGTCTTCAGCAATCCTTACGCGATTGAGGTTTTGTAGAAAATTCAAGTCTTTCGGAACTAAAATCGTTTAAAATGGTACGAATCGATTCGTGAGACATAGAAAGTTCAGCGGCAATCTCTTTCAGACCTAAATGATGATTTTCAGACACCATTTTCTTTACTTTAGCGACGTTCAGTTCAGTTGAAACCGTTGATGGCCGACCAGATCGAGGCAAATCTTCCACCACATCTCGACCACTTTTGAATGCACTGTACCACTCATATATGCACATGTTTTTGATAAAGTCGATGCACCGTAAGCCTTCTGTAACATTTTCAGCGATTCGGCACACGAAATACTATTTGCAATGCAAAATTTGTGACAGATTCTTTGTTCAATATTTGTATCCATCGTAAAATCGCAGATCACCTTTGAAATGAACTAACACAATAGCGTACGGTAAACAAACTAGATGACAGATGACGATCAAACTCCGCGTGGGTTTAGAGGAAAGTGTTACCACCTTAGCGACAACAAAAATTTCGAATCCTCTTTTAAACAGGATTTTTAAATGATCAACTCCCGGTTTTTTCATGACAGTATAGTTAATTCTGCTGTCATGGCTGCTACATTCTCATTGGTCAGAAAGACCGCGAACTTGGCTTCTATGTGTCCCATAATGCATCTTTCCTTACGCAAAATACATCATAAACACCTCGTGACCGTCTCAACACAATGAAGAGAAACTTCTCTACAATTCGGGGCTTTACGAAATTACCTTTTCACTTATTTCTCTACTGCACGCACATGCACAAGAGTACGTGACTGAAAATAGCGTTCACCTTTACAATAAATTTTGCCTTATTCAGCAACCAAGTTTGGTAAACTGCTTTGAGCTAGAAGCTAGCTTTATACACTTTTAAATACATTAAATAATTGACAATTAATAAAAATGATAATAATAGTAGTAGATATAGTATTAGCGAGGTCGATGAACTGTCTCAGCGTCCATAAAAACACGTCATTTACATTTTCACCAAGCTCTGGCAGAAATTCCTTACACCTGAGAGAGAGAAACATTTCTGCGATACACAGCCTCTCAGGATTCGTTTAACTTTTCTGTTGAAGAAGAAAAAAGCGTTACAGTAACAATACTACAAGCGGGAGACCAACTTGGCTGCGCCATTAGTGAAGAAAACTCAAGACAGGTAACGAGGGGGGTAAAAGCAACAAAAACTTTTCCTTCCAGAATATTGTGGTAATAATGTTGGTTCGTTCTTAGCTGTTTATAACCTTGCCGTTTTTTTTTATTTATTTTTTTATTAACATAAGGCTGCGAGGCTGAAGATAACTTAAAACGTTACGTTCACAGCACGCTTGTGAGACATGAATACACAGTTTGTACATTTTTACTTTCTCTATACGTGCTATGTACATAGTGCATAGAGAAAGTATTGTATTGCATCCAAAAATTCGATACCGAGATTTCACCGGAAATACTCGTTTTGAGACCCCCTAAATCTAAAAAGCATTCTTTAGAAAAATGACCGTGTATGTCTGTCTGTCTGTCTGTCTGTGTGTATATGTATGTGTGTGTGTGTCTCTGTGTGACTTTGGGCAGCAGAGCTCAAAAACGAAAAGACCGTTAAATACCAAACTTTGTATTTAAGTTCAGTATCTTCCAAGGATGCGACACGAAGATTTTCAAGAAAATCTCCCCACCCCCAACTACCCTTCACATGGAAAAATTTTCGAAAATTTTGATTTTCTAAAAAATGACTAACGATACTTGACAAATGATATGTATATCTTGAATTTTCTGGGAATAGCCTCTGAGGACCACTTTATTCTGGATGAATTTTACGGAATTTTGTATTACCATGTATTTCGGTGAAATTTTGGTATCGAATTATTGGGTGCAATGCAATACCTTCCCTATACACTATGTACATAGTACGGGTAGAGAAAGTAAAAGTGTAAATGGTGATTTATTTATGGAAGATCGTAACTGCTGTCGTCTCACCGTCCCATTCTACACTGAATTTTGCTCTGAGGCCTCTTTATCAGGATTTAGGTTCTTTCTGTAGAGAATGAAACACATCAGATTTTATTGAAAGATTCACATGATAATATCGATGTTTCACCACTCATGTTTAGCTTCATTTGTATATAAATCGTGAGTTGGAAGCTCTTGAGTAAAACCAATATATCGAAAAGATGTTTTTGTTGAAGTGGCTTAAACATTTAAAAACAGCAGAAGTAAACGAGGGTTTGCGAAACAGTTGTTCTGCATTAGTTGAATCAGTCTGTCGCAGCACTCTCGAAGGGCTCACCCCAATGTCAGAATCAGTTCAGCACTTGACATGAAAAGCACTCAGCTAACCTCCTACTCACCATGTTCAATCTAACCACTTAGGAGATGCTCTATAATTTAAATACCTGCTGGATGCCTAAGGCAGATGTTTATATACGAAACATGGAAGTACTTGAATTTGCAGCATGTGCTCATTTGTATAGAATAATGGAAGCTGTTAATAGGAAGCAGCACAGACTAATCTGTCCTTGAACCGAGTCAACAAATAGAGGGCGCTTCATCAGATACTTCAAGGGTTCAACCATGCTTCTTATACCTCTTCTCGTTCAAAACCTGTTTTATTTTCTCTAGCACGTATGTACAATATTCATATTAGGAAGAGAAAGTATTGTTTTCCACCTAAAATTTCGATACCAAGATTTCACCGAAGGCCCCCGGCCAAAAAAAGTATCTGACTCTCTACATTCCAGCAACAAATTATTCTTAAAAACTTATACTTCTATTTACTTTATGCTAATCAGAAAAAATTAAAATGTAAGTAGAAGCGAAACAAGGGACTACCATAGATTAAAGTGATAGTCAAAATAGGTTGCTATGTGACTGAAGTTCCTTTGTTACTATGGATAGGAGTTGACAAATTCCTGTATGAGGAAAGTTTCAGCTTTTCAAAGTAGAAACCAAAAACAAGGAATATCTCAAAAACGATGAACTCCAAGAACAAATGTATCTAACATAAATTGTGTGTTTCAAGGTGCTCAAAATTTTTCGTGCAGTAAATTTTTGTCAATATTTTAAGGTTTAGAAGTTATTCAAAATTCCGTAAAATTCATCCAGAATAAATTAGTCTTCAGAGGCTATTCCCAGAAAAGTCGAGATATACATATTATTTGTCAGGTAAGTAGCTTCAATGTACGATATTTTAATCAAAATCGTTAGAGCCATTTTTGAGAAAATCAATATTTTCGAAAAAAGTTCCATGTAAAGGGTACTTGGGTTGGGGGGATTTTTCTCAAAATTTTCGTGTTGCATCCCTGTAAGATACTAAACTTAAATACCAAGCTTGGTATTTTAATGACGTTTCGTTTTTGAGTTATCGTGTTCACAGTAACACGGACATTTTTCTGAAAATGCTTTTTTTTTTTTAGATAAAGGGGACGCTAAAACATATATTTCCGGTGAAATCTCGGTATCGAATTTTTGGGTGGAGTGCAATACCTTCTCTATACACTATATACATAGTACGTTTACAGAAACCAAACATCATATCTTACCGAAAAGGTTTGAAACAGCTGTAAAACAAAAGAAGAGATAGCAGGTGCTTTTTTCCCGTATCGATTACTGCTTCATCTAAATATGCAGAGTTACCATGGTAAAAACCCGCCTCTCATTGTTATTTCAAAGGCAAGAACTGTTTGCGCACGATTCGAATTAAATGCTAATGGAATGCTATTCTTTGAACTGGGAAAAGTGCGTCGAGAATCATTTGCTCGGCAGGAAAACACTGTATTTTTAGAACTTCAAACTTTAAATTAACCTTCATGTTTTTGTGAACAATAACGTGTAGTATAGGGGCTGAGGAATAAAATGAATCATCCCGTAAGTTTACGGATTTTACTTTGTCTGAACGTACTGTGTACGTAGTGTATAGAAAAGGTACTGCATTTCACCCAAAAATTCGATACAAAGATTTCACCGGATATATTTGTTTTAGGGTCCCCTGTATCAAAAAAATCTGATGTGTTCCATTCATATGACTTTCTCTACATCTGTCAAGAATTATTATTAAAATGCTTATGCTTCTATTTACTTCATGCTAATCGGGAAAAAAAAATAGCAGGAATAGTCTTATTACTTGCTTCCCTGAAAGTAGAAGCGAAATAAGGGAGTACTATACGTTAAAGTGATAGTCAAAAGCTGGTTGTTATATGACTGAAGTTCCTTTGTTTGTATGGATAGGAGTTGAAAAATTCCAGTATGAGAAAAGTATAAGTTTTTCATAGTTGAAACCAAAAACAAGGAATATTTCAAAAACAATCAACTCCACGAAAAATGTATATAACACAAATTGTGAGTTTTAAAGTGCTCTACATTTGTTATGTGGTAAGTTTTTGTCTATCTCTTACGGTTTAGCAATTATGCAAAATTCCGTAAAATCTACCCAGAATAAAGTAGTCTTCAGAGGCTATTCCCAGAAAATTCAAGATATACATTTTATTTTTCAGGTAACTATATTTAATATACGATATTTTTATCAAAATTGTTAGAGCCAATATTTAGAAAATAAAAATTTTCGAAAAGAGTTCCATGTAAAGAGTAGTTTGGGGTGGGAGGATTTTTCTCAAAATCTTCGTGTCGCATTTGGAAAATACTAAACTTAGATACCAAATTTGGTATTTTACCGACTTTTCGTTTTTGAGTTATCCTGTTCACAGACACACGGACACACACACGGACCTTTTTCTGAAAATACCTTTTTTGGATACAGAGGACCCTAAAACATATATTTCCGGTGATATCTCGGTATCGAATTTTTTACCGTCTCTATACACTATGTACATAGTACGTGTAGAGGAAGTAAAAAGCATTTTCAATAAAAGGGCCGTGTGTGTATGTCCGTGTGTCTTTAAACACGATAATTTAAAAACGAAAAGTCGCTAAAATACCAAATTTGGTAATTAAGTTTAGTACTTTCCAGGGATGGAACACGAAGATTTTGAGAAAAATCCCACCACCCCCAACTACTCTTTTCATGGAACTTTTATCGAAAATTTTGATTTATTCAAAAATGGCTCTAAAGATTTTGATTAAAATATAATATGGTAAAGATATTTACCAGACAACTAAAATGTATATCTTGAATTTTCTGAGAATAGCCTCTGAAGACTACTTTATTCTGGATGAATTTTACGGAATTTTGCATAACTGCTTAACCGTAAGAGGTGGACAAAAACTTAACACACAAAAATATAAAGCACGTTAAAACTCACAATTTATGTTATATGCATTTTTTTCGTGGAGTGCATCGTTTTAAGATATTCCTTGTTTTAGGTTTCAGCGTTGAAAAACTTGAATTTTTTTCATACAGGAATTTGTCAACTCTTGTACGTACAAACAAAGGAAGTTCAGTCACATAGTAACCAGCTTTTGATCATCACTTTAACCTATTTTACTCCCTTATTTCGTTTCTACTTACAAGGAAGCAAGTAATAAGACTATTTCTGCTAATTTTTTCTCGATTAGCACGAAGTAAATAGAAGCATAAGCTTTTTAACAATAATTTGTTACAGAGATGTAGAGAAAGTGGTGTGAATGGAACACATCAGCTTTTGTAGATTTTGAACAGATCAGTTTGTTAATAATATGTCAATGAATATCTTACATAAATGGAATATTAATTATTACTAACTTTTTCACAAATTACTTCAGTCAGCCATTTTGCAACCAATCCATGATAGAAATATTTTGAATTTAGACTGATCATAGTCGTGCATTCTACCACTTTTTTGATTTTCAGTTTATCACCTCGACATGTAATTAATTATTGGTGTCATCGACTGTGCTATTCCATATTCAGCTTACATCTGTCAAAGGCAATTTAAATGACAGATTTGAAATGCCTAAATAAGTGTGTGTACAGATAGGCAGGCAGGCAGACGGACAGACAGACACACACCCGCGCGAGGGGAAGTCAAATGAAACCCTTAAAACTCTGAAAGAACATGATTCTCTCTACATCAAATTATTGTTAAAAAGCTTATGCTTCTGTTTACTTAATGTAATTGAGAAAACATTAGTAGAAATAGTCTTATTACTTGTTTCCTTGTAAGCAGAAGCGAAATAAGGGAGTACCATATATTCAAGTGACAGCCAAAAGCTGGTTACTAGGTGACTGAAATTCCTTTGTTTGTATGGACACGAGTTGACAATTTCCTGTATGAAAACATTATAAGTTTTTCCAAGCTGAAACAAAAACAAGGAATATCTTAAAAAAAAAAAAAAAACGATCAACTCCATGAAAAAATGTATAAAGCATAAATTGTGTATTTTAACCTGCTCTACATTTTTGGTGTCGTAAGTTTTTGTACATCTCTGAATGTTTAGCAGTTATGCAAAATTCAGTAAAATTCATCCAGAGTAAAGTACTCTTAAGAGGCTATTCCCAGAAGATGCAAGATATATATTATATTTGGCAAGTAAATATCTTAAATATAAGAGATTTTAATCAAAATCGTTAGAGAAAATTTAAGAAAATCAAAATCTTCGAAATTTTTTCCATGTAAAAGGTAGTTTGGGGTGGGGGGATTTTTTTGAAAATCTTCGTGTCGCATCCTTAGAAGATAACAAACCTAAACATCAAGTTTGGTGTTTAATGGTCTTTTCGTTTTGGGGCTATGCTGCCCACAGACACACACACAGGTGAAATAATATAGCACTAAATTTATGACAGCCAGAGCTCTAAATATATAAAATATTCAGCACTATATGTCAGTGTTTCAGGATAGTACTGTACACTAAGTTTAAAATGCTTTATAGAGAATATTTTACTACTGAGCGAACTGGCTCGTAAGGGCAAGGCATACATGTGGGCGGAATTAAGTTTAGAAATCCTTATTAAGACCCATCAAAGCTTTTTATGTTTTCTCTAGCCGCATAGACATCAACTCTAGCTCACGCAAAAGCAGACTGTGATGCGTTACATTTACATTACCTCCTCTACACATTCCTCTCCAGCTATATGTCGGCCTCCGCTATCCTCTGATTCCATAGCTCTTGGCGATGTATTTTTTGAGCGTAAAAATCATTAACAAGGTTTCTATAGGAGGAGAAGTAAAAACGATGGTCACAGATTTACGGCACGTACTATGTACATAGTGTATAGAGAAGGTATTGCACTCCACCGAAAAATTCAATACCGAGATTTCACCGGAAATATATGTTTTAGGGTCCGCTGTATCCAAAAAAGGCATTTTCAGAAAAAGGGCCTTGTGTGTGTGTCCGTGTGACTGTGAAGACGAGAACTCAAAAACGAAAAGTCGTAAAAATACCAAACTTGGTATTTAAGTTTAGTATCTTCCAGAGATGTGACACGAAGATTTTGACAAAAATCCCTCCACCCCAAACTACACTTTTCATTGAACTTTTTTCGAAAATTTTGATTTTCTCAAAAATGGCTCTTAACGATTTTGATTAAAATATCGTATATTAAAGATATTTACCCGACAAATAAAATGTATATCTTGAATTTTCTGGGAATCGCTTCTAAAGACCTGTTTATTCTGGATGAATTTTGCTTAATTTGGCATAACTGCTAAACCTAAGAGATAGACAAAAACTTACTATACAAAAAATGTAGGTTTTTTTTTTTTTTTTTTAAATACAGAAGTTACGTCACATACATTTTTCTCGTGGAGCTTACCGTTTTCGAGATACTCATTGTTATTGGTTTCAGTTGTGAAGTACTTATAGTTTTCTCAGACGGGAGTGTCCGTTTTTCTTTTGTTCTACTCCTGACCGAGAAAAGAAGCGATTTGTAATGACATTCGCGTAACGACAGCTTTTAAAACATTTGACTATCGGTTTAGCCTAGTGTATTCCCTTATTTTCTTCCTACTTATAAGGAACTAAGTTGTAAGAACATTCTGCTAATGATTATCTCGATTAGCAAAGTGCAGAAAGAAGAATTATCTTATGTAAGAAGCTTGTAGAACAGCTAGAGAAAGTCATGTGAGTGTAACACATCAGATTTTTATACAACCCATTTATTTTAATAAAAATATTAAGGCTTTCACCGCCGGCATTGATACAGAAAAATATCTATTTTGGGCTTATAGATTATTGTCTAGCAAATCTAAAATTCATCAGAGATAATTTTCAGGGGATTTTGGCACAGCATCTACATTTTAATGTAACCGCTACTCTGTCTACTCCAGATAAACTTTCCTTACACATTTATACATATCTTTTAGATGTAAGAAGGATGCAGTAACAAAAGCGATAGTTAAATTCGATTGCTATGTGATACTCTTTACATGACCACCAAAAACCGACTAGCGATGATCGCTTGAAGTAAAAATCTGATGTGTACCATTCACATGACTTTCTCTACATCTCTGCAACAAATTACTGTTAAAAACCTTATGCTTCTATTTACTTCATTCAGATCGAGGAAAAATTAGCAGAAATAGTGTTCATTGTAAGAAGAAGAGAAATAAGGGAGTATCATAGGTTAAAGTGATGTTCAAACTGGCTGCTATGTCATTGAAGTTCCTTAGTTTGTATGGATAGGAGTTGAGAAATTCCTGTATGAGAAAAGTAGGTTTTTTAAAGTTGAAACCAAAAACAAGGAATATCTTAAAAACGACCCACTCCACAAAAAAAAGTATATAACATAAATTGTGTGTTTTAATGTGCTCTATATTTTCTGTGTGGTAAATTTTTGTCCATCTCTTACGGTTTAGCAGTTATGCAAAATTCCGTAACATCTATCCAGAATAAAGCATTCTTCAGAGGCCATTCCCAGAAATTTCAAGATATATATTTTATTTGTTAAGTAAATATCTTAAATATACGAAATTTTAATGAAAATCATGAGAGCCATTTTTGAGAAAATTAAAATTTTCGAAAAAAGTTCCATGTAAAGGGTAGTTTAGGGTGGGGGAATTTTTCCCAAAATCTGCGTGTGGCATCCCTGGAAGAAACTAAACTCAAATACCATCTTTGGTGTTTTACCGATTTTTTTTTGAGCTATCATGTTCAAAGGCACACAAACATGGACCATGTTCTAAAAATGCTTTTCTTTTTGTTTTTTGTTTTTTTTGATTCAGGGGGTCTCAAAACTTATATTTCCGGTGAAATCTCGGTTTCGAATTGATGTAAATGACGTACAATACCTTTTTCTATACACTATTTACATAGTACGTGTAGAGAAAGTAAAGCGATATAGATAAGTGTTTGAAAAACACAGATCCTTGCAGGGAAGAGGAGAAAAATTGCGATTGCTAAAAGGAGACTTAAGGGATGAAATAGTTTAAATGCATTTATGAGACGACAATAATAATTTCGCATTATTATTTTGAATCAATGCAGAACACAGTGTTCACTGTCACTGCGCTCACATGTTGACTGCGGTTTTCTTTAATGATTCGTTCTCTTCCCAGGCTCTGAAATTAGAAATAGGAATGCGTATTTGAAAATATAAATCTACTTCTGGGTTAGCTAATTTAAACAAAACTATCAGTTGCTTCAAAACAATCTAATTTATTAAATGTATTTTTACTTTCTCTACACGTAATATGTGTGTGTGTGAGCACGATAACTCAAAAACGAAAAGTCGTAAAAACACCAAACTTGGTATTTAAGTTTAGTATCTTCCAGAAATGCGACACGAAGATTTTGAGAAAAATCCCCCGACCCCAAACTACCCCTTTCATTGAACTTTTTTTCGAAAATTCTGATTTTCTCAAAAATGGCTCTTAACGATTTTGATTAAAATAGTGTATATTAAAGACATTTGCCCGAAAAATAAAATGTATATCTTGAATTTTCTGGGAATAACCTCTGAAAAGTACTTTATTCTGAATGAATTTTACGGAATTTTGCATAACTGCTAAACCATAAGAGATGGACAAAAACTTACCACACAACAAATGTAGAGCACTTTAAAACACACAATTTGTGTTATATACATTTTTCGTGGAGTTGATTGTTTTTGAAATATTCCTTGTTTTTGGTTTCAGCTTTAAAAACTTTACTTTTCTCACACAGGAATTTGTCAACTCCTGTCCATACAAACAAAGGAAAGTCAGTCACATAGCAACCAGCTTTTGACTATCACTTTAACCTATGTACTCCCTTATTTCGCTTCTACTTACAAGGAAGCAAGTAATAAGACTAGCTTTTTTAATCTTTTCATGATTAGCCCGAAGTAAATAGAAGCATAAGCTTTTCAACAATTGTTGCAGAGATGTAGAGAAAGTGATGTGAATGGAACACATCAGATTTTTTAAAAACAATTTTTACCTGATTTTGGCATGTTTAATTACAAATTCTTACATCAGTGGAAAATGTTACACCCTGAGACCTACAATGTCAACATTAGTGAAAACATATTCTCAACCTAATATCATTTATTGAGATTAATACTAGGTACTTACACGCTACAAACAACCACAGAATTAATGAATGTCATAGACCCAAGAAGCAGACCTCAAGAGTGATGGAAAACTTTCCTTATAAAACTTCAGCTCACTGGCTTCCACCAAGTTGTGAATTACGAGTATGTTCCTGGAGGCCACTCGCTCGTCTATACAAGTGGGGAATGAATGCATGAAACCCTCAAATGTTCAAACTTCTTTGCAGGACAGTGGATTCTAAATGGGTAGAGAGAGAAGTGGAGAGAGAGAGAGAGAGTTGGAGAACTTTGCCATATTAAACTTCAATGGCTATTGTTAGGTCCTCACTCAAGGAGTGAAGAGAAAGGGCTAGGAAGAGAAAAACAAATGACTGAGGTGTTCAGTTTTAAAAGTTTTCCACTTTTTGCCACGTTTAACCATGCATCCTCTGGCGTAATAAGAAATCCCGAATAGGGAAGGCGGACTATTTTAGAATCAGTCTCTCTAAATTAAATTATCATCAACGTCAGTCATTTGCATCATCTGTACCAATGCAATTCAACTCTCCATTATACATACAATCCCCTTTATGCCCTTTACGCAATTACGCCTACCCAATGTGGGGAGGAGCGGCTGCTATCCCCCTGCCGCTTAAACCTTGCACTTGACAATTGGGAGTTAAGTGGGTATACCCACATAAAACAGATGAAAAGCTTTACCCGTTTGACTTTCTAAACCAATCACAAAGTAGCGTTCCGGTCGGTCAACCAGACAACGTAAACGCATCTAGATGCCGCACCGTTGCAATATCTGGCTATTTCCAACTACGTGCTCAGTTTGTTAACACGTGGGTTGAGCTGTTCTGTGCAAGCTACGTATTATTCTTTTTACTTTCTCTACACGCACTATGTGCATAGTGTATAGAGAAGGTATTGCACTATACCCAAAAATTCGATACCGAGAGTTCACCGGAAATATATCTTTTAGGGTCACTTATATCCAAAAAAAGCATTTTCACAAAAAGGTCCGTGTGTGTGTGTGTGTGTGTGTGTGTGTGTGTGTGTGTGTGTGTGTGTGTGTGTGTCCGTGTGTCTGTGAACACGATAACTCAAAAACGAAAAGTCGGTAAAATACCAAAATTGCTATTTAAGTTTAGTAGCTTCCAGGGATGCGACACGAAGGTTTTGAGAAAAATCCCCCACCCCAAACTACCCTTTACATGGAACTTTTTTCGAAAATTTTGAGTTTTGCAAAAATGACTCTTAACGATTTTGATTAAAATATCAAATATTAAAGATATTTACCTGGCAAACAAAATGTATATCTTGAATTTTCTGGGAATAGCCTCTGAAGACTACTTTATTCTGGATGAATTTTACGGAATTTTGCATAACTGCTAAACCGTAAGAATTAGATAAAAGCTTACTATACAAGAAATATAGAGCACGTTAAAACACACAATTTATGTTATATAATTTTTTGACGTGGAGTTGATCGTTTTTGAGACATTCATTGTTTTTGGTTTCAGCTATGAAAAACTTACTTTTCTCATATAGGAATTTGTCAGCTCCTGTCCATATAAACAAAGGAACTTGTCACATAGCAACCAGTTTTGACTATTACTTTAACCTATGGTACTCCCTTATTTCTCTTCTACTTGCAAGGAAACAAATAATAAGTCTATTTCTGTTAATTTGTTCTCGAGTAGCATGAAGTAAATAGAGGCATAAGCTTTTTAACAATAATTTGTTACAGAGATGTAGAGAAAGTCATGTGAATGGTACCCATCAGAATTTTTATTTATATGGTTTTGTTATTGTTGGTGTTTGTACGTGAGGGAACATGACAAGATTTTCACAATTATAGAGGTGAATAGACTTTTGCGGGAAGCGTGGACGCGGTTTCATGGAAGAAGAAAGTGAATCATGTGCACAAAATAATACGAAAAACACAGGAATTAGACAGAATCATCAGTGAATGTGAATCAGTACTGACGGATGGAATTGAGCCACTAAAATTCTAAATCTATGAAAATCACTTTGTTATACCTTTCTATCATTGCAACAGACTATTTTGCATTGCATTAAAACATACGTTATAGTATATACGTAATGTATCCCTGTTATTTTCAATTAACATCAACAATAACGAATTAGTTTCATTATTCATCGGCATTAATTTACAATATACACTGTTTATATTCGTCTTTATACATGATAGACATTATTAATCAGCTGTTGTTTACTAGTTACTCTGGCAACGCCGCAAAGACATCATAGCCAACATTACGCGAAAATACCAGAACTGTCAAGTGCAAGGATTCAGCGGCCGGGGTATAGTAGTGATTTGACTTTTATAGGTCTTCCAAAATAAAATTGCAAAAATTATACTGAAATCTCATACGTAGCGCCAAACTTAATCGCAAACTAGAATTCAGTACTATGTCAGTATCCGTTCTTTCTTCTAGAAACTTAACGCTTCGATCCAGTGTGATGCATTTCTGCCCAGGAAAACTTGTGTGGGAATCTGTTTGATCCGGAGTCGTTTCCGATTGCCGTCCGTTAGTAATTCGGACACAAGATCCACAGGAGTCCGCCTGGGTAGTATGGTGGCAGCGTGTCTACATCACATTCAACAGGTCGTGAGTTTGAATCTCTCTTAGAGTGAGTTACCCGGATAAGGTTTTTTCCCCTTATCCCGAGAAGACGAATGTCGAGTAACTTTAAGCTCCATGGACTCCGAGATCATTTTAGCATAATTTCATCAATCGTCTAATATGACCAACCAGGTTAAAGGACGTTAAGCTACAAATAAATAAATAAATACAAATCTGATGTGTTCCATTCACATGACTTTCTCTATATCTCTGCAACAAATTAAAGTTAAAAAAGCTTATGCTTCTATCTACTTCATTCTAATCGAGAAAATTAGCAGAAATAGTCTTATTACTTGCTTCCTTGAAATTAGAAACGAAATAAGGGAGTACCATAGGTTAAAGTCATAATCAAAAGCTGGTTGCTATGTAACTGAAGTTCCTTTGTTTGTATTGACAGGAGTTGACAAATTCCTGTATAAGAAAAGCGTAAGTTTTTAAAGATGAAACCTAAAATAAGGAATATCTAAAAAATGATCAACTCGACGAAATAAATGTATATAATACAAATTGTGTGTTTTAACGAACTCGACATTTTTTGTGTGGTAAGTTTTTGTCCAGCTCTTACGGTTTAGCAGTTATGCAGCATTTCGTAAAATTCATCCAGAATAAAGTAGTATTCAGAGGCTATTCCCAGAAAATTCAAGATATACATTTCATTTGTCAGGTAAATATCTTTAATATACGATATTTTAATCAAAATCGTTAGAGTAATTTTTAAGAAAAGCAAAATCAAATGAACTTAATCTTTTATAATAGATAAATTATAAAATTATACACACAACTGATGCAACAGTAACATTATTAACTGACCATAATAAAATCTGATGTGTACCATTCACATGACTTTCTCTACATCTCTGCAACAAATTGTAGTTAAAAAGCTTATGCTTCTATTTACTTCATGCTAATCGAGAAACATTAGCAGAAATAGTCTTATTATTTGCTTCCTTGTAAGTAGAAGCGAAATGAGAGAGAGCCATAGCTAAATGATAGCTAAAACCTGGTTGCTATGTAATTGAAGTTCCTTTGTTTGTATTGGCAGGAGTTAACAAATTCCTGTATGAGAAAAGTATGTTTTTCAAAGCAAAAACGAAAAACCAAAATTATCTTAAAAATGATCAACTCCACGAAAAAAAAGTGTATGACATAATTTGTGTGTTTTAACGTGATCTACATTTTTCATACATTAAGTTTTTGTCCATCTCTTAAGGTTTAACAGTTATGCACAATTCCGTAAAATTCATCCAGAACAAAGTAGGCTTCAGAGGCCATTCCCAGAAAATTCAAGATATAAATTTTATTTTTCAGGTAAATATCTTTAATATACGATATTTTAATCAAAATCGTTAGAGCCATTTTTAAGAAAATCAAAATCAAATGAACTTAATATTTTATAATAGATAAATAAGTCATAATCTTATACACACAACTGATGCAACAGTGACGTTATTAACTGACCATAATATTAAAAATTGTGCAAATATAGACTGCAGAAAATTATAAAGTTGAACTTTTAATGTCAATTATCTCTTTACGCATTACAAATTGTAAGAGCCAAAAAAATCTAAACGCAGATGATGAGTTTGTCCTTTAAATGAGAGCAATTCAAAAATGGAATGTCACAGCCAAATAGAAGATCGGCATGTATCTACAGAGGGCGCTGTAAAAACTCGCATTGCGATCGTCTAATAATGTACAGCATAGAAGAAAATAGCAAAATTAATCATCTTTGCACGCAACGCAAGGATGAAGTTTGGAGTTGGTAAACTCTTGCGTTGCGTATTACGAGTGTTTCTATGTGAATGCCTACGTTAGATAATAGGAGTCCAAACTCTTGCGCTTACGTTGAAACTATCTTGGCATAGTGGATGCGGTTAATGCGCAATGTGAGCTACCAACTGTTAAATATAAAGATCTGATGTGTTCCCTTCACGTGACTTTCTCTATACCTCTGTAACAAATTATTGTTAATAAGCCTATCTTTTATTTATTTCATGCTAATCGAGAAAAATTAGTAGAAATAGTCGTATTTCTTGCTTTATTGGAAGTAGAAGCGAAATAAGGGAGTACCATAGGTTAAACTGAAAGCCAAAAGCTGGTTGCTATGTGACTGATGTTCCTTTGTTTGTATGGACAGGAGTTGGCAAATTCCTGTATGAGAAAAGTTCCAAGAAAAGGAATATCTCAAAAGCGATCAACTCCACGAAAAAAATGTATATAACATAAATTGTGTGTTTTAACGTGCTCTTCATGTTTTGTGTGTTAAGTTATTGTCCACCTCTTACGGTTTAGTATTTATGCAAAATTCATCCAGAATAAAGTAGACTTCAGAGGCTATTTCCAGAAAATTCAAGATATACATTTTATTTGTCAGGTAGATATCTTTAAGATATTATATTTTAAACAAAGTCGTTAGAGCCATTTTTTAGAACTTCAACATTTTCGAAAAAAGTTCCATGTAAAGGATAGTTTGGGGTGGGAGGATTTTTCTCAACATCTTCGTGTCGCATCCCTGGAAGACACTAAACTTAAATACCAAGTTTGGTATTTTACCGACTTTTCGTTTTTGAGTTATCGTGTTCACAGACACACACGCGCGGACCTTTTTCCGAAAATGTTTTTTTTTTTAGATAAAGGGGACCCTAAAACATATATTTCCGGCGAAATCTCGGTATCGAATTTTTGGGTGGAGTGCAATACTTTCTCTATACACTATGTACATAGTGCGTATACAGAAATTAAAAATCGTAAAGAAGCATTTTTGAGAAAATGAAAATTTTCGGAAAAAAATCCTCAAAAAGGGTGGTTTAGGGTGGGGGATTTTCTTGAAAATCTTCGTATCGTATCCGAGGAAGTCACTGAGCTTAAATAGCGCCTCGACCCCCAGCAGATCTTTTGTGTTTACACCCCAATATCGAGGACTTTCTATCTTTCGTTTCAATTCTTGGTGTAGCGGTTAGATATTTTTCAGAGTTGTTCCCAAAATGTCCGCAAAATGTTAATTCTTTGTCCTGTAACAACCGGAAATGTGCAACCAACGGACTCCTGCTCAACCAGATCAAAAAAAACTAATTCAGTATATGAACAGAACCAACTCTATTCTCCAAATTGTTCCAGGAATTCAGAAAGAGCTGCAAAAACAAAATTCTCATCAGAGCCGGCAGCATTAACTGTACCACCTCATGAAAAAAGACGAAAAAAGTTCAAACAATCGGGCGGAGCAATGGCAGGATTAAAGTCTCTTGGAGCAGGCGACCATCTTGCAAGTCGATCCCTCTCTTAACAGATCCTCTACAGAGATCCTCGCCGGTATTATAAATTTTGAGAATTTATAATAAAACACAATAACTAGTTAAATTTAACACTTTGAAATGATGAAGTCCATTCCTTTACTTCTTATGAAACCATGATTACCAAATATATTCGTATTATAAACCTGTATTTTGTACATTTAACACAGCAATTATAATCGATGGAACTTAACAGGAACTATCACAAAAACAAATGGAAACGATACCAAGAGAAAAAATATATATATATATACACACAGGGTGTTAATAAACTACACCGAAATAATTTCCGAGATTGTGCACGTGACTGATGTAAGTAATTTGAGATCGGCGATGCATGGTCCCCGGATAAACATAACGCAGCTACATAGCGTTAAACGTGTGGGTATCAGGTGCTGATAAGTCGGTGTTAAAGCAAAGCAGGTTGAAAAAATGGCTTAGAATGTATTTAAAAATGCTACCCGAGTATAGAAATATCGATTTTTAGCAGCTCGTTACTAGCGTTCTCAAGTTTTAATGTCGCAAAAGTCTGTAAAATCACTTGACAGTGCGACACTGAGCATTCATTAACTACGTTCTTGAGCTATGTAGCCTACTCTGGAGGGGTTTTTTCAATGAGCTAGTGGATTAATGCGTAACGCAGGAAGTTGCTATCCAAAAGGTCATGAGATCGATTCCTATCATAGAGTAAATGTTTTTTATTGCTATTTTTTTCACTCCAGAAGAAGTGCCGCGATATGTGGCGTACTGGCACTTCAGAAACTTATAGCCGTTACTTCAAAAGTTCAATAAACAGACCATAAGTCTCCTATCTCAAATTACGTATTTAAGTAATCTACATATTCTGTGAAAATATTTCGGTATAGTTCATTAACAACCAGCACTGCGCTAGGCGTGCCAGACCTGGTTCCTGTCAGACAAATAAAGGGGTTAACTAGAGATTTGTCAATGGAAGATGGGAAAAAAGTCCTAATCATTTTAGTACGGGACGGAGTTTTAAACAGGAGATCAAGTCTTCCCAGAACTTAACGCGCAAGTTGCAAGAACTTAATGTAAATGGGCCGAACATATCCTCAGATTTCACCACGACAAATCAACCGAGAAGCATAACATGTGGGATCCGTACTTTGGAAGAACAAACCGAGCCAGACCAAGAATTGGACAGAATATTACTTTAGACAATCAGAAAGACCACAAGATGTAAAACTGTAATGAAAAGACTATGAAAGACAATTGAAAAGTAGTAAAAAACTATTATGTTTAAGCTAGGTTGAATATAAAAAGCTGATGTGTTTCATTCACATGACTTTCTCAACATCTCTGCAAGAAATTATTGTTAAAAAGCGTATGCTTCTATTTATTTAATGCCAATCGAAAAACAATTAGCAGAAATAGTGTTATTACTTGCTTTCATGTAAGTAAAAGCGAGATAAGGGAGTACCATAGGATAAAGTGATAGTCAAAAGCTGGTTGTTATGTGACTGAAGTCCCTTTGTTTGTATAGACAGGAGTTGACAAATTCCTGTATGAGAAAAGTTCTTTAAAGCTGAAACCAGAAACAAGGAATATCTCAAAAACGATCAACACCACGAAAAAATGTATGTGACATAAATTGTGTGTTTTAATGCGCCCTATATTCTTTGCGTGGTAAGTTATTATCCCTAGCAGTTATGCAGAATTCCGTAAAATTGAACCTAAATAAAGTAGTCTTCAGAGGCTATTCCCAGAAAATTCAAAATATACATTTTATTTGTCAGGTAAATATCTTTAATATATTATATTTTAATCAAAATCGTTAGAGCTATTTTTTAGAAAAACAAAATTTTCGAAAAAAGTTCCATGTAAAAGGTAGCTTGGGGTAATGGGATTTTTCTCAAAATCTTCGTGTCGCATCCCTGGAAGATACTAAACTTAAATACCAAGTTTGGTATTTTACCGACTTTTCGTTTTTGAGTTATCGTGTTCACAAACACACGGACACACTGACACACGTACGCACACGGACCTTTTTCTGAAAATACTTCTTTTTGGAATCAGGGGACCCTAAAACATATATTTCCGGTAAAATCTCATTGTCGACGTTTTTGGTGGAGTGCAATACCTTCTCTATACACTATGTACATAGTACGTATAGAGAAAGTAATAAAAATCTGATGTGTTTCATTCACATGACTTTCTCAACATCTCTGGAAAAAATTATTGTTAAAAAGCTTATGTCTCTATTTACTTCATGCTAATCAAAAACAATTGGCAGAAATAGTGTTATTACTTGCTTTCATGTAAGTAGAAGCGAAATAAGGGAGTAGCATAGGTTAACGTGATAGTCAAAAGCTGGTTGCTATGTGACTTAAGTTCCCTTGTTTGTATGGACACGAGTTGACAAAAGTCCTCTATGAGAAGAGTATAAGTTTATTAAAGCTGAAACCAGAAACAAGGAATATCTCAAAAACGGTCAACACCAAACGAAAAACGTATATAACATAAGTTGTGTATTTTAACGTGCCTTACATTTTTTTGTGTGGTATTTGTCCATGTGTTACAGTTTAGCAGTTACGAAACATTTCCAAAAATTCATCCAGAATGAAGTAGTCTTCAGAAACTATTCCCAGAAATTTCAATATGTACATTTTATTTGTGAGGTAAATATCTTTAATGTTTGACATTTTATTTAAAATCGTTAGAGCAATTTTTAAGAAAATAAACATTTTCGGAAAAAGTTTCATGTAAAGGGTAGTTGGAAGTGGGAGGATTTTCTTGAAAATCTTCACGTCGCATCCTTGGAAGATACCAAACTTGAATACCAAGTTTGGCATTTAACGGTGTTTTCGTTTTTGAGCTATGCTGGCCACATACATACACTGGGTCCAGGAGGTCTCAAAACATGTATTTCCGGTGAAATCTCGGTATCGAATGTTTGGGTGCAATACAATACTTTCTCTATACACTATGTACATAGCACGTATAGAGAAAGTAATAGATACCATATTGTGTAATAAGGTATTTATTTTCATTAAGTTTCCAACTTGTTTCATCGAGTCCTGAACCTCCTGGGAAGTAAAGAAAACTTTTCCAACTTGTTTCACATTAACAGATGAAGACTGTCTTCCGCAGCGAATTGTTTTGTGTTTATTTTGAGGGATGAATGGCACGTGGAATGCAATATAAGGTAAAGATATGGTAAAGTGGAAGATGCCAGCCATAAAGCAGGCTTATCGTAAAGAACTCTCAAGTGCCAATTATTTTTCTGCGGCAGCATCAACAAGGAAACACTGTTCCTGTCAGATGTCAGAAATAAACTTCCTCTGCTTCACAAAGGAACAGAAATGCCTTGGGCTAAGTGAACCTGTTCATGTTCTCAAAATGCTCTCAAATGCGGTAGGTTTAATATCATCTCCTCATTGTGACCAATCAGATTTATACAATACCATTAGAAACACTTCTTTTTTCCCCTCTGCAATTTACAGTACTCATGAGATTTCGTATTTTTACTTTCTCTACACGAACTATGTACATAGTGTTATTTAAATTTAATGTCTTCCAGGGATGCGACACGAAAACTTTGAGAAAAATTCCCCCACCCTTAACATGGAACTTTTATCGAAAATGTTGATTTTCTCAAAAATGGCTCTAACGATTTTGATTAAAACATCGTATATTAAGGATATATACCTGACAAATAAAATGTATAACTTGAATTTTCTGGGAGCAGCCTCTAAACACTACTTTATACTGAATAAATTTTACGGAATTTTGGATAACTGCCAAACCGTAAGAGATAGTCAAAAACTTACCACATAAAAATGTAAAACAGGTTAAAACACACAATTTATGTTATATACATTTTTTTCGTGGAGTTGTCGTTTTTGAGATATTCCTTGTTTTTAGTTTCAGGTTTGAGAAGCTTATACCTTTCTCATACAGGAATTTATCAACTCCTCTCCTTCCAAACAAATGAACTTCAGTCACATAGCAACCAGCTTTTGACTATCACTTTAACCTATGGTGCTGCCTTATTTCGCTTCTTCTTATAAGGAAGCAAGTAATACGACTATTTCTGCTAATTTTTTTCTCGATTAGCAAGAAGTAAATAGAAGAATAAGCTTTTTAACAATAATTTGTTGCAGAGATATAGAGAAACTCATGTGAATGAAATTCTTTTAAATTCCTGTATGGCAAAAGTATGTTTTTAAACCTGAAACCAAAAAGCAAGGAGTATCTCAAAAAAGATCAACTCCACGAAAAAAATGCACATAGGATAAATTATGTGTTTTAAGGTGCTCTACATTTTTTGTGTTGTAAGTTTTTGTCCATCTCTCATGGCTTAGCAATAATGCAAAATTCCGTAAAATTCATTCATTGTAAAGTAGTCTTCAGAGGCTATTCCCAGAAAATTCAAGATATACATTTTATTTGTCGTGTAAATACCTTTAGTACATTAAATTTTAATCAAAATCGTTAGAGCCATTTCTGAGAAAATCAACATTTTCGAAAAAGATTCCATGTAAAGGGTAGTTTGGAGTGGGGAGATTTTTCTCAAAATCTTCGTGTCGCATCCCTGGAAGATCTCATACCTAAATACCAACTTTGGTATTTTACCGACTTTTCGTTTTTGAGCCATCGTGTTCACAGACACACACACGGATCTTTTTCTGAAAATGCTTTTTTTTTTGGATACAGGGGACCCTAAAACATATATTTCCGGTGAAATCTCGGTATTGAAGTTTTGGGTGGAGTGCAATACTTTCTCTATACAGTATGTACATAGTGTATAGCGAATGTATTGCACTCCACCAAAAAATTCGATACCGAGATTTCACCGGAAATATATGTTTTAGGGTCCTCTTTATCTAAAAAAAGCATTTTCGGAAAAAGGTCCGTGTGTGTGTGTGTCCGTGTGTCTGTGAACACGATAACTCAAAAACGAAAAGTCGGTAAAATATCAAACTTGGTATTTAAGTTTAGTATCTTCCAGGGATGCGACAAGAAGATTTTGAGAAAAATCCCCCCACCCCAACTACCCTTTACATGGACTTTTTTTCGAACATTTTGATTTTCTCAAAAATGGCTCTAACGATTTTGATTAAAATTTCGTATATTAAACACATTTACCTGACAAATAAAATGTATATCTTGAATTTTCTGGGAATAGCCTCTGAAGAGTAGTTTATTCTGGATGAATTTTACTAAATTTTGAATAACTGCTAAACCGTAAGAGATGGACAAAAACTTACTGGACAAAAAATGTAGCCAACGTTAAAACACACAATTTATGTTATATACATTTTTTTCGTGGAGTTCGTCCTTTTTGTGACATTCCTTATATTTGGTTTCTGCTATGAAAAACATAGATTTCTCATACAGGAATTTGTCAACTGCTGTCCATACAAACAAAGGAACATCAGTGACATAGCAACCAGCTTTTGATTATCACTTTAACTTATAAGCTTTTTAAGAGAAATTTGTTGCAGGGTTATAGAGAAAGTCATGTGAATGGTACACGTCAGATTTTTTGTTTTTTAAACAGTACCGGAGTCTGGTCAGGACTCCGGCGCTGTATCCCCTATTTACATTCCCCCTGTATGATTACTGCTTTTACTGTTCCTTTACACAAACATATACACATTGCACAAACATATAACACCCATGCCCAAGGCGGGACTCAAACCCACGGTACCCCGCCTACGAAGCACCAAAGCGAGACGCCTTAGCGAGCGTGGCCCGGTACCGCCGAGTGTTTGTGGGTGACTGCCATTAGGACGGATGTACCGACTTTAGTGTAGGTATGACGTCTTGACCGAAGCCCAGACGCCTACCCACTAATTGGGGTGTTGCCGACCATTATGGTGGCGTCTGGTGTTTGATGATGGCTGCTGTTCTCGAGTGTGTGTGTGTAGATTAGTGGTGTAGAGTGTCTGAAGCATCTGCCTCTGGCTGTTGGCGATGAGCTCGGCGACGTTGTTCACTACCAGCTCCTGGTTGTCGAGGACGGCAGAGTAGCACTTCAAGCGTGTAGGCAGGTTCAGTATGGAGGTCCGTGATTGCCTCCACGATCCTGGTCGTAAGTTTCCTGGAGGAAGGTGTAAATAACGTTGAGTTCCAGGAGGAGCTCAGACGTGACCTGCGGTGGTTGCTCGGGATGTTGAGGCTGTGCGTCTGTCGGCGTCGATGTCCGAACTGGTTGAGGCGGTCGTTGGTGCCTGCTCTTCGGATATTGGGGACACTGAGCTTGCCCGGCGGCGTCTGCGAAGGTCATGCTCAGTGCACAGTGGAATCGGCGCCACAATAATGACATCGCGGAGGTGCAGAGCAGGTCTCCAGGCTGTGCCCGTAGCCAAAGCAACGTCGGCAGGGCCCGCCGCTAAGGCAGCTCCAGACGAACCAGCGAGCTCCTGATGCTTGTGGACCTAACACAGGAAGGCCACTGGTGGTGGCGTGTCGGACCGAAAGGTCCCGAGCTCCACGGGCGGCGGCGTGGAGCTCGGCGGAGTGGTAGCACCGCTCAATGTCGGCGTAGCGGCAGGTGTTGGAGTCCCCTTCCGGCAGATGCCGTTTGGGTGGTGGCTGCTATAGTAGCTGCTCGCCATCTCGCAGCGAAACACCCATTTATACGTTTTTAAAAGAGCTTATGGCGGCGGCTTGCTGTGTATAGCCTTAAAATTGCCTGGTTGGCAGTTTTCATTGACGCTTATCGTTTCACTGTCACATCTATTATCTTTGGTTCCAACAGTCTCTTATCTATTTTATGTGGAGTTTCGAGTTAAAGGAAGAAAACAAGAAAATGCTTAACTCTTGGTGAAAAATTAAAAATTCTGGGACTTCCTCCGTGGTCGAGTGGTCAGTGAGCTGACTTCTCACCCGGGGGTCCCGGGTTCGATTCCCGGCTGATTTAAACCAACGTAAAAATACCTAGAGACAACGAGTTGTTTCAAGTGGAAAGCCCCAGATATGACCTTAGATGTTAAAGGGGGCTATGTAAATGAAACAGTTAAAAAAAAAAAAAACTGGATGTGGTCCATACCAGAAGATAAAATCAGTTACATGTTTTCTCATTTATACGTTTTTCCCTTGAAAAACGTAGAAGTGAGGTTCCACTCTATGGAGAGTCACTAAAACCTCTAGAGCTAAATTATTTTTTTTTTTAAGAACACCGAAACAAAAGGGCGTATTAAAAATGCAGATGTTTCATACGTTGGGGGAAAGCACAGTTGATCATTAATTCGCCACTGTTAGAAACGACCCAAATATTAAAACAGTGAAAACATTACTTGTTAATCGATGGTATTCAACTGCATAGCAGTGCAACTAAATATGTGCTGAGAAAACATTTTTGTTACCCTAACTACTGATTAACTAGTGAGAGAAAAAAATAATGTACGACTGAGTATGTGTGAATGTTAGGGTATGGGGGGGGGGAGAATTTTATTATCAACCTTTTACATGACAAAAGTTTTTCTACCACAAACATTTGTATCCATTCTGATTAAAATATTTCACTTTTACCCTCAATTTTTTGCTTGCGGCCAATGAAAAATGTAGCGCCAGTGAATAATCTTTTAAAGAAGATGAAAAAATCTGATGTGTACCATTCACACGACTTTCTCCACATCACTGCAACAAATTATTCTATTTACTTCATCTAATGGAGTAAAAATTAGCAGAAATAGTCTTATTACTTGCTTCCTTGTTAGTAGAATGGAATTAAGGGAGTACCATAGGTTAAATTGATAGTCAAATGCTGGTTGCTCTGCGACTGAAGTTCCTTTATATGGACACGAGTTCACAAAGTACTGTATGAGAAAAGTATAAGTCTTTATAGCTAAAAAAAAAAAACAAGGAATATCTCAAAAACAACCAACTCCACGAAAAAATGTATGTAACATAAATTGTGTGTTTTAAGGTGTTCTTCATTTGTTGTGTGGTAAGTTTATGTCCACCTCTTACGGTTTAGCAGTTATGCAAAATTCCGTAAACTTGACCGAGAATAAAGTAGTCTTCAGAGGCTATTCCCAGAAAATTAAAAATATACATTTTATTTGACATGTAAATATATTTAATATACGATATTTTAATCAAAATCGTTACAGCCATTTTTTAGAAAATCAAAATTTTCGAAAAAATTTCCATGTAAAGGGTAGTTTGGGGTGGGAGCATTTTTCTCAAAATCTTCGTGTAGCATCCCTGGAAGATTCCAAACTTAAATATCAAGTTTGGTATTTTACCTGAAAACATCCCTATTTATTCTGAAACAATTTTATTGCTTGCTAGCTAGCTTACTTTTTAAACGCTAAATAGTAATAGCTGTGTTTATTGTGAGCTTTTAATAATTAATATAACGACCAGGGTACGTAGAATCAGGACCACGTTAAAAACTCAATATAGATTAAGCAGGAAAATATTTAAGCGAAACAAAAGAAGGCAGGTAAGGACAACTTCATTATTTGTGTAAATTCCATCCCATGATTTCACCGGAAATATATGTTTTAGCGTCCCTTGTATCCAAAAAAAAAACTATTTCCAGAAAAAGGTCCGTGTGTGTCCGTGTGTCTATGAACACGATAACCCAAAAACAAAAAATCGGTAAAATACCAAATTTGGTATTTAAGTTTAGTATCTTCCAGGGATGCGACAGGAAGATTTTGAGAAAAATCCTCCCACCCCCAACTACCCTTTACATGGAACTGTTTTTCGAAAATTTTGATTTTCTAAAAAAATGGCTCTAATGATTTTGATTAAAATATCGTATATGAAATATATTTACCTGACAAATAAAATGTATATTTTGAATTTTCTGGGAATAGCCTCTGAAGACTACTTTATTCTGGGTCAATTTTACGGCATTTTGCATAACTGCTAAACCGTAAGAGATGGACAAAAACTTACCACACAGCAAATATAGAGCACTTTAAAACGCACAATTTATGTTATATACATTTTTTTCGTGGAGTTGAATGTTTTTGAGATATTCCATGTTTTTGGTTTCAGCTATAAAAAACTTATAATTTTCTCATACGGGACTTTGAGAACTCGTGTCTACACAAACAAAGGAACTTCAGTCACATAGCAACCAGCTTATGAATATTACTTTAAGCTATGGTACGTCCTTATTTCACTTCTACTTACAAGTAAGCAAGAAATAAGAATATTTCTGCTAATTTTTTTTTCTCGATTAGCTTGAAGTAGATAGAAGCATAAACTTTTTAAAAATAATTTATTGCAGAGATTCAGATTTTTTTTGGGATTCAGGGAGACCCAAAACATATATTTCCGGTGAAATCTCGGTATGGAATTTTTGGGTGCAATACAATATTATGTACATAGTACGTGTAGAGAAAGTAAAAAGAAAAGAAGGAAGGTCTGTTACTGTATAGCAGTGATGATAAACGTCATTCATTCATTTACAACACACGTTTAAGAAATCTATCCCATTTGTAACGCGTCATCCCTGTCCTGAAAATATCTCTTCGTTTCAGCGTCCTTGTAGCATTTAGGTCGATACCTTTATGCGACATTCTCTCAGAAAAAACTGCCAGGGGATACATACATGAAATTCTATATTAAAAAAAAAAAAAAACCTACATTCTTTTTCATGTTTTACAGCTGCAGGCCCAAGAGTAATACAAGTCTTTTCTTGTTGGGAACAATTAAACGCACACCAGCATTTCACTTCATGCCAAGCTCGTTCATTCTTCCCATCGACTCTTGTAGCTATTTTTCGTTAACATTCCCTGCCGCAGGATACTTACAGGAAGGGAGGAGTACGGCAGGGAAATAGGACTAAAATTAAAAGAAAAATAACAGAAAAATCCTATTCGCATTGCAAAAACCCAGCAGATTCTTCTGAGTGCTAGAGAACGGAACAACCACTGAATATACCAGTTCATGATGCACTTCGTATTAATTGAGGACCGTTTTAAGAAAACTCAACAAACTCTATATCCAAAAAAAGGTCCGTGTAGTATGTGTGTGTGTGTCTGAGAACACGATAGCTCAAAAGCGAAAAGTCGGTAAAATACCAAAGTTGGTATTTAAATTTAGTATCTTCCAGGGATGCGACACGAAGATTTTGAGAAAAATCTCACCACCCCTAACTACCCAGGAAGTGCATGATTTTTCAAAAATTGTGATTTTCTCCAAAATGGCTCTAACGATTTTGATTAAAATTTCGTACATTAAATATATTTACCTGATAAATAAAATGTATATCTTGGATTTTCTGGGAATAGCCTCTGAAGACTACTTTATTCTGAATGAATTTTACGGAATTTTGCCTAACTGGTAAGCCGTAAGAGATGGACAAAAACTTACAACACAAAAAATGTAGAGCACCTTAAAACACACAAATTATCTTATATACATTTTTTTCTTGGAGTTGTTCGTTTTTGGGATACTCCTTGTTTTTGGTTTCCGCTTTAAAAAACATACTTTTCTCATACAGGAATTTAACAATTCCTGCACATACAAACAAAGGAACTTCAGTCACATAGCAACCAACTTTTGACTATCACTTTAACCAATAGTACTCCCTTATTTCGCTTCTACTTACAAGAAAGCAAGTAATAAGACAATTTCTGCTGATTTTTTCTCAATTAGTGTGAAGTAATTAGAAGCATAAACTTTTTAACAATAATTTGTTGCAGAGATATTGAGAAAGTCATGTGATTGGAACACATCAGAGTTTTTCCAGTGAATTCTTGTGTACACGATTTAAATGCGCCATTAAGACATTGCACACATATCCTGACAGGAATGCTGTCACATGCACAGGCAAGAAAGCGATCAACGAGGTTCGAATCCAAGTCATCTATCAGTAAGGAAAACAGGTTTTGGTGAACCCATGCGTAATTACGTTTTCGAAGTGTATCTAACCATATGGAGATTTTGCGCCTTCTTTGTTTTTTTTTAGGATGTTTTGTGAGATTCTACAGTATTTTATTTACTAATACGGAAGCATTGCCTTAATTTGAGAAAAATCTGTCGTGTGCCATTCACATGACTTTCTCTACATCTCTGCAATATAACCGCTTCCTTGTAAGTAGAAGCGAAATAAGGGAATACCATAGGTTAAAATGATAGTCAAAAGCTGGTTGCTATGTTACTTCAGTTCCTTTGTTTGTATGGACAGAGTTCGCAAATTCCTGTACGAGAAAAGTCAAAGCTGAAAACAAAAACAAGAAAATCTTAAAAACGATCAACTTCACAAAAAATGTATATAACAAAGTGTGTTTTAACATGCTCTACATTTTTTGTGCGGTAAGTTTTTGTCCATCTCTTACGGTTTAACAGTTATGGAAAAGTCCGTAAAATTCATCCAGAATAAAGTAGTCTTCAGAGGATATTCCCAGAAAATTCAAGATATACCTACATTTTATTTTTCAGGTAAATATCTTTAATATATGATATTTTAATCAAAAGCGTTTTAAGCTATTTTTAAGAAAATTACAATTTTCGAAAAAATTTCCACGTAGTAAAGGGTAGTTTGGTGTGGTGGGATTTTTCTCAAAATCTTCGTGTCACATCCCTAGAAGTTTGGTATTTTACCGAATTTTCGTTTTTGAGTTATCGTGTTTACACACATACACACTCACGGACCTATCTCGGTATGGAATTTTTGGACGCGATGCAATACCTTCTCTATACCATATGTACATAGTACCTGTAGAGAAATTAAAAAAAAAATTTACAGGAATTTCTGACATTGGCACTTGGGCACGTGTCATGGAAATAAACAATGGAAAACAGAAAGCGTAATAATTATGGTCTTCGACAAAATGGCAAATCAATGACAATAGGATTAACCAGTTAAGGGCTAACAAAATAGAAAAGCATCAATATGTACGCTATGATAGCTTTATGGTAATTCATTACATTACAAAAACGCCATGCACCATAAACACACACTGCCTCCCCTGGGGCCTGAAGTTTTTAATTTTATTTCCATTGTTTTATTATTCCGTGGAGTCATAAAATGTAGAATTCATATGTTTATCACACACTCTGTATTATTATATTATTTACTTTCATTAATATTTACTTCAACCCGCTTACATTTTAGTGAATCATAGTAAGAGATTATATCCACATTTTTTGCATTAATTAATCTTAATTTAAATAATGGTCATTTTATGCAGTAGAGTGCAGTGGTATATTTATTTAATATTAAAACATTTCATAGTACGCTCAGTTGTTTCGTTTGTTACTCTCATAGCTTCTCGTTCTAGCAGTGTCCTCAGCTCCGGCGTTAATGAAAATTCTACTCCTAATCTCCTAATTAAACTTATCTCATGGGTTTTTGGGTGATGCTTATATCAAAAACACTGCATATTCCTTTACGACTTGAATTTATTGTATCATAGATTTCAACGGGCGGCTAGCTTGTTGCCTTACAAAATGAGTTACAAATAAATACCATCCCACCACTTACATTATTAATCAGGAGCCCAATCTAACCATCTGCACATCACTCCCCCGCCATTCAAGTACGTGCGCGCGACTCAATGCGACATGAACACAAGCTCAAGCGAGATAGTTAGTGAGAGAGTAAGTAAGTACACACATAAGAGATCTGCCTTGCCTTAAATACTGATCCTGGGTGACGCCAACTTTCGCGCCATAAAATGTAACAGTATCTCTTATTGGTTGTTATTTAGCAGTACCTCACAAGTTATGAGAATAAATTGTGCCAAGTTCTGACGTCATAGCGTGCACATGACGCGTTTGGAAAAACCCAATGTTTCCTCTCATTTTAACTTTATGCTTGCTTTGTCTGTTTTTCCAATTCCGTGTTCTACTTGGAAGACAAGTAACTGTTCCTGTGTCACTTCTTTATAAGTCTGTTCTTTTCTGTCTTACATTGTTTAACCTAAACCCTGTGCTCATGGTGGTGGTTGGTGAACTCTTACCTGGAATTCCGCTACTCCCATTGCCTTAGTTACCTAAGTTACAACAACTTGCATTTATGCATAATTCTACCCTTAAATATTCAACCTTGCTTTCTATAAGCTAATAATATTATATATAATTTCTCCTTTTATATATTTTGTGAGCATGTGGTTTGTGCTCCGACAATAGCATAGTTCGCGTCAAGATTCCCAAGTATGAGGAACGTCTAAATCATTACTATTCATATCTTCACCATTCGCTAAGGCCTACCCTTTTAAATGGGTCCAGTCATCGCCTAGTGGAAGGAGGTTTCCCCGAAGGTCATCTAGGTACGTTATGGTAACATTGAAAACAACATTTTAATTCTGGAACCCCACAATTTCATTGTGCTTACATTCGAAACTAAAACAGAATGAGAAAAACTATACTTTGGTGGGAAATTTGGGTATTTTGTTTTAAGACGAGAATCATGGCGAACGATCAAATTTGTATCTATATGAACTAGGCATAAGAAGGTGTCTTTAGTGTAGGGAGAAATTAACTTGGGCTAAGACAGAACAAGAGGAGAAATTCTTTGATAATTTCCTTGGTCAATTTAAGAGGGACTTGTAGTTTATTAGATTAGCTGATACATTTTCACAAAAAAAAAAAGGGCGAAGTTGTGAGAGTAAGTAAGCGGAAGTGTTACCGTATTAGAGGCGAATATGAAGAACTGCATGTGTTCCTTTTTCTGCATTGTTTGTTTTATTGTTCTCTTTCTGCAGTTTGAGACAGTACATATCTTGTTTTACCGGGGCTAAAGAGTTATTCAGAAGGGAAAGATAAATCATAGTTAATAATATAAATTATACCAAGAAGGGAAGTATAAATAAACATTTAAAATGTGCAGGGAAGAAAGATTTCAAACATGTATAAGTAGCAGAGTTACCACGAGCTGGTAGCACCGTATACCGTTAGGGTAGAGCATTGACTCAAAGGGGGTGAGAGGACACTGCCCGACGGAACATAACGGGAAGGAGAAAACAATCATCTCCTCTGGTCAACTTTTTGAGACACTTGGCGCAGAGCATCGGCAGAACCAAGATGATAAATTTAGGTTCCGTGGTGGAGCCGCACAGGCTACCTTTAGTTATTGTAATACAGACCAGAGTACGCACAATATCACTGCATCAAAATTACGTAAAGTATAGTTTCACAGGAGAAAATTAAGAGGAATGCAAGTGTATTCCACGGCGGCAAAAGGCCGAACTAACTGAATAAAGCACTTGTTTCGTGCCACACCCTGAAAGAGCTTCCATGCTAGTAAAAGTCCTGAGCAAGGGCACCCACAAATCCACGTTACCGCTCCAAGTTTATATGTATACTAATTAATTGATTTCAACGGTCTTAGCATAAATGAATTCTAAAATATCCTTGTTTTTGATAAACAACAAAGAATGTAAAGTAGTAGTTATAAAGATGGAGTTTCTAATTACCGTGCAGTCGCCTTCACCAACGTAGCAGAAGTCTCCGGACGCAGACGTGGGCGCCCAAAGATGTTCTCCGTTTATGGCAGTCTCGCTCCAGTCGGGTGTTGAACGCAGAACCCGTTGTTCAGAGTTCTCCCCAGGAGTCACCGCCTTCCTGCGATGAAAGAAATAATTTATCAGATTGTATTTACATAAGCCTCAGTTTACATCACATATTCAAACAAGTGTTAAACAATTTAGCTGAACCCATAACTTGACATAAATGTTGCATTGCACAAAAGAAAAGGAAGTCAAACTCATTTATCTTACACTCGCTCAAAACAAAAGTTTCCCTATAGCAGACTCTCAGCTTTAGTATCTACTGTTCTTCCTCCAGTTAAGGGCCATTCACATTGAAAATTAACCGTAGACGCACTGACATAGAATATAGACGCATAATTAAAACAGATGAACAGCGCCTTGTGAGTGAATAGCAAACTAAAACGGATGGCAGACACGAAAGTGTGGCAGCATTTGTACACGTGCAAACTAGAGTAGCCAATTTGCTTGGTGTTTTATATTTTAAAGAACGGTTGTGTCGTGGTAGACGATGGTGGATTCATCCCGTTAAACAAAGACGAATTAACGGAGGAGAAATGAGAGAGAGTCATCAAGCAGTGTTCTCATTGGTTGATTCCCACGTTGCACGTTAACTTTGACGCAATAGCTTGGCGTTTGTAAGCTTCTATGTTAACGTACTACGGTTATGTCAATGTAACCATTGTGAATGATCCTATACATATATTGGCTGCAAACTTCTGAGTCTACCCGGTTTTCTCCGGCTTCCCCCGCCATCGCATTCCACCGGTGCTCCATCTTCATTCCATGTATCACCAGTGTAATCGCCTGCGGTGCCACAGGTAGTAAAAGCGGGCGTTAAACACTAAAAACAAATCCTGAGCAGTGATGTTCAGCACTTTATCTAACCGAGCAAAGAAACAAAGACCATGCAGAACAAGTTTCTAAAAGGCACTAGTGTTCATTGTATGCCCTCTGGTTTTAATACCGATTTAAGATAAATCGAGTGAAAAGGGTTAATAATATTTGTCCTATCCTATACACTTCATATATACATTTCATGTATCCTAGGAAACAACAAAAACGAGCATTTATTTCATTGTAAATTATTTTAACTCCTTTGACAACTCCCTTTCGTTTAAATACTGAAAATTCTTTGTCCTTCGACTTGCCGGGTAACAAACTAAGTACAGTATTTTTTAGCATAATCTAAAACCTCTTCTGGAACATCTTTTTTAATTCATTTATTTGGTGTAGTTTAAACTGTTTATTTCGGTGGGGTTACGCAGCAACGAATAAACAAAGCAAACTACGTCACGACTAAAATTCAATTCCTGGTAATGACGACTCTAATAATATTAATAAATATAAGAATACTTCAGTTAACCTTAGGACAGGTTAAAACGTGGTGTACTATATGCTGGTGTACTAAACATCCCCTCACAAATAATGGTCTATTTAAGCCACTTATCATATAAATAACTACTAACCTGCTACTCAGCGAATTTTAAATAGCTTAGCATTTATGTGAATTTCTATGTGAATGCTCGTTCATCTATAGCAACTAACATACACACAGGCTGTTTCAAAACGACAACAAACGAAGACATCAGTCGATTAGCTTACACTTTGACTTGTCCGAAACTTGATGAAGCAACTTTCAAACTCTTCTATTTAAAGTTTTATGTGTGTTTAAAAATAGCACACCTTTGGGATTAGGCAGCAAAGGAACAACGTTAAGAACCACAGAACGTATTATACGAAACACTTAACAAAACCCACATGCTACGTTTCCTATTACTAAGGTGACCTGTGACGCGCCGGCGTGTCTATCAAAACACCCTTACACCACGCGAATGGGACCTTCGCTACCAACCGGCGAGTGGGCCAGGCACGTGCCATTTGGTTATGTACGACTGCCTATTCCTGGTGATTTTATGACAGTTTTTCTATGTGCTGAATTTAGAGATGAAAATTATATTCACGTATCACGTACGGTATGACCAACAAGGTCCACATCTTCGTTTGGTGTCGTTTTGAAACACCCTGGATGGATGGGTGGATGGGATGGGATTGGATGGATGGATGGATCCAATAACGAAGATCGCGTTACATCTGATCTCGCAGATGTTCTGTATTTCTGTTTTGTTTCATTTACCTCTGCGGGTGGATTGCTGGGGAACTTACTGATGGATGTGGAAAACCACGAAAAGTTGGAAAATAGGATTAGAACCCGGATCCTCGCGCTGCCAAACACAGACACTACTGTTTTAGATATTTTGCTCGGTTAATATTTTATATTGATTTTCAGAAGCTACCGCATTCCTTCCCTTTAATTACGCATAAACTAGTTTAATTAAAGCGGATTCAGTTTGGCTTTATTCTGTTACATGTCATAAATAACTGTTCCAAAATATCGCTCTCCAGTGAGCGATGGATGATAAATAACGGTCAGGTATACGAGTTATTCAGGAACCGCTGTCAGGTACACAGTGTACCTCAATAACAAACAGGTTTATGTGGAAGTTTGGGCCATTGCGCTGCCTACTTAACTACCGTTGCGGGCTTAAAGTTTTATTTCGAGCTCAGAGTGCGTTGTAAAGAATTATTCTAAATAAATATTTCTTACACCTAATTCGTAACAAGCAAAATGGTGACAGATCATAAGCCTGAACAAGGTAACAGGACTAACCAAAGAAGTAAATAATTTACTTCTCGATGATGTCAAACCTATGTATCTATTTCAATGTTTACTTTCTCTACACGTACCATGTACATAGTGTATAGAGAAAGTATTGTATTGCATCCAAAAATTCGATACCGAGATTCCACCAGAAATATTAGTTTTAGGGTCCCCTGTATCCAAAAAAAGCATTTTCAGAAAAAGGTCCGTGTGTGTATGTATGTCCGTGTGTCTGTGAACACGATAACACAAAAACGAAAGGTCGGTAAAATACCAAACTTGGTATTTAGTTTAGTATTTTAGCTACTTTTCGTTTTTGAGTTATCGTGTTCACAGACACACGGACACGGACACACACACACACACACACACACACACACACACACACACGGACCTTTTTCTGGAAATGCTTTTTTTGGATTCAGGGGGTTCTAAAACATGTATTTCCGGTGAAATCTCGACATCGAATTTTTGGGTGGAATGCAATACTTCTCTATCCCTATGTACATTCTACATACGGAGCTAGAGAAAGTAAAAACAGCTCCAGTTGTTTTTGTTTCAGTTTTTGGCTGTAAATAACATTACATGTGCAAGTGCATGACAAAAGCGGTTTTGGAGACCCTTGTTCTACTTAAACAGTTACTCAACATAAAAAAAATCTGATGTGTTCCATTCACATGACTTTCTCCACACCTCAGCAACAAATTATTGTTAATTATCTAATTATTATAGTCAAAAGGTGGTTGCTGTATGAATGCAGTTCCTTTGTTTATGGACAGGAGTTGACAAATTCATGTATGAGAAAAGTTTTTAAGTTGCTCTACATTTTTTGTGTAGTAAGGTTTTGTCCATTTCTTACGGTTTAGCACTTATGCAAAATTCCGCAAAATTCACTCAGAATAAAGTAGTCTTCATAGGCTATTCCCAGAAAATTCAAGATATGCATATTATTTGTCAGGTAAATATCTTTAATATACGATATTTTAAATAAAATCGTTAGAGCTATTTTTAAGAAAATTAAAATTTTCGAAATAAGTCCATGTAAAGGGTGGTTGCGGGTGGGGGGATTCTCTTGAAAATTTACGTGTCGCATCCCTGGAAGATAATAAACTTAAATGCCAAGTTTGGTATTTCACGGTCTTTTCGTTTTTGAGTTATGCTGTCCACAGACACACACACGGACGTTTTTCCAAAAATGTTTTTTTTTGGATTCAGGGGGGCTTAAAACATGTATTTCCGGTGAAATCTCGGTATCGAATTTTTGGGTGCAATACAATATCTTCTCTATACACTATGCGATATTATGTATAAAGAAAGTAAAAATTGTATGTTTTGCTTTCACATGACCTGCTTTGTTTACCTCTCTACAAACTATTCCTACAAAACCCCATAATTCTATCTAATCTTGATAATCCAATTAAATTTGACACGAATAATAGTGGTATTAGGTGTAATAGTAATAATAATAATAATAATAGTAATAATAATAGTAATAATAATAATAATAATAATAATAATCATGTAAAGGGGTTGGATAGGCTGAAACGATTAAGTTTTGAATTCCGGTCTGTGAAACTGATAACTTTCAAATCATCTCACCACGAGAAATTATAAAGGGGATGAACCGAAAGGTGAGTTATCACATGAAAATGGAAATGGCGTGTTATTTATGGACGCTCTTTAACTGCTATGGTTCTCAGCGTCCCATTCTACAGGGTTACTACAAAAGAAATAGACAACTTCAACTGCCTGTAAAACAAAAACTATTAGAGATAGCAACCTAATTATTTTGGAGGTATATTGAGAAACTCTCAAAGTTTCGTTTGTTACTATTGGTGAAGCTGAAATGGCGGAAAATCCTGTGGAAAAGGCATATTGCGTGTTGGAATTTGCTAGAACGCAATCAGCAACTGTTGTCCAACGACATTTTAGAACACGTTACCACAAAACGCCACCGACTAGACAGTCAATCTACGACTGGTATAGAAAATTCGAGACAACGGGATGTTTGTGCAAAGGGAAGAGCTCGGGAAGACCAAGAGTTTCGGAAGAAAACGTTGAACGTGTTCGTTCTGCCTACGAAGAAGCCCACAGAAATCGACATCTAGGGCAAGCATGCAATTACAAATTCCACAGCAAACTGTATGGAAAACCTTGCGGAAGCGACTGCACATGATGCCTTACAGATTACAGATGTTGCAGTTTCTGAGTGAAGAAGATAAGGTCATACGGCGTGACTTTTGCATCGACATGTTGCGACATGATGAAGACGATGCTGGTTTTCGTGAGCGCAACATTTCATTTTTGTGGTAACGTCTTCTAAAATGTCGCTGGACAACAGTTGCTGATTGCGTTCTAGCAAATTCCAACACGCAATATGCCTTTTCCACAGGATTTTCCGCCATTTCAGCTTCTGCAACAACAAACAAAACACTACAGCGTTACCAATAGTAACAAACGAAACTTTGAGAGTTTCTCAACATACCTCCAAAATAATTAGGTTTGTATCTCTAATAGTTTTTGTTTTACAGGCAGTTGAAGCTGTCTATTTCTTTTGTAGTAACCCTGTATATCTGGCGTGAAAGACCGTTAAATTTTGCTCAGAGGCCTCTCTATCTTCTTTTACGTGTTTTTCTTCCCTTCCGAAGGAAGCCATGCTAAGGATTTTTACGCACGAAAAAATCCATCAACCTCCGCCGGGTCTGAACTCGCAACCTTGGGTATATGAAGTTAGCATGGTAACCATTACACCACGGAGGGCCCCTAGTTATCACGTGAGCTATAAACATATTCAACTTCAAGCCAAAAACAAATACTACCTCAAACTGGTTAATTTTACAAATATCTATTTCATATAAATTGTGTATTTTAAGCATACCTACATGTTTACTGCATTTCTTTTCTACCTCTTAGATTTACCAAATTCAATCCAAATTAATAGAATTTCAATATATTGCCAGAAATTTTTGTCTAATATATCAAGCCTATAGTATTTTCATCAAAACTATTACAGTCATTTTTGAGGAAATCTTTCCAAAGATTTTCTTGAAAATATTCGTGATGCAATCTTAGAGGTTGCTGAATTTAAATACCAAATTTGGCATTTTCGATAATGCAATCTAAGGTAGATAAAGTCAACGTTTGTTTCAAGATGACATCTCTGACTTTACTGGGTTTAGAAATTGGTCACTCTATGTCATTTTACGAAATAGTAGCTTCAAGCTCAAAGAAAACAAGGAATGTTTCATTACGCTTCCACCAATGGAGAGATGAAGCTTCAGCGCTGTGTTTCATAAAATAGCAACCAGTCTCTGTGTGTGCGTCTGCGGTTGCGGTGAAGGTCGACACTCTCCCTCATGCAGAAAAAATCAGAAAGGCTTTGGAATACGAGAGATGCAGTTCTGGCTTTTAAAACTACGGTTCAGCTGCCACATAAATGTACCATTTACTGTCGCTGTCCACCAGGGTCCACATTTTCACCCATGCTAAGCGAGAATGACAACGAAATTTCAAGCACCCAGTTCAACAGAAGCACGTGGAGTTATGCTCACTACAGATTTGAAGGTACTTCTTTCTCATAGAACTATTATCGTTTTGTAACTCGTGAAAGTCACTTTAATATGCTGGAGTACTTACTTTCTCTACGCGTACTATGTACATAGTGTGTAGAGAAGGTATTGCACTGTACCAAAATATTCGATACCGAGATTTCATCGGAAATTATGTTTTAGGGCCCCTGCATCCAAAAAAAAAAAAAGCATTTTCACAAAAAGGTCCGTGATCAAAAAGCGAAAAGTCGGTAAAACACCAAAATTGGTATTTAAGTTTAGTATCTTCCAGGGATGCGACACGAAGATTTTGAGGAAAATCCCTACACCCAAAACTACCCTTTACATGGACATTTTTCGAAAATTTTGATTAAAATCCCGTATATTAAAGCTATTTATGTCCGAAATAAAATGTATATCTCGAATTTTTTTGGGAATAGCCTCTAAAGACCTCTTTATACTGGATGAATTTTGCTTAAGTGCAAAACCGTAAGAGATAGACAAAAACGTACTAAACAAAAAATGTACCTCATGACAAAACACCCGATTTTTGTCCTTTACGTTTTTGTTGTGGAGGTAACCGTTTTCGAGATATTCCTTTTTATTGGTTTCAATTGTGAAGTACTTAAACTTTTCTCACACAGGAAGTGTCTGTTTTTCTTTTGTTCTACTCCTGGCCAAGCAAAGAACTGATTTGCAATGACAATCGCATAACGATAGCTTTTAAAACATTTGACAATCACTTTAACATAGTGCATTCCCTTATTCTCTTCTACTTATAAGGAACTAAGTAATAACATTCTGCTAACATTTATCTTGATTAGCATTGTGTACAAAGAAGAATAATCTTTTGTAGGAGTTTTGTAGAGCAGCTAGAGAAAGTCATGTGAGTGTAACCCATCAGACTTTTTTTTTACTTTCTCTACGTGTACTACGCACGTAATATATAGAGAAGGTAATGCACTTCACCCACAAATTCGATACCGATATTTCACCGGAAATATATGTTTTAGGGTCCCCTGCATCAAAAAAAAAAAAACATTTTCACAAAAAGGTGCGTGTGTGTGTGAACACGATAATTCAAAAACGAAAAGTCGGTAAAATACCAAAATTGGTATTTAAGTTTAGTATCTTCCAGGGATGCGTCACGTAGATTTTGAGGAAAATCCCCCCACCCCAAACTACCCTTTACATGGAACTTTTTTCGAAAATTTTGATTTTCTCAAAAATGGCTCTAACGATTTTGATTAAAATATCATATATTAAAGATATTTTCCTCACAAATAAAATGTATATCTTGTATTTTCTTGGAATATCTTCTAAAGCCTACTTTATTCTGAATGAATTTTACGGAATTTTCATAACTGTTAAACCGTAAGAGATGGAAAAAAACTTACCATACACAAAATGTAGAGACTTTAAAACACACAATTTATGTTATATGAATTTTTTTCATGGAGTTGATCGTTTTTGTGATATTCCATATTTTTGGTTTCAGCTTTAAAAAATTATACTTTTCTCACACAGGAATTTGTCGACTCCTGTCCATATACACAAAGGAACTTCAGTCACATAATAACCAGCTTTTGACTATCACTTTAACTTATTGTAGTCCCTTATTTCGCTTCTATATACAAGGAAGCAAGTAATAAGACTATTTCTGCTAATTTTTTTCGATTAGCATTAAGTAAATAGAACAATAAGCTTTTTAACAATAATTTGTTGCATAGATGTAGAGAAAGTCATGAGAATGGAACACATCAGATTTTTCTATGTAGAACACCTAAATAAAGCTCAAAACTAAAATCTAGTTTTAATATTTCTATTGCACGTTTGTATTAGCGCGTTCGTATTTAAAATTTAACGCAAGTACAGCCAGCAATTCCTTGACAAATTCATGGTCGCGGTAATTGCGAGATTTGTATTTAAATGACAATATGGTGGCGTTTATGAAATATTCACCAAACCTCACACATAATTAATTCTCTTGGCTAATGGCGATTTGCTAGTCATTTAATACGAGGCAGATAAAGCGTGGAGAAAATGGGACAAAATGTCCAAATCCATTTCAATTGCTAAGTTACCTTCATCAAAAGTGCAGATGTGTTGAAAGCAGAGAGTAGGCTATGCTAATCCCAAGATACATTAATGTATTCAATTATTAGCGTCCAGCTGTGGCGCATATATTCAATGCCAAGTTGAATGCAGCTAAAGAGAAATTCACACTAAAGTATGACTTGCTCTAATTTTCAACCAATTAAACTTAATTCGCAAAAATCAGTGCATTTTAATAAAAGATGATGCCTGTTAACGGTTAAATGTAATTTGTACATGTGAATCTTTACTTTTAGGATTTATCGAGATTGAGAAATAATGTTGGTAAAATTTACAATGAGATACCGAGATTGATCATGGATTAAGTTCTTTTAATTTCTCTAGCATTATCCTGAATCCAAAAGAAGATAACGGTAAGTAAGATCGGTGAGAAATTTCCTTGTGATTGACACTTGCGGGGTGTGTCGTCTGCTGGTAGGGGCTTGTCAGGTTGCTGACCAATCATAGTGTAGGAATACATAACCGCCAGAGACGTGACGTCATCGGTGTTGCAACATCTACGTGGTTCAGTGGAAATTTACGCGCGCGTTGTCATGCTTCACTAATCAATTGTTTGCAATCTGATTGTTTGATTTCACTGTGTGAAAAGTTATACAGTGTTTCCGTAAGGATTTGCATTTATAATTCTTGCTAGCTTTTATTTATTACTGACATTGCTCTTGTTCTCATCCTATAAATACCATGTGACGCTGTAGTTTGAAAATGTCTTACATCCGTAATTTAGCTGAAATAATAAAACCTTTCCGTTTAGTGAAATACAGGACCCAATGTGGAAAGGAATAGATGAGGTAACTAGTGAGAAATGCGGAAAAATAGTTCAACATGTGAGAGGTATGTATGGAGAGAAGAAGGCATTTTAGAGGAAGCAGTGGAGCGTTTGTCGCTGCACACGGACAGCGAGTAAATAGGGCAACAGCGTACCGAGACGGCCACGTGTCAGCAGAATGCCAATCACAATTTCTCACCTATAATAGGTAAATGCACCATAACTCTGAAACGAAAATTAACAGAAATGCGATGCTTAGTGTTCTTAAGCACGTTCCATATGAGTTTCAAGAAAATATCTCATCCCAAACTATCCTTTACATGGACAAATGTTCGTTATTTTGTTATCTTCTTTAAAATGGCTCTAACAATTTCGATTAAATAAAAATATGTTGATGACTTTTGGATTTTGAGTTATGCTGCTCAAAGGCGCATATTCACATACACAACATTTTTTTCCTAAAAACGAAACCTCAATATATTGCCAGTGAATTTTTACTTTCTCTACACGTACTATGTACATAGTGTATAGAGAAAGTATTGCACTCCTTCAAAAATTCGATAACGAGATTTCACCGGAAATATGTTTTAAGGTCCCTGTATCCAAAAAAATGTATTTTGAGAAAAAGGTCCATGTGTGTGTGTCTGTGAACACGATAACTAAAAAAAGTAAGTCGGTAAAATACCAAACTTGGTATTTAAGTTTAGTATCTTCCAGGGATGCGACAGGAAGATTTTGAGAATAACCCCCCACCCCAAACTACCGTTTACATGGAACTTTATTCGAAAATTTTGATTTTCTAGAAAATGGCTCTAACGATTTTGATTAAAATATTGTACGTATATTAAGATATTTTACCTGTCAATAACATTTATATTTTGAATTTTCTGGGAATAGCCTCTGAAGATTACTTTGTTCTGGATGAATTTTACGGAATTTTGCATAGCTGCTAAACCGTAAGAGATGGACAAAAGCTTACCATATAAAAATGAAGAGCACTTTAAAACACACAATTTATGTTACATACAGTTTCAGCTATAAAAAACATACTTTTCTCATACAGGACTTTTTGAACTCGTGTCCATACAAACAAAGGAACTTCAGTCACATAGCAACCAGTTTTTGGCTATCACTTTAACCTATGGTACTCCCTTATTTCGCTTCTACTTACAAGGAAAGAAGTAATAAGACTATTTCTGCTAATTTTTTCTCAACTAGCATGAAGAGAATAGAAGCATAAGCTTTTTAACAGCTCTTGCAATCTCTTCACAATTATGCACAACAATCCAATATTGAATTTATCAACGACTTCGTAAACCTTTATGTTCTTATTGGAATCTAAACTATCGGAAATGACATGCAAGCCCGAAATTTGGGATTCAAACTCAGGATTTTCAGTCTTGTCAATCCATTGCTTCAAGCTTCACCTCTAATATCATCACGTGAAGCATGCTGGGATTCCGCAGATCCCATATTAAGGTCTGCCGATCATCATTTTGAACAAGATTTGAAGAAGAATAATGTATAGATATATTTTGTCAAGCAGTAGATAATACCAAATGTAGATTTTAATCCAAGTCATTAGGGCCATTTTGCAGGAGAAAAACACGAAGTAAGTGTTGCGATAGGGATTTTCAGGAATTGACTGGGCAGTTTAAGTCTGGCCCATGCAAAATTGGAATTTTCATTCTGTTTAATCACGCTCACAGCTTTATAAGAAATGTTCGGTGTTGGAGGGACCTCAGTATGTGCTTCTTTTGAAATATTAATAGTTGGAATGCAACACTACCTCTGTCATAAACAAGCAGTAGAGAAACTAACAAAGATGTCTGTCTCTTAGAAGGGAAGCCAGGGTATGATTTAAGCGTATATAATTTTGTAGCCAGTCCACCTCTGACATAATTTGCATTTATTGCAGTTGTTATATTCATTCTTATTCTATGAGAAAGTATAATTTATATCCACCCGTTCTATGTCCAATTTACAAAAATTTTAACCTTTCCAAGCTTCTATAGTAACCCTCCAAAAGATAGCGTTTAAATGGGACTGCTTCCCCGTGCCACTGGACAATAACCATTAGCAAACAAAAGACGACCCTGTACTAGCAACTGAAGCAGTGTTGCCAGATTAGGCAAAAAATAGCGGTTTGGGCTACTAAATAATCGATTTTCCCACCGATTTTTACTTTCTCTATACGTACTATGTACGTAGTGTATAGAAAAGGTATTGCACTCCACCAAAATGTTGATACCGAGGTTTCACTGGAAATATATGTTTTAGGGTCCCCTGCATCCAAAAAAAGTATTTTCAGAAAAAGGTCTGTGTGTGTGTCCGTGTATCCGTGCACCCGGTAACTCAATTTAAGTTTAGTATCTTCCAGGGATGCAACACGAAGGTATTGAGATAAATCTTCCCACCCCAAACTACCCTTTACATGGAACTTTTTTCGAAAGTTTTGATTTTCTAAAAAATGGCTCTAACAATTTTTATTAAAATATCGCAGATTAAAGATTTTTACATAACAAATAAAATGTATATCTTGAATTTTCTGGGAATAACCTCTGAAGACTTCTTTATTCTGGATGAATTTTACGGAATTTTGCATACCTGCTAAACCGTAAAAGACGGAAAAAAACTTAACACACACAAAACATAGAGCACGTGAAAGCACACACAATATGTTATATACATTTTTTCCGTGTAGTTAATAGTTTTTGAGATATTCCTTGTTATTGGTTTCAGCTCTGAAAACCTTATACTTTTCTCGTACAGGAATTTGTGAACTCCTGTCCATACAAACAAAGGAACGTCAGTCACATAACAACCAGCTTTTGGCTTTCATTGTAACCTATGGCACTCCCTTATTTACCTTCTACTTGCAAGGAAGCAAGTAATAAGACTTTCTGTTAATCTTTCTCGATTAACATGAAGCAAAATGAAGCATAAGCTTTATAATAATATTTGTTGCAGAGATGTAGAGAAAAATCAGGTGAATGGAACACATCAGATTTTTTGAATAATTAGAACCCTTTTGATACCATTACAATTTCCCAAATATGAATACCATAACTATTACTCTGGAAACAAGTAAAGATATTCTTAGGCACCATGCATTTCAGACCACTGAGTAATTGCATTATTCTTGACCGTCGGATACAAACGGAATCGACATTGAGTTCCCAAGTTATAACTGGCGCAACAGATCTGGACATGTGAAAATCTTAATGAGAGCTAGGAAGCGAGTTGTACTTTCAGATAAGCAGTTCACCAGTCGATTCATGCATGCTGGAAGAGTGCCTGTCACAGTCAATGTCAAATATCTGTCACCTGCAATATACGGCGCTGCACTGATAAACATGTGTTTTCATATGAATATTCATATCTACAAAACATCTATACAAATGGCCTACTATATAAACAATGTCAATCGTCTGTCACCTGCACTATACGGCGATGCACCAATAAACATGTGTTTTCATATGAATATGAATATCTACAAAACATCTATACAAACGGCCTACTATATAAACAATGTCAATCGTCTGCCTCCAATTCTTCCACACCTGACAGTCCTTCGTCTTCGCTCACGTCATTGTCATCATCAACGCTATCACTACTTTCTGCACCATTATCCTGGATTAGAATTCTTTTTGATTTTCTACAATTCTTTCTAATGATTTTCAATGCTCTCAACATGACGACATAAATTTTCCCATTCTGGCCTGCCAATTTCTGCAATTCGTTGGCGACACAACTGTTCCACACCTTACAATTTAAAAGTGATATATTAAGTTTTATTTTTCTTTCTTTCTTATCTTTGAGAACCCTGGAAATGAAACTCGGTGAAATATTAGTTTCCTTGGCTAATCTTTCATTCACTTTCATCAGGCTTTTGAAGAACTAGGGGTACATACATTTTCTTCCTTCATCTCTGCCTCTTGTTTCATGATGTCAACGACATTTGCAATTGTTTCTCTGCTCCTACTAAGCAATACCTTGCCACTTTACTTTGAAAACGTAGGAGCAATGGTTAAAAAAATAAAATAAAAAAAATGAACACTATATACTGCCCACTTTGAATACAAACATATGCGGAACACTTTCGATACAGACTACACAAAAATTGCTCGCTGTGACTTTGAATAACCAAAGTATCATATCACAAACTCCGATAAGCTAGGCTCGGTAGCTAGGTTGGCGGTCAGGGTCACGATTCAAGAAGTTTTGCGCCGACAATAGTCTTCTATTATTTGTGATACTTAGAAGTTTTACAGTGCTTGCAACAGCAGAAATATGACACAATGAAAATGTTATGTTCCAAGTTGTAAGCCTGAGTCATCAACGAACTTAAATTGTCATTGATAAGGGTACAAATAGTGACATCATCAGCAAGTCAAGTACAGTCAGATCGAATATTTGATGGCAAGTTGTTGATCATTATAATAATGTACCCATAATTTACCTCAAGGTACTCCTTTATCAATATGATCAAAGTCAGAATAATGTTTCAGATTTTGAAAAAGTGAGTCGCCATGTGATATTTTTGAAATAATATTTCACACGGAAAGGCAGAGAAAAGGACGAATAGGGTATTTTCATTTGAGAAAAATATAAGTACCGCAAATCCAAATCAATACGATGGAAATTCTTGAAAATGCTTTTATCGCTATAAGAATAATCATAAATTGTGTGCTTCAACGCTATCTACACTTTTATGCAGTAATATTTTTACCCATCGCTTATGATTTAACAGTTAACAAAAGTCGTTCAGAATAAAGGAAATTTCAAAGGTTACTTCCAGAAAATGTAACATATACAAATATGCTCAATAGTTTGTATTTTAATAAGCAGCCTGTATTGAGAAAAATATATATTTACTTTCTCTAGCCCCGTATGTACAATATACATAGGGATAGAGAAGTATTGTATTCCACCCAAAAATTTAATGTCGATGTCGAATTTTCACCGGAAATACATGTTTTGGAACCCTGAATCAAAGAAAAAAAAAAAAGCAATTCCAGAAAAAGGTCCGTGTATGTGTATGTGTGTCCGTGTGTCTGTGAACACGATAACTCAAAAACAAAAAGTAGCTAAAATGCCAAACTTGGTATTTAAGTTCAGTATCCTCCAGGGATGCGACACGAAGATTTTGAGAAAAATCCTCACACCCCAAACTACCCTTTACATGGACATTTTTCGAAAACTTTGATTTTCTTAAAAATAGCTCTACGATTTTGATTAAAATATTGTATATTAAAGATATTTACCTCACAAATAAAATTCATACCTTGAATTTTCTGGGAATAGCTTCTAAAGACCTGTTAATCTGAATGAATTTTGCTTAATTTGGCATAACTAGTAAACCGTAAGAGATAGACAAAAACTTACTATACAAAAAATGTAGGCCTTGTTAAAATACACAACTTACGTCATATACATTTTTTTTCGTGGAGCTTACCGTTTTCGAGGTATTCATTGTTATTAGTTGCAGTTGTGAAGTACTTATACTTTTCTCAGACGGGAGTGTCCGTTTTTCTTTTGTTCTACTCCTGACCAAGAAAAGAAGCGATTTGTAATGACAATCGCGTAACGAGAGGTTTTAAAACACTTGACTATCGATTTAGCTTAGTGCATTCCCTTATTTTCTTTCTACTTATAAGGAACTAAGTAATAAGAACATTGTGCTGAATACCTCGATTAACAAGGTGCAGAAAGAAGAATAAACTTATGTAAGACGTTTGTAGAACGGCTAGAGAAAGTCATGTGAGTGTAACACATCAGATTTTTTTCTCTCTCTCTCTCTCTCTTTATCTCTATCTCTCTTACACGCACTTTTTTCGGATTCAGAGAGCCTCAAAACGTGTTTTTTTTTTGGCGAAACATTGTGTAGAATACAATGCAGAGAGAGAGAGAGTTACGAAAATATTCGAAAATGAGAAACGGTGGCGCAAGCTGTACAGGTCGTTGCTAATATCTCTTCTCCAGTGGTTTATTCCTTGGTAGAGAATTGAATGCTATATGTTTCATAAAATGTCTCTTTCTCCATAAAATGACATACAAAAGCCATAATTTTGCTTCTCTATTTCTATGTAATTTATGTTACAGCTGTACCAGCTACTTCCTTGGCTTAAAATGAGGATATGAACCAAATCGAAATTCAAAATCACTTGAATGGTTGCTGTTAAACGCTTTTCCTGTAATGCGTGAATGGATGGATATTTTCAGACACGCGATTGTGGGAAAATGCTTTTCCGCTATGTTCATATCCCTAGAACATGGATTGGATATTACGCAGCAAATTACGGACTGACATCTTTAAAGTCGATGTTCAAATTTCAATATTTTTACTTTCTCCATACGCACTATGTACATAGTATATAGAGAAAGTATTGCACTCTACCCAAAAATTCGATACCGAGATTTCACCGGAAATATATGTTTTAGGGTCCCCAATATCCAAAAAAACCATTTTCACAAAAAGGTCCGTATATGTGTGTGTGTGTGTGTGTCAGTGTGTCCGTCTGTCTGTGAACACGATAATTCAGAAACGAAAAGTCGGTAAAATACCAAACTTGGTATTTAATTTTAGCCTTTTCCAGGGATGCGACACGAAGATTTTGAGAAAAATTCCCCCACCCCAAACAACCATTTTAATGGAACTTTTTTCGAAAATTTTGACCCTAAAACAAATATTTCCGGTGAAATCTCGGTATCGAATTTTTGGGTGGAGTGCAATACCTTCTCTATACACTATGTACATAGTGCGTATAGAGAAAGTAAAAATGGCTGAGAATGTATTTAAAAGTGCTGCCCGAGTATAGAAATATCGATTTTTAGCAGCTCGTTACTAGCGTTCTCAAGATTTAATGTCGCAAAAATCTGTAAAACCTCGAACTAATCACTTGACAGTGCGACACTGAGAATTCATTATGTACGTTCTTGAGTTATGTAGCGTACTCTGGAGGCGTTTTTTCAACTGCTCTGTGGCTTAATGCATGGCGGGAAGCTGCTATTCCAAGGGTCATGTGTACGATTCCCATCATAGAGTAAAAGTTTTTTATTAATATTTTTATCTTTTCAGACGAATGCCGCGATACGTGGCGTACTGGCAGCTAAGAAACTTGTAGCCAGTACTTCGAAATTTAAATAAACAGGTCATAAGTCGCCTATCTCAAATTACTTATTTAAGTTTTATGTAATTATTCTGTGAAAATATTTCTTCGGTATATTTCATTTACACCCTGTATACTGGCTTTGAAATTCGAAATTGTTTGCACATCACAAGAAACAAAGGACAGTTGATTATAACACTTCAAAAATGTATTGGTTAATTAACTAGTAACGAATTTGTCGGAGATATTTATATTTACCAAAAATGGCTGTAGGTTTTATCTTTTCTTATAGTTTACCAGTTACACTAAATTTCATGAACATTCAGAACGAAGAAAAGTTCACAAATTAAACCCAAAAATTAATATTATAGCCATGTAGATATTTTAAGCACATGGCATTTTAATCAAATCAGTTAGAACATTCTCTGGGGGAAAAATAGGTAATTCATTATGGATAGTTTTCTTGAAAATCTTCTTGAAGGTTTTTAAGTTAAATACTGGGATTGATATTTATCTGGTTTTTCATTTGTTACGTATACTGTTCGCACAACTCGCGCTGCTCGTGGACCTTTTCTGCAATGGTCTTTTGGTTTCAAAGCATGTTTTTCCTATTAACGTGATATTGAACATTATGTTGGAACGCATTACTCTTACTATCTAAACAATTATTAATATTAACAATAACAATAATAATGATAATAATAACTATAACAAAAATGATAGCTATAACAATAATAATTATAATATTAATAACTGTAACAATAACAATTATAATAACATCTATATCAATAATAATAATAATAATAATAATTGTAATAATAACCATAACAGTATTAATAATTATAATAATAATCATAACAATTATTATAACTATAACAACAATAATAATAGTAATAATAACAATAGTAACAATTATAATAACTATAACAATACTAATTATAATAACTATAACAATAATATAATAATTATTATAATAAAAACTATAACAATTATTATCTCTATAACAACAATAATAATAGTAATAATAACAATACCAATAATTATAATAATAATTGTAACAATAATATAATAATAACTATAACAATAATATAATAACTATAACAATAATAATAATAACTACAACAATAATAACTATAACAATAATAATAACTATAACAATAATAATAACTATAACAATAATAATAACTATAACAATAATAATAACTATAACAATAATAATAATAGTAATAATAACAATACCAATAATTATAATAATAATTATAACAATAATATAATAATAACTATAACAATAATAATAATTATAATAACTATAACAATAATAATTATAACTATAACGATTATTATAACTAGAACAACAAGAACAACAACAATAAAAATAATGATAATAATATAAATAATGATAATAATAATGATGATAATAATGATAATAAAATGATGATGATGATGATAATGATAATAATGATGATAATAATGATGATAATAATTATGATAATAATGATAATAATTATGATAATAATGATAATAATGATAATAATAATAATAATAACAACAACGTTCATATTTGATATATATCCGAATACAGTCTGTCCCTAAATCGCATTTAACTTAAATTGCCTGTCTGGGGTTTTCATTTGGAACTTTTCCTGAGTGCAAAGAATATCTCTACATGTTTTAGCGTATCATATATATCAGGCATTCATTTATTACTAGATGCTGTAAGTTAATCTCGCAATAAATAAGACAATTGAATGACGCTATTAATATGCGAGTACTGAAAACGCAGATGTTCCAATTATTGTTCGAAACTCCTGACGTTGGCTGTAAAAAAAAAAAATTCTGATGTTTTCCATTCACATGACTTTCTCTACATCTCTGCAGCAAATTATTGTTAAAAAGGTAATGCTTCACTTTACTTCATGTTAATCGAGTAGAAATTAGCATAAATAGTCTCATTACTTGCTTCCTTGTAAGTAGGAGCGAAATAAGGGCGTACCGTAGGTTAAAGTGATACTCAAAAGCTGGTTGCTAGGGGACTGAAGTTCCTTTGTTTGTATGGACACGAGTTGACAAATTCCTGTATGAGAAAAGTACCAGTTTTTCAAAGCTGAAACAAAAACAAGGAATACTTAAAAAACGATCAACTCCACGAAAAAAATTATATAACATAAATTGTGTATCATAATGTGCTCTACATTTTTTGTAGGGTAGATTTTTGTCCATCTCCTACGGTTTATCAGAAATGCAAAATGTAAAATTCTTCCAGAATAAAGTAGTCTTCAGAGGCTATTCCCAGAAAATTCAAGATATACATATTATTTTTTAGGTAAATATCTTTAATATACGATATTTTAATCAAAATCGTTAAAGCCATTTTTAAGAAAATCAAAATTTTCGAAAAAAGTTCAATGTAAAGGGTAGTTGGGGGTGGGAGGATATTCTTGAAAATCTTTGAGTCGCATCCTTGGAAGATACCAACTTAAATACCAAGTTTGGTTTTTAACAGTCTTTTCGTTTTTGGGCTATGCTGTCCACAGACACACACGGACGTTTTTCCAAAAAAGCTTTTTTGGATTCAGGGGGACCCAAAATATGTATTTCCGGTGAAATCTCGGTATCGAATTTTTGGGTGCAATATAATACCTTCTCTATACACTAAGTGTAGAGAAATTACTACATTATAAATGTTAAAAGTGCTATTATGGAAGTCTATTACGCCCAATGTAGCAACAAGGATGGAAGATGCTGTGTTATGAGAGACACGACCTCAGTAAGTGGCTATCAGCGCGAACTGAACAATTGTGGACGTGCTTCTTCACATGGGCCGAGAAACTGCCAAGCATATCAATGATGCTACCTTTGCACTTGCATGGCTAAATGCAGTCTATTTGAAAAGACTTTTAAAACTTTTTCTCACCAACATTTGGTAACCCTGGCGCAGATTTTGTTTTATTCTGTAGTTCAAAGAGCCAGGTGGCTTAAGCGGTCCTTGGTTTTTCCGTAGTTTTCCTGTGACCACTTAAGTGCTATATATCTACCGCGGTTTCTTTCCCTTCATTTCATTTCCCTTCTTCATTTTTCAGGTCAGGAGTTTTGCAGGCCGATGGAACATTTGCTTTCTCCGAGTAAAAATCTCTTCCCCCTGGTTGCGCTGGTTGAATTTATTGTAGTGGCATTATTCCGACGGCCTCCCGGCGCCTGTATAACTTCTGTGGAGCGCCAGGGCTGCCATCTAGTGACACTGTTAGGGACTTCCGTGTGTCTCTGCACTTGGCCTTTGGTTCCTCCTCCTCTGATCCCTTCCTCTCGGGGGGAGATGCGCCGCAATACATCAATACTCGCTAAAGCGTCTCGCTTTGGTACTTCGTGGGCAGGGGATCGTGGGTTCGAGTCCCGCCTTGGGCATAGGTGTTATATGTTTGTGCAATGTATATATGTTTGTAAAAGAAACAGTAAAACCAGTAATCAGTAAAAACCTACGGGGGGAAATGTAAATAGGGATACAGTACCGGAGTCCTGATCAGACTCTGTTACTGTTTTGAAAAAAAAAAAAAAAATAGTTAGTCGCAGTTTCCGAGGTGTCCCTTGCCGCTAGCATACTCATACCTCATTCTTTAGTTCAGAGATAACACTAAAGAGAACCTCACAGGTTGACCTCATTTTTAGACTCAACCCAATCTTTCAAGTCCACCCTGAACCCAAGAACAGGTTTATGAATCTGTGAAAATTGAGCGGAGTGACACATGCACGGAGATGACGATTATATGGAGCACAAAATATTCTAGGAAATGCTAAAAGCATTTAGAGTTTAAAAGTTTACACTTGTGCGCAACATAATTGCGAGGCGATAAGCATAATCCCCGTTATACGCACGGCAAATTAAAATCATTTCTGGCTCGTAAGGCATGGAAATTACAGCAAAGAAACTGAGGTGTACTATTCACATAATTGTTAAAAAGCTTATGCTTCTAATCAATCGTGCAGAATTACTTGCTTCCTTGTAAGTAGAAGCGAAATAAGGGAGTACCATAGGTTAAAGTGAAAGTCTAAAGCTGGTTGCTATGTGACTGAGGTTCCTTTTTTTGTATGGACAGGAGGTGAAAAATTCTTGTGTGAGAAAAGCATAAGCTTTTGAAAGGTGAAATCAAAAACAAGCAAGAACTCAAAAACGATCAACTCTACGAGAAAAATGTATATAACATAAATTGTGTACTTTAACGTGCTCTACATCTTTAGTGTGGTAAGTTTTTTCTATCTCTTACGGTTTAGAAGCTATGCAAAATTCCGTAAAATTCATCCAGAAAAAAGTAGTCTTCAGAGGTTATTCCCAGAAAATTCAAGATATACATTTTATTTGTCAGGTAAATATCTTTAATATACGACATTTTAATCAAAATCGTTAGAGCCATTTTTAGGAAATAAAAGTTTTCGAAAAAAGTTCCATGTAAAGGGTAGTTTGGGGAAAGGGAATTTTTCTCAAAAGCTTCACGTTGCATCCCTGGAAGATACTAAACTTAAATACCAAGTTTGGTACTTTACCGACTTTTCGTTTTTGAGTTATCGTGTTCACAGACACACGGGCCTTTTTCTGAAAATGCTTTCTTTTGGATAAAAGGGACCCTAAAACATATATTTCCGGTGAAATCTCGGTATAGAATTTTTGGGTGGAGTGCAATACCTTCTCTATACACTATGTACATAGTGCGTATAGAGAAAGTAAAAATGTATATTACATAAATTATGTGTTTTAACGTGCTCTACACTTTTGTGTTGTAAATGAGCATATACCAATAACGATATGTTTTACTAGCAGCGGTATTGAACCGATATAGAAATACAGCAGACAGAGCATAGTCATTATTTATTTACTGCATTCTAGTTACACACCCTCACGCGGTTTTTCAATAAATTAGAAGTTTTCTGCAGTTTGCATAATGCTGGTATTCCCTGCCCTCTGTACCAAACTGCTCTCCATGGAATTCCCTGCGCTGTCAGGGAAGAATTAAATGAGCCGAGCTTTCTCCGTGCACTGTCACGGATTTCTGACTTTTACGGTCAGTAACACCTTGCTGGAAGTTGGAGCATGCTACTAAATTAGCTTAGGTATTTTGGGCGCAACACCAGCTACAAAAAGGGTGCGTCATTAAACTTGGTGAACAGCTGTTGATGATTAGGTCCATGGTTCATTGAAGCAGATGCCCCAATGTACATAGTGTATAGAGAAGGTATTACACTCCACCAAAAAATTCCATACCGAGATTTCACCGGAAATATATGTTTTAGGGTCCCCTGTATCCAAAATAAGTATTTTCAGAAAAAGGTCCGTGTGTGTCCGAGGATCTGTGAACACGATAACTCAAAAACGAAAAGTCGGTAAAATACCAAACTTGGTATTTAAGTTTAGTATCTTTCGGGGATGTGACACGAAGTTTTTGAGAAAAAATCCCCCCACTCCAAACTACCCTTTACATGGAACTTTTTTCGAAAATTTTGATTTTCTAAAAAATGGCTAACGATTTTGATTAAAATATCGTATATTAAAGATATTTACCTGACAAATTAAATGTATATTTTGAATGTTCTGGAAATATCCTCTGAAGACTACTTTATTCCGAGTGAATTTTACGGAATTTTGCATAAGTGCTAAACCGTAAGACAGAGACAAAAGCTTACCACACAAAAAATGTAGAGCACATTTAAACACACAATTTATGTTGTATACATTTTTTTCCGTGGAGTTGATTGTTTTTGAGATATTCCTTGTTTTTGGTTTAAGCTATAAAAACTTATATTTTTCTCATACAAGACTTTGTGAACTCGTGTCCATACAAACAAAGGAATTTCAGTCACATAGCAACCAGCTTTTGACTATCACTTTAACCTATGGTACTCCCTTATTTCGGTTCTACTTACAAGGAAGCAAGAAATAAGGAAATGTCTGCTATTTTTTTCTCGATTAGCAGGAGGTAAATAGAAGCATAAGCTTTTTAAACATACTTTATTGCAGAGATATAGAGAAAGACATGTGAATGGAACACATCAGATTTTTCTAAATCACTAGGAAAATGTGAGAATGTGTTGTTTTGTTGTCAAAACTTTCAGAAGTTGATACGGAGAAAAGCTTTCGAGTGAGTCATAGACAGATCTTAGTATCCGTACAATATCCCCCTGAAGACCACGTATAAAAGCTGCACGTTCCTTGCGTCTAGACATTGGTGCATACATAAAAAATCTGATGTGTACCATTCACATGACTTTCTCCATATCCCTGCAACAAATAATACTTAAAAAGCCTATACTTCTATTTACTTTATGCTAATCAGAAAAAAATAGCAGACATAGTCTAATTACTCGCTTCCTCGTAAGTAGGAGAGAAATAAGGCACAACCGTAGGTTAAAGTGAAAGTCAAAAGCTAGTTGCTATGTCAATGAAGTTCCTTTGTTTATATGGATAGGAGTTGCCAAGTTCCAGTATGAGAAAAGTATACGTTTTTCATAGCAGAAACCAAAAATAAGGAATGTCACAAAAACGACGAACTCCACGAAAAAAATGTATATAACATAAATTGTGTGTTTTAACGTTCTCTACATTTTTTATCCAGTAAGTTTTTGTCCATCTCTTACAGTTTAGCAGTTATTCAAAATTTAGTAAAATTCATCCAGAATAAACTACTCTTCAGAGGCTATTCCCATAAAATTCAAGATATACATTTTATTTGTCAGGTAAATATGTTTAATACACGAAATTTTAATCAAAATCGTTAGAGCCATTTTTTAGAAAATCAAAATTTTCGAAAAAAGTTCCATATAAAGGGTAGTTTGGGGTGGGGGGATTTTTCTCAAAATCTTCGTGTCGCATCCCTGGAAGATACTAAACTTAAATACCAAGTTTGGTATTTTACCGACTTTTCGTTTTTGAGTTATCGTGTTCACAGACACACGGACACACTGACACACACGGAGCTTTTTGTGAAAATGCTTTTTTTGGATATTGGGGACCCTAAAACATATATTACCGGTGAAATCTCGGAATCGAATTTTTGGGTGGAGTGCAATACCTTCTGTATACACAATACATAGTACGTTTAGAGAAAGTAAAAAATAAAACAGGTCGCTTTGCGATAACTTTGAAATTCCATGCTAGTCTTTCAGAGAGCAACTTAAGAGAAAATTATAATGAAAAATTCAAATCAATAATAAAGAATATGTCCAAAATGGTTAACGTCACAAAAGAGTATTAGACATTAAGCCATTAAGCACTTTCAGGTAGTCCTCCTGGCGGAATATAGCTAAGAAGTTTTTTTTTAAAGCAAAAATAAAGAAAGTTTGGAGTTTCCCTATATTTCCTTTGCTGACTTATGTTTTACCGCTTTCTTCTTGCTTACAAATACACATACATACGAGGTACATCCAGAAAGTAAGTTCCGTTTCAATTTATCTCCACTGCAGCGCTGCAATCGCAGTTGCGCACATGCGCGGTAAACGCTCTGTATCAAGGAGAAGAAACGTGCGACATTTTGAGATCGCTGTCAGCCACATACGCTTTGTTGTGCTTGTTTACAATGTCGGTGTTGATTGAAAATCTCGCCGCTTGTGAAATCAGATCTGTGATTCGTTTTCTGAATGCTAGGAAAGTGAAACCAATTGAAATTTATCGGCAAATTTGCGAAGTTTACGGACAAAATGCGATGAGTGATTCAATGGTGAGAAGATGGGTCCGGCAGTTCAATGAAGCACGTAGTGAAGTGCACGATGAAGAACGAAGTGAGCGTCCATCTTTGGTTACAGAAGAACTGGTTCACGCGATTGATGACAAGATCCAGGAAAACCGCAAGTTTACAATTAGTGCTCTCGCTATGGAATTTCCCCAAAGCTCACGATCACTAATTCATGAAGTTGTTACCGAAAAACTGAAATTTCGTAAACTTTGCTCACGTTGGGTACAGGCGGCAAACTTCTATGAAGAAGGTATACAAAAACTTGTAACACACTGTGACAAATCCTGAGAAATTCTGCAGTTATGTGGAAAAGTAGTTTAAGAGTTGTAGAATTTTGTGCAATAAATGATTATTCTGTATCTGTACACAATTTAATTCTATTACCAAACGAAACTTACTTTCTGGACGTACCTCGTATACGAAAAAAAAACCATGCCCAAGACGGTACTAGAACCTAGGACACCCTGCGACGCGAAGCACCAAAACAGACACGTGAGCGAGCGCACCCACTGGGACCTTTAAAAGCCCTACTGCACCGCATTTTGAAGCGTTCTTTTTGGACACCACATTACGTAGTTATTTCCGGAAGTAGCGGAAGAAAGGTTTGGGGAATTTCGACGGGCTTTTTTACTTTCTCTATACGCACTATGTACATAATGTATTGAGAAGGTATTGCACTCCACCAAAAAATTCGAAACCGAGATTTCGCCGGAAATATATGTTCTAGGGTCCCCAATATCCAAAAAAAGCATTTTCACAAAAAGGTCCGTGTGTCTGTGAACACGATAACTCAAAAAAGAGAAGTCGGTAAAATACCAAACTTGGTATTTAAGTTTAGTATCCTCCAGGGATGCGACACGAAGATTTTGAGAAAAATCCCTCCACACCCAACCACCCTTTACTTGGAACTTTTTTCGAAAATTTTGATTTTCTCAAAAATGGCTCTAACGATTTTGATTTAAATGTCGTATATTAAACATATTTACCTGACAAACAAAATGTATATCTTGAATTTTCTGATAATAGCCTCTGAAGAGCAGTTTATTCTGGATGAATTTTAATAAATTTTGAATAACTGCTAAACTGTAAGAAATTGACAAAAATTTACTACACAAAAATGTAGAGCACATTAAAACCCACAATTTATGTTATATACATTTTTTTCGTGGAGTTCGTCGTTTTTGTGATATTCCTTATTTTTGGTTTCTGCTATGAAAAACGTATACTTTTCTCATACAGGAACTTGTCAACTCCTATCCATATAAACAAAGGAACTTCATTGACATAGCAACCAGCTTTTGACTATCACTTTAAACTACAGTTGTCCCTTATTTCGCTTGTACTTACAAGGAAGCGAGTAATAAGACTATTTCTGCTATTTATTTTTTCTGATTAGCTTAAAGTAAATAGAAGTATAAGCTTTTTAAGAATAATTTGTTGCAAGGATATAGAGAAAGTCATGTGAATTGTACACATCAGATTTTTTTAATTATCAGCGGTGCGGAACATAAAATGTCCAAACGTAGAACATTTCAGCGCTACTGAAAGAAAACACTTTCGGAAATATTAAAGAGTTTAAAACCAAGATTGCCAAACATTGCTAGCTATAAAAATCTGATGTGATCCATTCACATGACTTTCTCTACATCTCTGCAACAAATTATTGCTAAAAAGTTTATACTTCTATTTACTTCATGCTAATCTAGAAAAAAGTAGCAGGAATATTCGTATTACTTATTTCCTTGGAAGTAGAAACCAAATAAGGGAGTACTATAGGTTAAAGTGATAGTCAAAAGCTGGTTGCTATGTCACTGAAGTTCCTTTGTTTGTATGGGCAGGAGTTGGCAAATTCCTGTACGAGAAAAGCGTAAGTTTTTAACGATGAAACCAAAATTAAGGAATATCTAAAAATTATCAACTGTACGAAAAAAATGTATGTAACATAAAAGTTTTTGTCCAATTCTTACGGTTTAACAGTTATGCAAAATATCGTAAAATTCAACCAGAATAAACTACTCTTCAGAGGCTATTCCCAGAAAATTCAAGATATACATTTTATTTGTCAGGTAAATATCTCTAATATACGATATATTAATCAAAATCGTTAGAGCCATTTTTAAGAAAATCAAAATGCTCGAAAAATGTTCCAAGTAAAGGGTAGTTTGGGGTGGGGGGATTTTTTTCAAATTTTCTTGTCGCATCCCTGGAAGATACTAAACTTAAATGCCAAGTTTGGTATTTTACCGACTTTTCGTTTTTGAGTTATCGTGTTCACAGACACACGGACACACACACGCGGACCTTTTTCTGAAAATACTTTTTTTGGATTCAGGGGACCCTAAAACATATATTTCCGGTGAAATCTCGGTATCGAATTTTTGGGTGGAGTGGAATACCTTCTCTATACACTATATACATAGCACGTATAGAGGAAATAAAAATACTCATATAACATGTTAAACATATAAAGCATTTTAGAACATTTAGAAGAGCCCGCCTGGTGTCTGCTTCATATTTCAAAAGGTCGCGAGTTCGAATCTCACTTAGGTTGAGTTACCCGAATAATGGTTTTTTTTTTTTTTTTCGGGGTTTTCTCTTATCCTCAGAAGACGAGTGTCGAGTAACTTTAAGCTCCATAGACCCCGAGAACATTTGAGCATCATTTTACCAATTTCATTCATCGTAGTTATGACCAACCAGATTAAAGAACGTTAAGGCAGAAAAGTATAATTTACAGCTTACAAACCGGGAGGGGTGGCACAGGCGGTAGCTGACTCTCCTTTGGGAGGTCGTGGGTTTGATTCCCAAATGGCTTTTTTCGGGGGGGGGGGTTCCCTGGATTAGTAGACGAATGCTGGAAAGATTCATTTCATCCCCAATCTCTAGTCCCTCCATTTCCTTACTTCTGATTTCACTTCACCCTAAATCTGGTTGGTCTATTTCAGGATTTTAAGTGGCATTGGGGGTCTCTAGTCACCTTCGTCCTCCGGCGGGGTTATCCAATTTCTGAGCCCCCAGTTGGACTACAGGGGGTGGGGTAACGGTTGTATTACCGCTACCAGGATGAATGTGCTCAGTTGTGTCGTGACTTCTTCGTCTTCTACCCTGTGCTGTCTCTTCGCGCCTCAACCTTCCTCCCGGGAGTGCCCTGCTTAGAACAAAAGCTTATCTAGGTGCCGAATCACCTCTGCGACTTGTCCTGCCCTGTCACCCTATCCTACCCTCACAGCTTATAGAGCACACATTTTAGTGTATCAATAGTTTATAATACAGAGTGTATATAAATGAATATCGGGGTTTTAACTCTTTATACTATTTATTACATTCAACTTAGAGTTATGAATGATATATCAAATGAAAAAGCAACTCAGTTTTACCAAGAAGCTTATAAATGCTCAATGTGACTACCCTTTGTCACACGGCACACATCAAGTCTATAGCCGAGTTCTTCCCAAACGTTGATAAGCGTGTATTCAGTAATTGTAGCAACAGCTGCTTCAATCTGGTTGCTTAATTCAGGGACGTCAGCTGGTAGCGGAGGCACGTACACACGATCCTTGATGAAGCCCCAAAGGTAAAAATCGCATGGCGTTAGGTCAGGAGAACGTCGAGGCCATGCATAGCAAGCCCCGTCATTGGGGCCCTTGCAGCCTATCCAGCGCTCGGGTACAGTGACGTTCAACCAATCGCGTACTTCGTTATGCCAGTGAGGTGGCGCACCATCCTGCTGGAAAATGAAGTTCTCTGGCTCATTTTCTTCCAACTGAGGGAAGAGCCATTGCTCTAGTGTATCAAGGTAAGAAGTGCCAGTTACAGTAGCTTCACCAAAAACGAAAGGCCCATAAACTTTTCGCCGGGATACGGCACAAAAAATATTCACTTTAGGGGAATCTCGTTGCATTTGTACCATCTCGTGACTAGCCTTCCGGACTGATTTCTTTGGGCTACGTGTGAACGACTCTCTCACTCGCTCAACAGTCTCTTCACTTACTCCTGGTCGTCCCGTGCTCTTCCCTTTACAAAGGCAGCCGGTATCTTCAAACTGATTATACCATCTATGAATGTTTTTATCACTAGGATGATCGCAACCGAACTTACTACGGAACGCACGTTGCACAGTAACTACAGATTCGGTCTTTGCAAACTGCAAAACACAAAACGCTTTCTGTTTACTAGTCGCCATCTTTGCTACTACCGCTGTCTAGCGGATTGCGGCAGAAACATTGCACGCACATGCGCACTTGTGCCAACAAACAAAACTGTTTGAGTTGCTTTTTCATTTGACATATCATTTATAATTGTAAGTTGAATGTAATAGATATTATAAAGAGTTAAAACCCCGATATTCATTTATGTACACCCTGTATATAGAATTATTCCAGATATCTGCAACAGTTGCTTTACTGAACCTGAAAATGTGATACGAACGCTACACATTCTCATACTAACTCACGCTTTTGATTCATTGTTCTTTGTTATACATTATTCACTTAAATTTAATTTATTGCGAAAATATCAAATATGTTATTTTAATCAAATTCGTTAGCCATATTTGAATTTTGTAAAACCTCCATGTTGAGGTCCTTTTTCTGTAATCTAAACACGAGGAACGAACAAACTAAACGTGTGTGCAGTAATTTGTATTTGCTCCTTCCAATATTGCAATGCATTATCTCGCATGCATACATCAATTCAACGTTCTACAGAGCACAAGCTGCAGCTTAATAAGCTTGAAACTTTGCTTTCAAGATTTGCTTTCACCGCATGAAATCTCATTAAACATAAGGTTAGATTAGGTAATCTTTGGTTTATTACAGAGAAGCCTGTTTAATTCACATGCCTTTCTCTCCATTTCTGTAACAAATTATTGTTAAAAATGCTTATTCTTCTATCTACTTCATGCTACTCAGATAAACATTAGCAGAAATAGTCTTATTGTATACTCCCTTGTAAGCAGAAGGGAAATAAAGGAGTACCCTAGAGTAAAATTCTGATGTGTTACATTCACATGTCTTTCTCCATATCCCTGCAACAAATAATTCTTAAAAAGCTTATACTTCTATTTACTTTATGCTAATCAGAAGAAATTAGCAGAAATAGTCTTATTATTCGCATCCTTGTAAGTAGAAGCGAAATAAGGGACAACCGTAGGTTAAAGTGATAGTCAAAAGCTGGTTGCCAAGTCAATGAAGTTCCTTTGTTTATATGGATAGGAGTTGACAAGTTTCTGTATGAGAAAAGTATACGTTTTTCATAGCAGAAATCAAAAATAAGGAATGTCACAAAAACGACGAACTCCATGAAAAAAATGTATATAACATAAATTGTGTGTTTTAATGTGCTCTATATTTCTTGTGTAGTAAGTTTTTGTCCATCTCTTACGGTTTAGCAGTTATTCAAAATTTAGTAAAATTTATCCAGAATAAGCTACTCTTCAGAGGCTATTCCCAGAAAATTCTAGATATACATTTCATTTGTCAGGTAAATATGTTTAATATCCGAAATTTTAATCAAAATCGTTAGAGCCATTTTTGAGAAAATCAAAATTTTCGAAAAAAGTTCCATATAAAGGGTAGTTGCTGGTGGGGGGATTTTTCTCAAAATCTTCGTGTCGCATACCTGGAAGATACTAAACTTAAATATCAAGTTTGGTATTTTACCGACTTTTCGTTTTTGAGTTATCGTGTTCACAGACACATACACACACACACACACACACACACACACACACACACACACACACACACGGACCTTTTTGTGAAAATGCCGTTTTTGGATATTGGGGACCCTAAAACATATATTTCCGGTGAAATCTCGGTATCGAATTTTTGGTGGAGTACAATACTTTCTCTATACACTATGTACATAGTGCGTATGGAGAAAGTAAAAAACGATCAAGTCTACGAAAAAAAAAAAAAGATGTATACAACATAAATTGTGTGTTTTAATGTGCTTTACATTTTTTGTGTGGTAAGTTTTGGTCCATCTCTTTGGGTTTAGCAGTTATGCAAAATTCCGTAAAATTCATCCAGAATAAAGTAGTCTTAAGAGGCTATTCCCAGAAAATTCAAGATTTACATTTTAGTTGTCAGGGAAATATCTTTAATACATGATATTTTAATCAAAATCGTTAGAGCCATTTTTAAGAAAGTCACCGGAAATATGTTTTAGGGTCCCCTGTATCCAAAAAAGGTCTGTGTGTGTGTGTGTGTGTGTGTGTGTGTGTGTGTGTGTGTGTGAGAGAGAGAACACGATAACTCAAAAACGAAAAGTCGGTAAAATACCAAACTTGATATTTAACGTTAGTATCTTCCAGGGATGCGACACGAAGATTTTGAGAAAAATCCCCCCAGCCCAAACTACCCTTTACATAAAACTTTTTTTAAAAATATTGATTTTCGCAAAAATGGATCTAACGATTTTGATCAAATTATCATATATTAAAGATATTTATCTGACAAACAAAATGTACATCTTGAATTTTCTGGGAACAGCCTCTGAAGACTACTTTATTCTGGACGAATTTTACGGAATTTTGCATAACTGCTAAACCGTAAGACTTAGATAAAAACTTACTGCACAAGAAATGGAGAGCATGTTAAAACACACAATTTATGTTACATACATTTTATTCGTAGAATTGATCGTTTTTGAGATATTCCTTATTTTTGGTTTCAGCTATGAAAATCTTAATTTTCTCATAATTTGTCAACTCCTGTGCATGCAAACAAAGGAACTTCTGTCACTTAACAACAAGCTTTTTACAATCACGTTAACCTATGGTACTCCCTTATTTCGCTTCTACTTACAAGGAAGCAAGTAATAAGAATATTTCTGCTAATTGCTTCTCTATTAGCATAAAGTAAATAGAGGCATAAACCTTTTAACAATACTTTGTTGCAGAGATGTAGAGAAATTCTTGTGAATGGAACACGTAGGCTTTTACGATAGAGGAGCCTTAGATGTCAACCGCAACATGTAATTTGCCATTGTGACATTGTTAATTGTTCTCAATGGCCTGTACATAATACAAACATGCGATAACGTAAAAAGGAGCAAGCATAAAGGTTTTTCATGTCAACATTTACTGCTGTTGCTAATAGATTCTCTAAGAACCCACTCATTCAAATTATACAAGAACGACTATATTATTACTGCAACAACGGCTATCAAATTTCATTGGTATGGCTTCCACCACATAAAGGCACCGGAAACGAAAAGACAGACGTGGCAGCTAAATATGCTACGAGGCTGCAACAAATTGAAGCTGGATTAAGTGGTACACTTCAGGATGTAAAAAAGATGTTAAAAAGCGATATCGCCGACCACTGGGACAAACAGTGGAAATCTACGCCCTCAAAACTGCAACTGGTTAGGAAATCTATTACAGAACCGGCAATATCACACCTTAAATTCCGAAGAAAACAAGAAGTCCTACTTACCAGGTTGGGCATCGGTCACTTCAACCTCAGCCATGGTTATCAACCATGCCCGAAATGTTCAGCCCGAGAAGTGGTATCAACATCTCAGCTTACCCTCGAGTGCCCTGCTTTACTGAACGACAGAAGGGACTTAAACCTCAAGAGTGATCTGTATTCCATCTTGAACACCACCGAAGTTATCAAGTTAATGGAGATATCACAAATGATATCTTTTATATAACTGATTTAATTGTTATAACCACAGTTTGATAGTTTTATAATTGTTTGCCAATTTACATGTACTATACTGTTACCAATGTTCAATTAGTTAAGTTCATGACCATATATTTGTATTAAATTTTGTATATACATTGATCGCTGATGACCTCTGTTGTTATAAAGTGACCTTAAATAAATAAATTATATAAAAAAAAAAATTTGTAAATACCTTCTCCGCCACCGGAGTGCAGCAGTGATGAGGTTGATGGTGGTGAAGGCACGCTCGTGAACGTCATGTGGCGGCAGAAGACTTAAAATTCCCGGCATGCTGACGAGGGTGCCCAGAGCGAACATACATAGGGCGCTGTTCCTGGACGATTTCATGTGAAAGTCCCCGGCGATCCTTCGTTCAGACGAACAACAGGTCAATCTCATCGTCGCTTCACAAGAATATATCAACTGCCTTTTGGACGTGGCCACACGGCAGTTTTCGAGAGAATGCTTCATCCCAACTGGATGCATCACTAACGCCTTTCATACTAAAGCCATGTGTCTCTCTCCACAAAACTTGCTTCTGCTAAAATAATATAAAAGTCTTTCATAGGTCATTTCTGTCTTTACATACCTTCTCTGTACGTACTACGTACAATAGAGAAGGTATTGTATTGCACCCAAAAATTCGATACCGAGATTTCACCGGAAATAAATGTTTTGAGATCCCGTGAACAAAAAAGAAAGCATTTTTAGAAAAATGTCATTGTGCGTGTCTTTGGGCAGCATAGCTCAAAAATGAAAAGACCGTTAAAAACCAAACTTGGTATTTAGGTTTCGTATCTTCCAAGGATGCAACACGAAGATTTTCAAGAAAATCCTTCCACCCCATGGAAAAAAATCGAAAATTATGATTTAAATCTCGTAAATTTAAGATATTTTCTTGACAAATAAAATGTATATCTTGAATTTTCTGGGAATAGCCTCTGAAGACAACTTTATTCTGCATGAATTTTACGGATTTTGACAAAAACTTACCACACCGAAAATATAGAGCACATTAAAACACACAATTTATGTTATGTACATTTTTTTCGTGGATTTCATCGTTTTTAAGACATCGCTTGTTTTTGTTTTCAGCTATGAAAAACTTATACTTTTCTCATACAGGAATTTGTCAACTCCTGTCCATACAAACAAAGGAACATCAGTCACATAGCAACGAGCTTTTGGCTTTCACTTTAACCTAAGGTACTCCCTTATTTCGCTTCTGCTTACAAGGAAACAAGTAATAAGACTATTTCTGTTAATTTTTTCTCGATTAGCATGAAGTAAATAGAAGTAAGAGGTTTTCAACAATAATTTGTTGCAGATATGTAGAGAAAGTCATGTGAATGGAACACATCAGATTTTTTTTTAAGCTTAACGTCCATTAACCTGGTTGGTCATGTCGAATGATGAATGAACTTGGTGAAATGATGCTCAAATGATGGAGCTTAAAGTTACTCGACATTCGACTTCTCAGGATAAGGGAAAACCCCGAAAAAACCTTATCCGGGTATCTCACCTTAAGGGAGATTTAAACTCACGACCTTTCGAATGTGAGGCAGACTTTATTTTAAAGTTGGTGCAGCATACTTTCTGTAACACTAGACTCAGCAATTTTCAACCAAAAGTTTGGAATTTTTCTGATTTTCTTGCAAAAGGAGATATTTGTTTTCTCTAGAACTGGAGCTTGTTGCAAATCTGACAATAGAATAATTTCATGTATTTTACATGCAATACGGGAATTCTTTTAAATCGTCCGAATGAAAAAATTTACTGATTTAAAACAATACAGTACTAAATGAACCGTGGCTCATAATGCATAATAAAGTATGTCTGATGCAAAACCTTCTAAATTATTATTGTTTTAATAAAATGCTACGTTTGTGTGCAAAGGAAAACTGGGAGGCAAAATTGCATTAACAGTGCCACCTTTTCTTGAAGGTTAATGCAATCTAACTGCAGGTCAGTTCGGGCGCCGCATGAATAAAATGGTTAAAATAATGGTTACATAAGCCCGAAGTATGGAGCTTAGAGTTACAGGGCATGCGCCTTCTTAGGATAAGGAAAACAACAGAAAAAATAACTTATATTACCGGAGATTCCTCTCTATGAGGCGGGGTGTTTTAGGTTTGTTCCAAAAGTATAGTGGATATGTTATTCTTCGGCGTCTGAAGTGACTTTTGAATGTTTTACGAAAAAACATTGAACGATCGGAAAGTACCACTTGTGAACAGAATGCAAGAACAGTTGTTGCCAGTTTTCACATCTAGGAAACGCATATGAATGCTAATAAGGAAGTAATCCGTTTTTTTCGCTGTGTTACATAAGTGCCAAGCATCTCAACAAAAATCAGAAGTGTTCCATTCACATGACTTTCTCTACATCCCTGCAACAAATTATTCTTAAAAAGCTTATGCTCCTATTTACTTCGTGTTATCGAGAAAAAAATAGTAGAAATAGTCTTATTAACTGCTTCCTTGTAAATAGAAGCGAAATAAGAGAGTAACATAGGTTAAAATTATTGTCAAAAGCTGGTTGTTAAGTGACTGAGGTTCCTCTGTTTGTATGGACATGAGTTGAAAAATTCCTGTATGAGAAAAGTATGTTTTTAAATGGTGAAATCAAAAACAAGGAATACCTCGAAAACGATTAACTCCTCGAAAAAAATGTGAGTTTTAACGTGCTCTACAATCGCTGTGTAGTAAGTTTTTGTCCATCTCTTACGGTTTAGCAGTTATGCAAAATTCCGTAAAATTCGTCCAGAATAAGGTAGTTTTCATAGGCTATTCCCAGAAAATTCAAGATGAACATTTTATTTGTCAGGTAAATGTCTTTAATATATGACATTTTAATCAAAATCGTTAGTCATTCTTTAGAAAATCAAAATTTTCGAAAAAAGTTCAATGTAAAGGGTAGTTGGGGTGGGGGTATTTTTTTGAAAATCTTCGTGTCGCATCCCTGGCAGAACCTAAACTTAAATACCAAGTTTGGTATTTTACCGACTTTTCGTTTTTGAGTTATCGTGTTCACAGACACACGGACACACACACACACACACACACACTGACCTTTTTCTGAAAATTCTTTTTACTTTCTCTGTACGTACTATGTACACAGTGTATAGAGAAGGTATTGTAATGCATCAAAAAATTCGATACCGAGATTTCACCGGAAATACATGTTTGGGTCTCCCTGAATCCAAAAAAAAAGCATTTTCAGAAAAATGTCCATGCGTGTCTCTGTGTGTGTGTGTGTGTGTGTGTGCGCGTGTGCGTGTGTGTGTGTGTGTCGTGGGCAGCATAGCTCAAAAACGAAAAGACCGTTAAATACCCAACTTGGTATTTAAGTTTGGTATCTTCCAAGGATGCGACACGAAGGTTTTCAAGAAAATCCCCCCACCCCTAACTACCATTTGCATGGAACTTTTTTCGAAAATTTTGATTCTCTCAAAAATGGCTCTAAGGATTTTGATTAAAATAATATATATTAAAGATATTTTCCCGACATATAAAATGTATATCTTGAATTTTCTCGGAATAGCCTCTGAAGACCACTTTATTGTAGGTGAATTTTACGAAATTTTGCATAAATGGTAAACCATAAGAGATGGACAAAAACCTAACATATAAAAATATAGAGCACATTAAAGCACACAATTTACGATATATACATTTTTTTCGTGGAGTTGATGGCTTTTGTGGTATTCCTTGTTTTTGGTTTCAGCTTTGCAAAACTTACTCTTTTCTCATACAGGTGAACTCCTGTCCACACAAACAAAGGAACTTCAATCACTTAGCAACCGGCTTTTGACTATTACTTTAACCTATGCTTCATTGTTTCGCTTCTACTTACAAGGAAACAAGTAATACGACTATTTCTACAATTTTTTTCTGGATTAGCATGAAGTAAATAGAAGCATGAGCTTTTTAACAATAATTTGTTGCAGAGAGGTAGAAAAAGTCATATAAATGGAACGCTTCAGATTTTTTGGATAAAGGGTATCCTAAAACATATGTTTCCGGTCGAATTTTTGGGTGGAGTGCAATACCTTCTCTATACGCTATGTACATAGTACCTGTAGAGAATGTACAGCACTGCTTTATTGAGAGCGAAAACGATGAGATTGATCTGTGGTGGCTTACCTGATACACTGTTACGTATTTTGTAGAAACACTGCACCAACCAACTTTAACAGCGTCTTTCATTCGCACACCTAGCCCCATTATCACTAAAACTCGGAAACACACCCACCACAAAACGCGCAATCAACAACTTCCAGCTTCTATGTAGCAACTTCACAAACACATGACGCCAAGTTCGGTAAAACCCACCACACAATTTCCTCCTGTAGATATTTCACTGCGAAACTGCGTTGGCAGTTAAACTAACCCCAAATAAATGCACTTCTCTTGTTCACGCACTATCGCGAAAATATATTTTGTAGAGGTTCTTCATTTGTAAAACAAATATCCTTGGCCTACAAAAAAGCAACTAGCATTCCGTGAAGTGCTCCGAGGACAAAATCGGAGAACAGGTTTAATGTGGCGGAGGTGCTGGCAAGAAAGACAATCTACTGGTGCAGCTGGTGGTGAAACCGTTGCACTAACTAACGGGCTTCCATTCCACACACTGATGACGTCATTCACGTATCCGGCGAAGGGGAACCGGAGGAGTGTACATCCTGAACCTGCAGAGGTTTATCACGGTTCGTTCTTGTCGGTGGGGGAGGGGGAGTAATCTATTGTTGACATGCTTCAAGCGTATCTATTTACTTTCGTCTTTCCGTGAAACGACTTCATGACAATACTAACGGTATCTACTGAAATGCTTCAACAAAAGACGTTACACAGGTGACATGTGCATTAAGGGAATTCATTGATGCTTCGGTGAAATAACTCGTTTACAGTCTGTACCTAGTTTATAGAACATTCCCATATATGCTGCAACCCTAATATGATATGCAGACACTGGTTCATGGTATCAAGCCTAAATGCAAAGGTAAGCCCTTCCGGAAGAGAGAATATTACATAATATTCCATATTTCACCACACGTTCACTAACGATCCCACATTTTAAGATATCTAGTTCCCATATTATCTTGTGAATTGATAACCATGATTAAATAACTCGGCTTCAACCAGCGGTAACAGAAGAATCAAATTAATAATTGTAAATTAATTATATTTTACTCTTTCGGAGCTAAAAGTTTTAAAACATAACTTATTGTTATTATGTCGCCCTTCGTGGCGTAATGGTTACGATGCTAAATTTATATACCCAAGGTCGCGACTTCAAACCCGGTGGAGGACGATGGATTTTTTCGGAAGGGAAGTAAAGCCGTTGGTCCCGTGTCATAGATTTACCTCAAGCCTGATAGAGAGGACTCTGAGCAAAATTAAGAGGTCTTTCACGCCCAATTTTGAATGGGACGCTGAGAACCACAGTACTTAAAGAGCATCCATAAATAACACGCCATTTACACGTTTACTTTCTCTATACGTACTATTTACATAGTGTATAGAAAAGGTATTGCACTCCAACAAAAAATTCGATACCGTGATTTCACCGGAAAGATGTTTTAGGGTCCCCTGTATCCAAAAAAAAGTATTTTCAGAAAAACGTCCGTGTGTGTGTGTCTGTGTGCCTGTGGGCAGTATAGCTCAAAAAACGAAATGACCGTTAAATACCAAACTTGGTATTTAAGTTTAGTATCTTAAAGGAATGCGACACGAAGATTTTGAGGAAAATCCCCCCACTCCAAACTACCCTTTACATGGAACTTTTTTCGAAAATTTTGATTTTCTAAAAAATGGCTCTAACGATTTTGATTAAAATATCATATATCAAAGATATTTACCTGACAAATAACATGTATATTTTGAAATTTCTGGGAATAGCCTCTGAAGACTACTTTATTCTGGATGAATTTTGCAAAACCACTAAACCGTAAGAGATGGACTAAAACTTAACATACAAATAATGTAGAGCACGTTAAAACACACAATTTATGTTATATAAATTTTTTTCGTGGAGTTGATCGTTTTTGAGATATTCCTTTTTCTTGGTTTCAGAATTGAAAAACATACTTTTCTCATACAGGAAGTTGTCAACTGTCCACACAAACAAAGAAACATCAGTCACATAGCAACCAGCTTTTGGCTTTCACTTTAACCTATGGTACTCCCTTATGTCGCTTCTACTTACAATAAAGCAAGAAATAAGACTATTTCTGCTAATTTTTCTCGATTAGCATGAAATAAATAAAAGATAAGCTTACTAACAATAATTTGTTACAGAGATATAGAGAGTCATGTGAATGGAACACATCAGATTTTTTTTATTATTATATTTAAATCCATAGAAAATCCGATCCAAATAATCACATGTTAATCACCCCCTTTCTTCACCATTTACACAGGCGTGAGTTGATAATTTGGACCAAAACTGAGGAAGTATGAGATTTAACCAAGAATAGTCACCTAGGAAAAATGAAGATGCAAATGATATTGCAGAAATCTACTAGAAGAGCATACAAAGAGGGCAGAATCTTAATAGGACTTTCGAGTAATGATGTAACAGAAATTGGAGGTTAAAAGGATAACGTTGAAAATGTTAAAAATATGATGTAATCCATTCACATGACTTTCTCTACACATCTGCAACACATTTTTGTTAAAAAGTTTACGCTTCTATTTACTTCATGCTAAGTGAGAAAAATTAGCAGAAATAGTCTTATTACTTGTTTCCCTGTAAGTAAAAGCGAAAAAAGGGAGTAACATAGGTTAAAGTGATAGCAAAATATGGTTGCTATGTGACTGAAGTTCCTTTGTTCGTATGGACAGAAGTTGACAAATTTCTATATGAGAAAAGTGTTTTAAGTATATAACATAAATTGTGTGTTTTAACGCGCTCTACATTTTTTGTGTGGCAAATTTTTGTCCATGTCTTACGGTTTAGCAGTTATGCAAAATTCCGTAAAATTCTTCCAGTATAAAGAAGTCTTCAGAGGCTATTCCCAGAAAATGCAAGATAAACATTTTATTTGTCAGGTAAATATCTTTAATATACGGAAACTTAATCAAAATCATTAGAGCCATTTTTGAGAAAATCAAAAATTTCGAAACAAATTGCATGTAAAGGGTAGTTGCGAATGGGGGGATCTTCGTGTCACATCCCTGGAAGATACTAAACTTAAATACTAACTTTGGTATTTTACCAACTTTTCGTTTTGAGTTATCGTGTTTAGAGACACACAGAACTTTTTCTCAAAATACGTTTTTTGGATACAGGGGACACTAAAACATATATTTCCGGTGAAATCTCGGTATCGAACTTTTGGGTGTAATACAATACCTTCTCTATCCACTATGTACATAGTACGTATAGAGAAAGTAAAAAAAAACAATCTAGGTTAGGCAAGAGGGTCATCAGAGACATACCAGCAGTAGCCGCTCTAAACGTTTGCCATTTGGCAGGACTAAGGAAAAGGTTAAATCGAACTCGCGACCTCTCAATGCGGGTCTCGTAAGTTACTCGGAAATGTGCGTGAGAGTTTCTTCACGTAACCTCTTCTTTACCTTGTGATAACCCACAGAGCTCCCAACGTATATTTTGTCAGGAAAGTACCGGGAATTGATCATTTAAAAATCCTGTTTAAAAGAGGATTCGAAATTATTGTTGTCGCTAAGTTGGTACAACTTTCCTCTATACCCACGCGGAGTTTGATCATCATCTGTCATCTAGTTCGTTTACAGTTCGTCATTTTGTTAGTTCATCTCAAAGGTGATTTGCGATTTTACGATGGATACAAATATTGAACAAAGAATCTGTCACAAATGTTGCATTGCAAATGGTATTTCGTGTGCCGAATCGCTGAAAATGTTACAGAGGGCTTACGGTGCATCGACTTTATCAAAAACACGTGCATATGAGTGGTACAGTGCATTCAAAAGTGGTCGAGATGTGGTGGAAGGTTTGCCTCGCTCTGGTCGGCCATCAACGGTTTCAACTGAACTGAACATCGCTAAAGTGAAGACAATGGTGTCTGAAAATCGTCATTTAGGTCTGAGAGAGATTGCCGCTGAAGTTTCTGTGCCTCACGAATCCATTCGTAATTAAACGATTGTTTGGACATGACACGCGTTGCAGCTCGGTTAGTTCCAAAAGACTTGAATTTTCTACAAAAACTCATCGTGTAAGGATTGCTGAAGACATGCTAGAACGAGCCAGTTCCGACCGCACATTCATGAAACGCATTGTAACTGGTGATGAGACGTGGGTTTACGAGTTTGACACTCAAACCAGTCAACAAGCTTCCGAATGGCGCCTTCCAACTAAACCTAAACCTAAAAGGGCACGTCAAACTCGATCAAAACTGAAGGTCATGTTGACAGTTTTTTTCGATTATCGCGGTGTCGTGCACTCAGAGTTCTTGCCAGAAGGTCAGATGGTAAATAAAGACTATTATCTGAGCGTTATGCGGCGTATGAGAACAAATACGGCGAAAAAGGCCAGATTTGTGGAACGACAACTCATGGATTCTGCACCACGGTAACGCACCAGCTCACAAGGCTATTATTGTGAACGAATTTCTGGCAAAAAACTCAACAAATTTCATCGAACAACCACCGTATTCACCTAATCTGGCTGCGATATCTTTCTCTTTCCAAAACTCAAGTTAGCACTTTGAGACATCCGTTTTCAGTTGATAGAAGACATAAAGGAAAATTCGCGGCAACCATTGACATCGATTCCTAAAAGCGCCTACAAAAAATGCTTTGATGATTGGATTATTCGTTGACATAAATGTATACTTTCATAAGGGACCTACTTTGAAGACGAATAAATAAAATTGGTTGAATAATTCATTTTTTGTGTTTAATTGGCCAATTTTAATATAACCTAATCACTACCAAACGACATCCATTGCCCAGGAGAACATATCTGTTTACATTTCGCTTTCGTCATATACCAAATATCGTGACATACTGTAAATACTTTCATTTTATTGCTCTCAAGACTTTCAAAGACTTCTAAAGCAATTTGGCAAGAAAAGTAGGCAAATATTGACAACTTTTGGAAAGACTTGTAAAGCACTGAATTTGACAAAAATTTACCGTGGACAATGAGTATAAGCTAAACATCTGAAACACGTTTGTTTTTCTTTCTTTTGTTTTTAGATCAACGCTAAATGCGCCAACGACAACGGCAACCGGGGCTAGTATTTAAGGCATTTTTCTGCTCTCACATACTCTATGGTGACAGAGACATTTCCTCCATAGTTTCTTGTACAATATTTCGCTTTTACTAGGTTAAGTAGTAATACAAACTAGAAGAACACAAGGAATTTCAACTTTTATCATGCCAAGTATATCGCCACTAGCTTAAGGTTTTGATATCATTGTATTATACGTGTAAGTCGCCATCTCAAAATATAAGATCTCTTTGCGGTATACCGGGAAAAGTGCGAACCAGTTGAAAAAAATCTGATGTGTACCATTCACATGACTTTCTCTATATTTCTGCAACAAATTATTGTTAAAAAGCTTATACCTCTATTTACTTCATGCTAATCGAAAAAACATTAGCAGAAATAGTCTTATTACTTGCTTCCTTGTAAATAGAAACGAAATAAGAGAGTACCATAGGTTAAAGTGATAGTCAAAACCTGGTTGCTAAGTGACTGAAGTTCCTTTGTTTGTATGGACAGGAGTTGAGAAATTTATGTATGAGAAAGGTATGTTTTTCAAAAATGAAAACTAAAAACAAGGAATATCTTAAAAACGATCAACTTCACGAAAAATATGTATATAACATAAATTGTATGTTTTAATGTACTCTACATTTTCTGTGTGTTAAGTTTTTGTCCATCTCTTACGGCTTAACAGTTATGCAAAATTCTGTAAAATTCATCCAGAATACAGTAGTCTTCAGAGGCTATTCTCAGAAAATTCAAGATATAAATTTTATTTGGCAAGTAGATATGTTAAATATACGGAATTTTAATCAAGATCGTTAGAGCCATTTTTAAGAAAATCAAAATTTTCGAAATTTTTTCCATGTAAAGGGTAGTTTGGAGTGGAGGGATTTTTTTTAAAGTCTTCGTGTCGCATCCTTGGAAGATACTAAACTTAAATGCCAAGTTTGGTATTTTATCGACTTTTCGTTTTTGAATTATCGTGTTCACAGATACACGGACACATACACACACGACCTTTTTCTGACCTTTTTTTATACAGGGGACCCTAAAACATATATTTCCGGTGAAATCTCGGTATAGAGTTTTTGTTGGAGTGCAATACCTTCTCTATACATTATGTAGATAGCACGTGTAGAGAAAGTAAAAAAGCAATTTTCGAATTTTGAACGATTGTCAGAAATTTCACTCCCAGTGTCCTACACCTAAGAAATAAACACCACAGAGACACCTACACACAAAGAAATAAGTCAACAAAGATGAAAATGGATGTGTGAAGCTTACTTGAATAGTTTGGTCAAAATGAGTTGCCAGTCGATTCCACAGCTGTATGAAGTTAGAAACATGTCGCGTTCAACCCGAAGAGTCAGCATAAGTAACGCAATAATATGCTGACTTTCTGCGTGATTCCTTTCAAAACATTGTATGCACTGTTTACATCATGCGCTCGTATCCACGTGCCAACGAAGCAGTTCATTTTCCTTCCAGTCTCAAGAAACCATGGCCTCTATTTCAAGCACAGAATTCGTTTAGAATGTAAATGATTTCATGAATTAAAGCTCATATTTAACGAAATTCTCACACATGGGCGCCAGTTGTGGAAGAAACTCTACAACGGACTAATTCAATGTTTTTTACTTCCTCTATACGTACTATGTACATAGTGTATAGAGAAGGTATTGTATTGCACCCAAAAATTCGATACCGAGATTTCACCGGAAATATATGTTTTAGGGTCCCCTGTAATCAATAAAAGCATTTTCAGAAAAAGGTCCGTGTGTCTGTGAACACGATAGCTCAAAAACGAAAAGTCGTTAAACTATAAGTTGGTATTTAAGTTTACTATCTTCCAGGGATGCGACACTAATATTTTGAGAAAAATCCCCCCATCCCAAACTATCCTTTACATGGAACTTTTTTTCGAATGTTTTTATTTTATCCAAAATGGTTCTAACGATTTTGATTAAAATACCGTATATTAAAGATATTTACCTGACAAATAAAATGTATATCTTGAATTTTCTGGGAACAGCCTCTGAACAGTACTTCATTCTCGATAAATTTTAGGGAATTTTGAATAACTGCGCGCACACACACACACACACACACACACACACACACGGACCTTTTTCTGAAAATGCTTTTTTACTTCCTCTATACCCACTATGTACATAGTGTATAGAGAAAGTATTGCACTCCATCAAAAAATTCGATACCGAGATTTCACCGCAAATATATGTTTTAGGGTTCACTGTATCCAAAAAAATCTGATGTGTACCATTTACATGCCTTTCTCCATAGCCCTGCAACAAATAATTCTTAAAAAGCTTATACTTCTATTTACTTTATGCTAATCAGAAAAAATTAGCAGAAATAGTCTTATTACTCGCTTCCTTGTAAGTAGAAGTGAAATAAGGGACAACCGTAGGTTAAAATGATAGTCAAAAGCTGGTTGATATGTCAATGAAGTTCCTTTGTTCATATGGATTGTAGTTGACAAGTTCCGTATGAGAAAAGTACATACGTTTTTCATAGCAGAAACCAAAAATAAGGAATGTCTCAAAAACGCGAACTCCACGAAAAAAATGTATATAACATAAATTGTGTGTTTTAATGTGCTCTACATTTTTTGTGTAGTATGTTTTTGTCCATCTCTTACGGTTTAGCAGTTATTCAAAATTCAGTAAAATTCATCCAGAATAAACTACTCTTCAGAGGCTAGTTCCAGAAAATTCAAAATATAAACTTTATTTGTGAGGTAAATACGTTTAATACACGAAATTTTAATCAAAATCGTTAGAGCCGTTTTTGAGAAAATCAAAATTTTCGAAAAAAGTTCCATGTAAAGGGTAGTTGGGGGTGGGTGGATTTTTCTCAAAATCTTTGTGTCGCAGCCCTGGAAGATAGTAAACATAAATACCAAGTTTGGTATTTTACGGACATTTCGTTTTTGAGTTATCGTGTTCACAGACACACGTACACACACGGATCTTTTTATGAAAATGTTTTTTTTGGATATTGGGGGCCCTAAAACATATATTTCCGGTGAAATCTCGGTATCGAATATTTGGGTGGAGTACAATACTTTCCCTATACACTATATACATAGTGCGTATAGAGAGAGTAATTACAACCTATGTATTCTCAATTTTCTGGGAATAGCCTCTGAAGACCTCTTCATTCTTGATGCATTTTTTTGAACTTTGCGTAACTGATAAACTTTAAGACACACACCTCTTTACTAGAGAGAGATTGTCTCGTAGTTGCTAGGGCATTATAACTAAGTTTTTCAGAAAAAGTATTACGAAGCGAAACCTCAACCCGGATCTTGCGTAATAGAAACAGTTCCTAAAACAGAAGTATGCCTCATGGCGCGGAATTTCCAACTGTTTTATCTCCACTGTTAAGAACCATCCTGTCTGCCGAATTTATGATGTCCTAGGCAAATATTTGAGCACATTTGTACTGCAGAACTTCATGCAGCAGAAGATACACCACTTAAAGTGCCATATTCAATACTTTTGCAGTACGACTTTAGGAAACTAAATTTTTTTTCTCTTTATTCTTAAATGAAAACATTTGATGGGCCTTAATGAATTAACTGAGAGCTGGAGAGTGCAGCAGATATTAGATCTGCTCTAAGAAACACACTCCACACAACACCTTCACAGTACATTCGTTAACACCTCAGTAAACATTTTCGATTACTATTTACAAATACTTATGAAACATAGCATATTGTAAAGAAATTATTAAACGCATTCATTGTCACATTTTAAAATAATAACTTTCTCTACATCTCTGCAACAAATTATTGTTAAAAAGCTTATGCTTCTATTTACTTCATGCTAATCCAGAAACAATTAGCAGAAATAGTCTTATTACTTGCCTCCTTGTAAGCAGAAACGAAATAAGGGAGTACCATACGTTAAAGCGATAGTCAAAAGCTGGTTGCTTTGTGACTGAAGTTCCTCTGTTTGTATGAACAAGAGTTGACAAAATCCTGTATGAGAAAAGTATAAGTTTTTCAAAGCTGTAACCAAAACAAGGAATATCTCAAAAAGGACCAACTTCATCAAAAAAAAACTATGTAATATAAATTGTGTGTTTTAATGTTCTCTGCATATTTTGTGTAGTAAGTTTTTTGTCTATCTCTTATGTTTTAGCAGTTATGCAAAATTCCGTAAAACTCATCAAGACTATAGTAGATTTCAGAGGCTATTCCCAGAAAATTCAAGATATACATTATATTTGTCAAGAAAATGCCTTAAATTTACGAGATTTTAAACAAAATCGTTAGAGCCATTTTTTAGAAAATCAAAATTTTCGAAATTTTTTCTACATAAAGGGTAGTTTGGGATGGGGGATTTACCTGAAAATCTTTGGTCGCATCCTTGCAAGATACCATACTTAAATACCAAGTTTGGATTTTAACGGTCTTTTCGACTTTGAGCTATGCTACCCACGCACCCACACACACACAGACGGATAGACACACACGGACATTTATCTAAAAATGCTTTTTTTTGGGTTCCGAGGGTCTCAAAACATATATTTCCGATGAAATCTCGGTATCGAATTTTTGGGTGCAATACGATACATTCTGTATACAATATGTACATACTACGTTTAGAGAAAGTAAAAAAACTGATGTATTCTATTCACATGACGTTCTCTATATCTCTGTAAAAAATTATGGTTAAATTCTTATTCTTCTATCTACTTCATGACATTAGTAGAAACGACATTATTATTTGCTTTTTTGCAAATAGAAGAGAAATAAGGGAATACGCTAGGCTAAAGCGATAGTGAAACATTTTTATAGGTGGTTGCTATATGGTTGAAATCCCTTTCTTTGCATTGACTTGATTTGAAAAATCTTCATACAGAAAGCAATTATTTTGAAACTGAAACCAACATCAAGGAATATTTAAAAATGGTAAACTACACGAAAAAAATGCATACCTATGACATAAATGTGTGTTTTAACGAGATTTAAATTTTTTGTGAAATACATTTTTGTTTATTTCTTACAGTTTACCATTATACAAAATTCAACAAAATTTATCCGGAATAAAGATGTCTTCAGAGCGTATTCTTAGAAAATCCCATTACATTTTTACTTTCTCTATACGTACTATGTACCCAAACATTCGATACCTAGATTTCACCGGAAATACGTGTTTCGAGACTCTCAGAATCCAAAAAACGCATTTTTAGAAAAATGTCCGTGTCTGTGTCTGTCTATGTGTATGTGTGTGTGTCTGTGGGCAGCATAGCTCAAAAACGAAAAGACCGTTAAAAACCAAATCTGGTATTTAAGTTTGGTATCGTCCAAGGATGCGACGTGAAGATTTTCAAAAAAATCCCCCCACTCCCATTTACCCTTTATATGGAACTTTTTCCGTAAATTTTGATTTTCTTAAAAATTGCTCTAACGATTTTAAATAAAATGTCAAACATTAAAGATATTTACCTCACAAAGAAAATGTATATATTGAAATTTCTGGGAAAAGCCTCTGAACACTACTTTATTCTTGATGAATTTTTGGAAATGTTGTGTAACTGGTAAATCCTAAGAGATAGACAAAAACTTACCACACAAAAAATGTAGAACACATTAGAGCACACAATTTATGTTATATACATTTTTTTCGTGGAGTTGATCGTCTTTTAGATATTCCTTGTTTTTGGTTTCAGCCTTAAAAAAATGGAAATGGCGTGTTATTTATGGACGCTCTTTAACTACTGGGGTTCTCAGCGTCCCATTCTAAATAGGGCGTGAAAGACCGCTAAATTTTGCTCAGAGGCCTCTCTTTCAGGCTTGAGGTTCTTTTACGTGCCGTAAATCTACGACACAGGACCAACGGCTTTACTTCCCTTCCGAAGGAAGCCATGCTAAGGATTTCTACACCCGAAAAAATCCATCGTCCTCCGCCGGGTTTGAACCCGCGACCATGAAGTTAGCATGGTAACCATTACACCACGGAGGGCGACTTCAGTCTTAAAAAACTTCTACCTTTCTCACACAGGAATCTGTCAACTCCTGTCCATACAAACAAAGGAACATCAGTCACATAGCAACCAGCTTTTGGCTTTCACTTTAACTTATGGTACTCCCTTATTTCGCTTCTACTTACATGGAAGCAAGTAATAAGACTATTTCTGATAATTTTTTCTCACTTAGCATGAAGTAAATAGGAGCATAAACTTTTTAACAAAAAATTTTTGCAGAGATATAGAGAAACTCATGTGAATCGATTACATCAGATTTTATTTTTCATGTAAATATCTTTGATTTACATTTTTGAGAAAAGTAAAATGTTCGCAATTTTTTTTCTATGTCAAGTGTAGTTTGGATGGAAGGAACTCTCTCAAAATCTTCGTTTAACGTCCTTGGAAAATGCTAAACTTAAATATCAAGCGTGGTATTTTACCGACTTTTCGCTTTTGAACTAGCGTATGCACAGATACACGATGCGCTTATATTCCTGGCATTCGGACACACGGATATTTTTCTAAAAATGCTTTATTCCGGTGTTTCCGGTGAAGTCTGTCTTGGTATCGAATTTTTCGGTGCAGAACGTACTATGTAGAGAAAGTAAAAAACTAGTTTGGATATGTTTTACATATAGTTTTCCTTTAAGACTGAAATGGGTATGTTGCTTTAAAATGGAACACCCAGCTAATTGCCTAGATCACGAAAAGTAAATTTATTATCATTATTATTATTATTAATAATTAATTATTAATATTATTACTGTCGTTTTTATTTTATTATTTTTGTTTTTATTTTCATTACTGTTTTTATTTTTATTATTGATATTATTATTGTTATTATTATTGTATTTATTATCTTTTCTACACGTACAATATACATAGTGTATAGAGAAGGTATTGTATTGCATCCAAAAATTCGATACCGAGATTTCACCAGAAATTTTTGGTTTTGAGACCCATTGAATCCAAAAAAAAAAACAAAAAAAAACGCATTTTTAGAAACATGTTCGTGTGTGTTTGTGTCTCTCTGTCTGTCTGTTTCTCTGTGTGTATGTGTGCGACTCTGGGCAGCATTACTCAAGAACGAAAAGACCGTTAAATACTAAACTTGGTATTTAAGGCCAGTTTCTTCCAAGGATGCAACACGATGAGGTTTTTTTTTCAAAAACTTTTATTTTCTCAAAAATGGCTCTAAGATTTTGATTAAAATATCGTGTATTAAAGATATTTACCTGGCAAATAAAATGTATATCTTGAATTTTCTGGGAATAACCTGTGAAGATTCATTTATTCTGGATGTATTTTACGGAATTTTGCATAACTGTTAAACCGTAACAGATAGACAAAAACTTACCACACAAAATATGTAGAGGACATTAAAACACACAATTCATGTTATATACATTTTTTTCGTGAAGTTGATTGTTTTTGAGATATTCCTTGTTTTTGGTTTCAGCTTTAAAAGACTTACACTTTTCTCATACAGGAGTTTGTATAAGCATTAGCTTTTTGAGAATAATTTGTTGCACAGATGTACAGAAAGTCATGTGAATGGAACACAACTAATTTTTTTATTCTTCTTACTGTTATTTTATTGTTATTTATTATTATTTTATTATTTTATTGTTATTATTAATATTAATAATAACGTATAGGAATAGTATCCCCTAAAATAATGTTATTACGAAAGTACCTAAATAAGTAAGCTACAAAAGAGGTTTCAGAAACAATTATTTCATTAATTTTATTGTTTTGAAGTAACTGAATTTCTGCTGCCGTTATGCTGGAGGAAATAAACTATGGTTCTCTAAGCTAGTTGATTCTAGCAGACTTGTAATATAATTAAATTAGCGTTTCTGACGAAAATATGACGTCTAAAAGGAATTATCTGCTACTTAGAGTTCACTGGAGGAGATATGAACAGCTTGAAGTTATAATACCTGTCATTTAAACTTCGCGGAATTTCTTTTTCCAACTGAAAGAATGACAAACAGAAAACCTTGAGAAACGCGCGCCAGGTGAGGAATAAAATGAGAGAATCGCTACCTAGTAAAGGAGAACGAGATTGAAATCTTAAATTCTGCATTAGCATACTGCCTATAGTAAGTTCAGAATTTTGGTGAAGTAAAATCCCACCTGGAGAAAGTGACTTTTATTTGTAAACATAGTATTGTTTACGATCATATATTATTTCAAGATGGAACAGTAGATACTATGAATTACAAGTATTACAAATTAATACTTTCTCTATACGCTCTATGTACATAGTGTGTAGAGAAGGTATTGCACTCCACCAAAAAATGCGATACCGAGATTTCACCGGAAATATATGTTTTAGTGTCGCCTGTATCCAAAAAAAGTATTTTCAGAAAAACGCCCGTGTGCCCGTGAACACGATAAATCAAAAACGAAAAGTCGGTAAAATACCAAACTTGGTATTTAAGTTTAGTGTCTTCCGGGGATGCGACACGAAGATTTTGAGAAAAAGCCCCCCACTCCAAACTACCCTTTACATGGAGCTTTTTTCGAAAATTTTGATTTTCTAAAAAATGGCTCTAGCGATTTTGATTAAAATATCATATATTAAAGATATTTACCTGACAAATAAAATGTATATTTTGAATTTTCTGGGAATAGCCTCTGAAGACTACTTTATTCTGGATGAATTATGCATAACTACTAAACCGTAAGAGATGGACAAATACCTAACACACAAAAAATGTAGAGCACATTAAAACACATAATTTATGTTACATACATTTTTTTCGTGGAGTTGATCGTTTTTGAGATATTCCTTTTTCTTGGTTTCAGCTTTGAATAACATATTTTTCTCATACAGGAATTTTTCAACTCCTGTCCATACAAACAAAGGAACATCAGTCACATAGCAACCAGCTTTTGGCTTCCACTTTAACCTATGGTACTCCCTTATTTCGCTTCTACTTACAATAAAGCAAGAAATAAGACAATTTCTGCTAATTTTTCTCGATTAGCACGAAATAAATAAAAGATAAGCTTATTAACAATACTTTGTTACAGAGATATAGAGAAAGTTATGTGAATGGAACACATTAGATTTTTTTTATTTCGTTTATATAGCCTCCTTTAACTTCTAAGGTCATATCGGGGCGTTGTCTGTAGGTTCTATTTACGTTTGGTTTAAACCATTTTATCTTCCTCAAACACACACACATTAACTCTCAGATACATACTTCCAGACTCTGTGGGGGATAGGGAATAATTCTGGCTAAAGAAAAATAAACCGCCCCAGGCGGGAATCGAACCCGCTGATCACTCGACCACGGAGGCAGTCTGATTATTAAGAAACAAACTATTGTTTACGATCGTATATTATTATTTCAAGGTGGAACAGTAGATTCTATGGCGTACCAGTACATAGAAATTATTTTTAAAAAGGCTTATATGTTACACTAAAATACTTTGAATACTCAGGCTTCTATTATCACAACTATTCACAAACTATTCTGCACGAGTTTATTGTTCTAGCTCTTTCTTGCTAATCCAGATACACCTTCAATTCATATTTCGATGTACGATACCTGTGTATATAAACAATAGGCAAGAATTAAGATTTTCAAATTACAACACACGAAATGCATATTTATTATCCATTGAAAATCATAAACTCGCAAAATATGAAAAATCACCTGCGTATTCTGGCGTTATGTTTTTTACTTTCTCCATACGCACTATGTACATAGTGTATAGAGAAAGTATTGCACTTCACCAAAACATTCGATACCGAGATTTCACCGGAAATATATGTTTTAGGGCCCCCAATATCCAAAAAAAGCATTTTCATAAATAGATCCGTGTGTGTGTCCGTGTGTCTGTGAACACGATAACTCAAAAACGAAAAGTCGGTAAAATACCAAACTTGGTATTTAAATTGAGTATCTTCCAGGGATGCGACACAAAGATTTTGAGAAAAATCCCCCCACCCCCAACTACCCTTTACATGGAACTTTTTTCGAAAATTTTGATTTTCTCAAAAATGGCTGCAACGATTTTGATTAAAATTTCCTATATTAAACATATTTACTTGACAAATAAAATATATATCTTGAATTTTCTGGGAATAGCCTCTGAAGAGTAGTTTATTCTGAATGAATTTTACTAAATTTTGAATAACTGCTAAACCGTAAGAGATGGACAAAAACTTACTTCACAAAAAATGTAGAGCACATCAAAACACACAATTTATGTTATATACATTTTTTTCGTGGAGTTCGTCGTTTTTGTGACATTCCTTATTTTTGGTTTCTGCTATGAAAAACGTATACTTTTCTCATACAGGAACTTGTCAACTCCTATCCATATAGACAAAGGAACTTCATTGACATAGCAACCAGCTTTTGACTATCACTTTAACCTACAGTTGTCCCTTATTTCGCTTCTACTTACAAGGAAGCGAGTAATTAGACTATTTCTGCTATTTTTTTCTGATTAGCAGAAAGTAAATAAAAGTATAAGCTTTTTAAGAATTATTTGTTGCAGGGAAATGGAGAAAGTCATGTGAATGGTACACATCAGATTTTTAAAAAGTTACCGTTGAATATACAAAAATTGCCTCACAACAGTTTAAGCAAAATGTAAAACGATTTTTAATGAATCAATGTTTCTATTCGGTGAAAGAGTTTTTAAGTTACAAGTTTAAAAATGTCATCAGTTATGTATTTTACTGTATTTTTTTATTAAACTGACGTGTAAATCCATGTACTATTGGCATGTTACCAATAAATTTCAATTCAATTCAAATACTACGTGTAATCCCATGCTGTTTACTTGACCATTAGCAAAGCCAACAATTAAGGAAAATAATAAATAAATAAATAAAAATGATTTACCAGTTATATAAAAGTAATTCACAATGAGGGTGCTTTTGATGTAATTCAAAAAAAAAAAAAAAAAAATTCAATATTGACATTTCATTTGACATGGAAAAATTTTAAACCTTGAATTCAAACTCAAAAATGTTCTATGCAAAGGAGAGTGGGGTGGTAGAGTTGGACAAGGCTGAACTTAAATACCACTTTTCGTTTTTGAGTTTTCCTATTCACAAACGCATTTCTAAAAACAATTTAACTTTAATATTTGAACTATTTGGTATAAATAAACATTTAACTGTTTTTACTTTCTCTAGCACTTATGTACAATGTACATAGTAGTTCATGAAGATACCTATCGTATTTCACCCCAAAATTCGATACATATATTTCACTGGAAATACATATTTTGAGATCTAAATCCATAAAGAGTATTTTTAGAAACAGTCCCGCGCCTGTATGTGTGTGTGTGTCAAAAACTCAAGTCCGTTAAACTCCAAACTTGGTATTTAAATTTAGCATCTCCCAAGGATGTGACACAAAATGTTTTAACAAAATCCCTCCGCCCCAAACTACCAAATTAGGGTAGTTCGGGATGGGGGGATTTTCTTGAAAATCTTCGTATCGCATCCTTGGAAGATACTAAACTTAAGTTCCAAGTTTGGCATTTAACACAAACACACATGAACCTTTTTTTCAAAAATGCTTTTTATGGATTCAGGGGGACCCAAAACATGTATATCCGGTGAAATCTCGATCTCGAATTTTTGGGTGGAATGCAATACCTTCTCTATATACTATGTACATAGTACGTTTAGAGAAAGTAATAATAGTGTTTTGTGAGAATTTTTTCGCAGTGCAGGTAGAGAAACTCATGTGAATAGAACGCATTAGATTTCTTCTTCTTTGAGGTTGTATAAAACCATTCTTTGTAACTACTTCTTTAATGTGGGCGTATTCCGTTTTAAATTCTTAGATACTAATTTTGAAGTTGGCTACAAACGATACGTGTTGCAAACATTACGAAGAGATGGTTACAAGTAGTACGATGAGGTAAAAGCTTCTTAAACCCGCTAGTCAACTGTTTTATCGGTAGAAGAGACCATCTCTTGAGATGGACTTTGTCCCGGATCTGCTCGAGTCACTTAACAGTTTTCACTAGATACCTAGACGAGATATTACGGTTCAGATGAAGATAAAGCAAAGGTATTGCCGGCGCAAAACTTCTGGAATCGTGACCCTGACCGCCAACCCAGCTACCGAGCCTAGCTTATCGGAGTTTGTCATATGATACTTTGCTTACTTAAAGTCACAGTGAGCAAACTTTGTAGAGTTTGCATCGAAAGTGTTCCGCATATGTTTGTATTCAAAGTGGGCAGTAAATAGTGTTCATTTTATTTAATTTATTTTTCTAAACATAGCTCCTACGTTTTCAAAGTTAAGAGGCAAAATATTACTTAATCAGAGTAGAGAAATAGTTGCAAATGTCCTTGACTTCATGAAACAAGAGGCAGAGATGAAGGAAGAAAATATATGCTCTCCGAGTTCTTCAAAAGCCTGTAGAAAGTGAATGAAAGAGAAGCCAAGGCAACTGATATATCACTGAGCTCCGTTTCCAGGGTTCTCAAAGATAAGAAAAAAAGGAAAATAAAATGTAATATATCACTTTAAAATTAAAAGATGTTGGAACAGTTGTGTCGCCAGCGAATTGCAGAAATTGGCCGGCCACAATGAGAAAATGTATGTCAACATATTGAGAACATTGAAAATCAAATAGAAAGAATTGTAATCCAGGATAACTGTGCAGAAAGTAGCGATAGCGTTGATGGTGACAATGACGTGAGTGAAGACGAAGGACTGTCAGGTGTGGAAGAATTGGAGGCAGACGATTGACATTGTTTATATAGTAGGCCATTTGTATAGATGTTTTGTAGATATGAATAGGCATATGAAAACACATGTTTATCAGTGCTGTGCATAAGAGGTGACAGATATTTGACATTGACTGTGACAGGCGCTCTTCCAGCATGCATGAATCGACTGGTGAACTGCTTATCTGAAAGTACACCTCGCTTCCTAGCTCTCATTAAGATTTTCCACATCTTTTGTAAAAGATAGGTGACTTTTCTGGAGTATCATCTAAAATGGCTACAATATCTTGAAATATAGCATGCATTGCAGTTTATCTGTAATTTGTCTTTTACAGCCACACATTTGCACTTCAAATTAAGATCAGAGGATTGAAACATGCACATAGTTTACAAGCAATTTCGCAGTAGAAAACGCTAATCAAATCACTAGTGGCGATAAAGGACAAAACATTTCAATTTTGTGTTGGACGTACGCGTTTGCACCAATCAAGTTGAAAATTAAATGTCAATGAATGTTAAGCTAAGCCCGGATGATGCTCTGGAAAGAGAGGGATCCAATCCTTTGAACCAACATCAAAAGAATTTATGTGATAAACCGGTAAAAATCACAAATGGCTAAGCGTAACAAACCAGATGTAATGCAAAGCAGATTCACGGTGAAGTAGGTAAGTTAAATGACATTACTGGTTGTTTAGTGCGGCCAGTTGTGGAATATGGATTAGCATGCTGGGACCCAAACTGATTCGCTGGAAAAGATACACAGACGGGCGGTTAAATTCATAAAGAGAGGTAAAGATTTTGAAAGGCGAAGAGAATAAATGGGAACCGCTAAAAGTTAGGCGTACAACACATAGGTTAGTCGCACTATTAAAAAGTTTAAATGCATGGGTGGACGTTAGAAAGAGGTTAGAAAACCCAGCGTACCACAGACGAAAGGATCAGTTATATAAAATTATGGGTAGAAGGTACAGAACCGACCTAGGAAAATTTTCTTTTGTTAATAGGACCATTGAAGAATGGAATGAATTGCCTATAGGAGCCTTTTAGGGCTGTCCTCTGACCTTAAAGAAGCTTAGGAATAATTTAAAGAGAATAAATGTTAGTTAGTTTGAGTAATATTGTGAAGTAATTAAGGATTTAAAAACTCTATTAGTGTATATTATTATTAATGTATATATTAGTCATGTTGAGGCTTCATAATAACTGTTTATAAACTAGCTGGTAATTGACATAAGTATTGCTATAACAAACAGTTAGGCATTTAAAAAAAACACGTTACTTGTATTACTATTGTATGTGAATTTTGTACATTTAACTCTGCCACCGGGCAGTACCCAATTGCAGAGAATAAATACATACATACATACAGCAAATAGTTCGACAAGAATATTATTCAGCCTATCAAATCCCAAACCTTCCTATTTCGAAGGTTTAAAGGAGAACGACGAAAACAGCGTCTGTTTTCCATAAGGTTAACGAACTGAAAACGCGCCGAGAGGTCGCGCCGTGTAGACCACTTGCCTTTCAGCAAGGGTTCGATCGCAGGCGACCGCTTGTGGGATTTGTGGTGGACAAGGTGATACAGGGGCGGGCTATTTCAGGGTTCTCCGGGTTCCCCACAATCGCATTCCATCTTCATCCCATGCCATCACCTGAGACGCCATAGTAGTAGTAAAAGCGGGAGGTAAAATATCCTAACCGAACCTAGTGACCCATTCTGTATTGGGCAAGGAAGACCGGCTTCGCTAGGATCATATTAGCTAATGAGCATTCATAAAAAATCTGATGTGTTCCATTCACATGTCTTTCTCTATATCTCTATAACAAATTATTGTCAAAAAGCTTATGCTTATATTTAATTCATGCCAATCGAAAAAAAAAAAATAACGAAAATAGTCTTATTACTCGCTTCCTTGTAAGTAGAAGCGAAATAACGGTTTACCATAGCTTAAAGGATTAGTCAAAAGCTGGTTGCTATGTGACTGACGTTTCTTTGTATGGACAGGAGTTGACACATTACTGTATGAGAAAAGTATACGTTTTTCAAAGCTGAAACTAAAAAACAAGGAATATCTAAAGAAGATCAACTCCACTGAAATATATATAACATAAATCGTGTGTTTTAACGTGCTCTACATTTACTGTCTGGTAAGTTTTTGTCCATCTCTTATGGTTTAGCAGTTATGCAAAATTCTGTAAAATTCATCCAGAATAAAGTAGTCTTCAGAGGCTATTCCCAGAAAATTTAAGATATACATTTTGTTTGTCAGGTAAATATCTTTAATATTTGAAATTTTAATCAAAATCGTTTGATGTATTTTTGAGAAAATAAAAGTTTTCGAAAAAATGTCCATGTAATGGGTAGATGGGGGTGGGGGGATTTTATTGAAAATCTTCGTGTCGCATCCTTGGAAAACACCAAGCCTAAATACCAAGTTTGGTATTTAACGGAATATTCGTTTTTGAGCTATGCTGCCCACAGACACGCAAACATACACAGACAATAATAGACAGACACACACGTACGTGTTTCTAAAAATGATTTTTTTTGGATTCAATGGGACCGAAAACATTTATTTTCGGTGAATTCCCGGTGTCGAATTTTTGGGTAGAATGCAATGCCTTCTCTATACACTATGTACATAGTACGTGTAGAGAAAGTAAAAAGTAAGAATTTTACATCTGAAACAATTAACAAGGAATATCCAAAAAATGGTCAATTCAACGAAAAAAAGGTATATGACATAAATTGTGTGTTTTAACGTAATCTTCATTTTTTGTGTTGTAAGTTTTTGTATATCTCTTACGGTTTACCAGTTACGCAAAATTCAGCTAAATTCATTCAGAATAAATAGGTCTTTAGAGGCCATTCTCATAAAGTTCATGATATACATTTTATTTGGCTTATAAATATTTTAATATACGGTATTTTAATCAAAATCGTTAGGGCCATTTTTGAGAAAATAAAAATTTTGAATTTTTTTTTCCATGTAGAGGGTAGTTTTGTGTGGGGGGATATTTCTCAAAATCTTTGTGTCGCATCCCTGATAGATACTAAACAAAAATACCAAGTTTGGTATTTTACCGGCCTTTCGTTTTTGAGTTATCGTATTCACAGTCACACACACATATTCGCACCAGTTTCTGAAAATGGATGGATTGCATGACGGGGACCGTGAACGGATAATTCCGGTGAAATCTCTGTATCGAATTTTTGGGACGAGTGGAATACCTTCTCTATACATTAGGTGCATAGAGAAAGTAGAAAGTAAAAGGTAAATGTCAGTGGATAATAAGCAGCTACATCAAGGTCAGGTTTATCAACACTGTTAATCTAATTAAAGACAAAAGGTTTAACAAACCTTCCACTTCTAAATATGCTTTACATGAAATATTTCGTTATTTTAACTTTCTCTACACGTACTATGAAACATAGTGTATAGGGACGGTATTCTAATGCACTCAAAAATTAAAAACCGAGATTTCACCGGAAAGGTGAGAGACCCCCCTGAATCCAAAAAAAAGTATTTTTAGAAACAATGCCATGTGTGTGTGTGTGTGTGTGTGTGTGTGTGTGTGTGTGTGTGTGTGTCTGTAGGCAGCAGAGCTAAAAAACGAAAAGTCCGTTAAAAACCAAACTTGGTATTTAGGTTTGGTTTCATCCAAGGACGCCACACGAAGATTTTCAAGAAACCCCCCCACCTCTAACTACCCTTTACATGGATTTTTTTCCGAAAATGTTTATTTTCTAAAAATGGCTCTGACGGTTTTGATTAAAATATCGCATATAAAAGATATTTGGCTGACAAATAAAATGTATATCTTGAATTTTTTAGGAATTGCCTCTGAACACTACTTTATTCTGAATGAATTTTACGGAATTTTGAATAACTGTTAAACGGTAAGAGATGGTCAAAAACTTAACAAACAAAGATGTAGAGCACCTTGAAATATACAATTTATGTCATATGCATTTTTTTCTAAGAGTTGTTCGTTTTTTAGATATTCCTTGTTACTTTCTCTATACGCACTACATAGTGTATAGAGAAGCTATTGCACTCCACCAAAAATTCGATACCGAGATTTCACCGGAAATATATATTTTAGGATCCCCTTTATCTAAAAAAAGCATTTTCGGAAAAAACTCCGTGTGTGTGTGTGTGTGTGTCCGCGTGTCTGTGAACACGATAACTCAAAAACGAAAAGTAGGTAAAATACCAAACTTGGTATTTAAGTTTACTATCTTCCAGGGATGCGACACGAAGATTTTGAGAAAAATCCCCCCATCCCCACCTACCCTATATGTGGACATTTTTTCGAAAATTTTGATTTTCTAAAAAATGGCTCTAACGATTTTAATTACAATTTCGTATATTAAAGATATTTACCTGACAAATAAAATGTATATCTTGAATTTTCTGGGAATAGCTTCTGAAGACCTGTTTATTCTGGATGAATTTTGCTTAATTTGGCATAACTAGTAAATCGTAAGAGATAGACAAAAACTTATTATACAAAAAATGTAGTTTTGTTTTAAAATACACAACTTATGTCATACACATTTTTCTCGTGGAGCTTACCGTTTTCGAGGTACTCATTGTTATTAGTTTCAGCTGTGAAGTACTTATACTTTTCACAGACGAGAGTGTCCGTTTTTCTTTTGTTCTACTCCTGACCAAGAAAAGAAGCGATTTCTAATGACAATCGCCTAAGGACAGCTTTTAAAACATTTGACTATCGGTTTAGCCTAGTGTATTCCCTTATTTTCTTCCTATTTATACGGAACTAAGTAATAAGAACATTGTGCTAATGAGTACCACGATTAGCAAGGTGCAGAAAGAAGAAAAATCTTATTTATGAACTTTGTTGATCAGCTAGATAAATTCATGTGAGTGTAACACATCAGATTGGTTTTTTTTTTTTTTTTTTTTGCTTCAGCGCTGAAAAACTTATACTTTTCTCAAACAGGAATTTGTCAACTCGTGTCCATACAAACAAAGGAACTTCAGTCGCATAGCAACCAGCTTTTGACTATCACTTTAGCCTATGGTACTCCCTTATTTCGCTTCTACTTAGAAGGAAGCAAGCAATAATACCTATTCTGCTAATCTAGAAAAATTAGCAAGAAGTAAATAGAAGAATAAGCTTTTTAACTATAATTTGTTGCAGAGATGTAGCGAAAGTCATTTGAATGGGACACATATGATTTTTTTTAATGTTTCTGTTTTGTTTTTCTTTCTCCCTGGAAAAATGAGCCCCTGGGAGCTGTGCGTGTCATTGCCCTTAGATTTTTGGTTCTAGTTGCACTTTTTTTTTTTTATATTTGAGGAAGAGAATATTGAAGTAACGTTCGTCCACAACTGCAGCGGACCAAACATGTGGGTCATCTTACGCCAGTACAGCACGGCAAAACGGTCCGGAAATAATTCCTAGTTATATTGACTCCGGCCGTGAAATCCTACATTCTCGTATGCACATATATTTGATAAACAGCATGTGAAGTTAGCAAATGGTGTATCTAGATTTGCATTCAGTGTAAACACATAGAATATTCAAATATAAGCGTTGCGTAAATTTTATTTCGAATAAACACCCTAAGGTTTCTCTTTTAGAAGACAAAGAGTATTAATATTTATTAATAAGTAAACACATTACGAACGCCATAAATATATTTCAAGGAAGACATAATCGCCTGAGTAAACACAAACACCAAAAAAGTAAAACACAAGAAAGTAAGCTGAAGGTTTCCAAGAATTACTTACGTGTGTACTGAGCAGTCATATTTAAATCTCTTTTTCTGAAATACACTGATAAACATGTAATATTCCTCTTCGTGGCATTTGTTTGTACTGAGAGTTGACTTGCCAATATGCTTTGCAAAGAGCCGTTCACTTCTGACGTGGAACTTCCTTTTCGAGCTGATATCACTTCAGTTGACCGGAAGTGACTAAGGACATTTCGTTTATTTATTTCACACAAAGCGTTGGCTGCAACACGTGCAACAAGAAGACGTGTTCCCTACAACAAGTATTGTTAAATAGCTTATGCTCCTATTTACTTCATGCTAATCACAAAAAACATTAGCAGAAATAGTCGTATTACTTGTTTCCTTGTAAGTAGAACCGAAATAAGGGAGTACTATAGGTTAAAGTGATAGTCAAAAGCTGGTTGCTATGTCACTGAAGTTCCTTTGTATGGACAGCAGTTGACAAATTCCTGTATGAGAAAAGTATAAGTTTTTCGTAGCAGAAACCCAAAACAAGGAATGTCTCAAAAACGATGAACTCCATGAAAAAATGTATATAATGTAAATTGCGTGTTTTAACGTGCTCTACATTTTTTGTGTAGTAAGTTTTTGTCCATCACTTACGGTTTAGCAGTAACTCAAAATTCCGTAAAATTCGTCCAGAATAAAGTACTCTTCAGAGGCTATTCCCAGAAAATTCAAGATATACATTTTATTTATCAGGTACATATCTTTAATATTTGTTATTTTAATCAAAATTGTTAGAGCCATTTTTAAGAAAATAAAAATTTTCGAAAAAAAGTTCTATGTAAAGGCTAGTTGGGGGTGGGGGGATTTTTCCCAAAATCTTCGTGTCGCATCCCTGGAAAATACTAAACTTAAATACCAAGTTTGGTATTTTACTAACTTTTCGTTTTTGAGTTATCGTGTTCACAGACACACTGACACACACGGACCTTTTTCTGAAAATACTATTTTGGATACAGAGTACGCTAAGACATATATTTCCCGTGAAATCTTGGTATCGAATTTTTTGGTGGAGTGCAATACCTTCTCTATACACTATGTACATAGAACGTGTAGAGAAAGTAAAAAGCTAAGGAATTTCCAAGCATTTAAGCCAGGGTTAATGGAAATTTGACTAAAATCACTGTTATGTAGTAGATAGCCTATCGTTACTCCGCATCCCTCGTCGTGTACAGGTTAATCATGAAATCATGTTTTCCTGTCGTCAGTGATTCATGGTGCTGCTGGGTACATTCAGCACGGTGTTAGTGCCACTGGAGGCCCGGATTCGATTTTCGGTGCTGTCGTGTGGATTTTTTTCCCGCTGGGAGACCTGGTACGGGATGCACTCAGCCTCGAGATGTCAAGGGGGACCATTAAGGAGCTACTTGAGGAAAAAACAGTAGCTCCAGGCTACGTAGACCGCATTAATCGGCCAGGAGGGACTCGCAGCTGCACTCTATCCCTTATACCTGTAATGGGCAGAGATGGACGCAATGGTCGGGCAGGAAGCCTTGGCCCAAGTTCGTGCTGTTGTGGCACGCAGTTTAGTTTAGTTTATTGGTTGTGTGTATTTTTTACTTTCTCTATACGCACTATGTATATAGTGTAAAGAGAATGTATTGCACTTCACCAAAAAATTGTCTACCGAGATTTCACCGGAAATATGTTTCAGGGTCCCCTGTATCCAAAAAAAGTATTTTCAGAAAAAGGTCCGTGTGTTTCCGTGTGTCCGTGTGTCTGTGAGCACGATAACTCAAAAACGAAAAGTCGGTAAAGTTGGTATTTAAGTTTAGTATCCTCCAGGGATGCGACACGAAGATTTTGAGAAAAATCCCCCCACCCCAAACTACCCTTTACATGGAAGTTTTTTTCGAAAATTTTGGTTTTCTAAAAAATGGCTAACGATTTTGTTTAAAATGTCGTATGTTAAAGATATTTACCTGACAAATAAAAGGTAAATCTTGAATTTTCTGGGAATAGCCTCTGAAGAGTAGTTTATTCTGGATGAATTTTACTAAATTTTGAATGACTGCTAAACCGTAAGAGATGGACAAAAACTTACAACACAAAAAATGTAGAGCACGTTAAAACACACAATTTATGTTATATACATTTTTTTTCGTGAGTTCGTCGTTTTTGAGACATTCCTTATTTTTGGTTTCTGCTATGAAAAACGTATACATTTCTCATACAGGAACTTGTCAACTCCTAACCATATAAACAAAAGAACTTCATTGACATAACAGCCAGCTTTTGACTATCATTTTAGCCTATGGTAGTTCCTTATTTCGCTCCTACTTACAAGGAAGCAAGTAATAAGGCTATTTCTGCTCATTTTTTCTGATTAGCATGAAGTAAATAGAAGTATAAGCTTTTTAAGAATGAGATTTTTTTTTTTTTTTTTTTAAGCTTAAGGTCCTTTAACCTGGTTGGTCATATCGAACGATGAATGAAATTGTTGAAATGATGCTCAAATGATCTGGGGGTCCAGCTTAAATTTACTCGACATTTGTCTTCTCAGGATAAGGGAAACCCCTGAAAAACCTTACCCGAGCAACTCGCCCTAAGGAGAATCCAACCCACGACCTTTTGAATGTGAGTCAGACAAGCTACCACCACACAATGCACATTGTTCATTATGGTTTCAGCGCATCTGATTTAGAGCCAATAGTTTGAGAATTCCTTAGCCTGATAAGTATTACTCAACATATAAAATGCACTAATGTGTAACCTAGCATTTAAAAAATATTAGCATTCGTACCAGAAGCATTAGCTTGTTTGTTTCCTTGTCACCTGTATATTTACCAAACTGCTGTTTTATCAATAACTATGCATCGAAATGGCGCATGGACAGTTATTTTATCGAAAAATCTGATGTGTTCCATTCAGATGACATTCTCTACAACTCGGCAACAAATTGTAGTTAAAAAGCTAATCCTTCTATTTACTTCATGATAATTGAGAAAAAATTAGCAGAAATAGTCTTATTACTTGCTTCTTTGTAAGTAGAGGCGAAATGAGGGAGTTCCATAGGTTAAAATGATAGCCAAAGCTGGTTGCTATGTAACTGAAGTTCCTTTGTATGGACAGGAGTTAAGAAATTCCTGTATGAGAAAAGTATGTTTTTCAAAGCTAAAACGAAAAACTAGGCATATCTTAATAATGATCAACTCCATGAAAAAAATGTAAATGACATAAATTGTGTGTATTATCGTTAGCTACATTTTCTGTGTAGTAAGTTTTCCTCCAGCTCTTACGGTTTAGCAGTTATGCACAATTCCGTAAAATTCATCCAGAATAAAGTAGTCTTCAGGGGCTATTCCCAGAAAATTCAAGATATACATTTTATTTTTCAGGTAAGTGTCCTTAATATACGATATTTTAATCAAAATCGTTAGAGCCATTTTTAAGAAAAGGGTAGTAAAGGGTAGTTTGGGCTGGGGATATTTTCTTGAAAATCTTCGTGTCGCATCCTTGGAAGATACCAAACTTAGATGCCAAGTTTGGGCTTTAACGGTCTTTTCGTTTTTGAGCTATGCTGCCCACAGACACACACATACACACAGAGAGACAGACACACACACGGACATGTTTCTAAAAATGCTTTTTTTTATATTTAGGGAGTCTCAAAACATGTATTTCCGGTGAAATCTCGGTATCGAATTTTTGGGTGAAATACAATACCTTCTCTATACACTAAGTATATAGTTCGTACAGAGAAAGTAAAAACTAGCCGCTTGTTTTGTTTCATGTGTGAATAGATTTGTTTGCGCTAGAGCTTGCACCAGCAGTTATATGAAACACAGAGCTTATTATGCTTTTGAATAAATTAACCTACACTCGAAAAGTTTTAATGAGCTTTAACGAAAATATGTGGTGAAATACATTTAAACAAGCTCCTTCAACAGGAGCCGGTAATTCTGGTTTTCATGTTACACGCTGAAGAGGACATGTGGAGAATATACATTTTGTACTTCATAAGCTCTGCTCCGGAGGTCGTTTTCTACGTTTTATTCCAGCCACTGAAATAACCTGCTAAAACGAAAGCATTGAACAAAATGCTTTCAGCAGCTGTAAGCGAAAGGAAAGGCAACCTGAAAGTGTTCAATATTAATAAACCTTCCTCACTGAAACCTCTAAACCGCAGGTATACACTCACTGATGCGGTGTAGCTTTGTTTTTTTTTTTTACATTTACAGGAGTTGGTAAAACTGGCGTTTAAGTATTCAGATGCTTTTACGAGGTTTAGAGACTCAGCACGGTAAAAGTTTTGCCTGGGTAAACTCATAAAAGTCCCCCTGATAAATACAGCCAAACGCAGCTCTTTATTTTGGCTATTAAGGATGATTAAAAAAAAACAAAAAAGCAGAAAATGTTCAATTCACATGTCTTTCTCTACATCCTTGTAACAAATTATTCTTAAAAAGCTTATGCTTCTATATACTTCATTCTAATCGAGAAACTATTAGCAGAAATAGTCTTATTACTTGCTTTCTTGTAAGTAGAAGCTAAATAAGGAAGTACCATAGGTTAAAGTGATAGTCAAAAGCTGGTTGCTATGTAATGAAGTTGACAAATTTGCGTCTGAGAAAAGTATACGTTTGTCAAGGCTGAAACCAAAAACAAGGAGTATGTCAAAACAATTTATATAACATAAATTGTGTGTTTTAACGTGCTCTAAATTTTTGTGTGATAAGTTTTTCTCATCTCTTACGCTTTAGCAGTTATGCAACATTTCGTAAAATTCGTCCAGAATAAAGTAGTCTTCAGAGGCTATTCCCAGAAAATTCAAGATATACATTTTATTTATCGGATAAGTATCTTTAAGATATGATATTTTAATCAAAATCATTAGAGCCGCTTTTGAGAAAATCAAAATTTTCGAAAAAAGTTCCGGGTAATGGCTAGTTTCTGGTGGGGGGAATTTTTCTCAAAATCTTCGTGTCGCATCCCTGGAAGATACTGAACTTAAATACCAAGTTTGGTATTTTTCCGATTTTTCGTTTTTGAGTTATCGTGTTCACAGACACACGGACACACTCACACGGACCTTTTTGTGAACCTTTTTTGGATACAGGGGACCCTAAAACATGTATTTCTGGTGAAATCTCGGTATCAAATTTTTGGGTGGAGTACAATTCCTTCTCTATACACTATGCACATAATACGTGTAGAGAAAGTAATTAAAAAAAGCAGATGTGTTCAATTCACATGTCTTTCTCTACATCGCTGAAACAAATTATTGTTGAAAAGCATATTCTTCTATCTATTTTATGATAATCAAGATGAACATTAGCTGAAATTGTCTTAATTACTTGCCTTGCAGTAGAAGGTGAATAAGGGAATACCTAGGCTAAAGTGACAGTCAAATCTTTTAAAAGCTGGAGAGAAAAACTCAAGCATTTTAAATTTGATACAAATAACAAGGAATGTCTCAAAAATGATTAATTCCACGAATAAAAAACGTAGATGACATAAATTGTGTATTTTAACGTGATTTACTATTTCTGTTTGGTATTTGTCTATATTTTATGGTTTACCAGTTACGTAAAATTCAGCAAAAATTACTCAGAATAAAGAGATCATTAGAGGCAATTCCCAGAATATTCAAGATATAATTATTATTTGTCAGGCAAATATCTATAATATACGATATTTTAATCAAAATCATTAGAGAAAATCAACATTTTCGAAAACCTCCATGTATAGGGTAGTTGGGGGTGAGGAGATTTTCTTTAATATCTTCGTGTTGCATCCTTGGAAGATACCAAACTTAATACCAAAAATACGTTTTACCAAAAATGCTTTTTGTGGATTCAGGGGCTCCCAAAACATATATTTCCGGTGAAATCTCGGATTCTAATTTTTGTGTGCAATACAATACCTTCTCCGTACATAATACGTGTAGAGAAAGTAAAAAGAACCACCCGATTTTCTGTCATATTTTGATTACTCTTACACTCCAGTATTGATTCATCTAGTTTCCAGGCAGCATTTCCTTATAATTGGGTGCCCCCCCCTAAAAACAGCCTTTGATGAACTGATCTTTTTCTAGTTTGAAGTACTTCCCGAAACACAAACTTTAGTGAATGTTTCTTTCCCCCATAAAGTTGCTTTTTGGCAAAAAGGAAAAAGGGAGGACTAATGAAACGTTCATTTGGAATTACTGGAGGGCGCTGTTCTTTGTACTAATTCTCATCGAGTTGAATTAATTCTAAATGAATATCGAAAGTATATAAACATTACCGCATTTGAGTAATGTAATTTGCTTGAGTTTTATCTTTCTAGATCATTAGTGAAACATTCTAGTAGGAATTATGTGACGCTATCTTAAAAACCTGATGTGTTCCATTCACATGACTTTCTCTACATTTCTGCAAAAACTATTATTAAAAAAACTTATGCTTCTATTTACTTCATGCTAATCGAGAAAAAAATTAGCAGGAATAGTCTTATTACTTGCTTCCTTGTAAGTAGAAACGAAATAAGGGAGTACCATAGGTTAAAGTGATAGTCAAAAGCTGGTTGCTATGTGACTGAAGTTCCTGTGTTTGTATGGACAGGAGTTGACAAACTCCAGTATGAGAAAGGTATACGTTTTTAAAGCTCAAACAAAAAACATGGAATATCTAAAAAACAATCAACTCCACGTGAAAAAACGTGCTCTACATTTTTTATGTGGTAAGATTTTGTCTGTCTCTTGCGGTTTAGCAGTTATGTAAAATTCCGTAAAATTCATCCAGAATAAAGTAGTCTTCAGAGGCTATTCCCAGAAAATTCAAAATATACATTTAATTTGTCAGGTAAGTATCTTTAATATATGATATTTTAATCAAAGTTGTAGAGCCATTTTTAAGAAGATTAAAAATTTCGATAAAAAGTTCCATCTAAAGGGTAGTTTGGGGTAGGGGAATTTCTCTCAAAATCTTCGTGTCGCATCCCTGAAAGATACTGAACTTAAATACCAAGTTAAAGTTATCGTTTTCACAGACACACGGACCTTTTTCTGAAAATGCAGATACAGGGGACCCTGAAACATATATTTCCGTTGAAATCTCGGCATCGAACTTCTGGGTGGAGTGGAATACCTTCTCTATACACTATGTACATAGTACGCATAGAGAAAGTAAAAAAGTCTATTATTATTGTTGTTATGATCGTCGTTGCTAATTTATGAACATTTTATAAGTTTCTTAGCAGACTTTAAATTTTAACCCTCTTTTCGCACTAGTTCAGTTTTAATTGCAGTTGTAAAACAATGTTATAAATCAAGTTAAATATATAACAACTATAACGCCTTTAGCGAACACCAGATCCCTCTCCAGTAGAATAAAAGACAATTTCTGGTTTCCTTCTGCCAGAAGAACTACACAATAAATGCGGATCACTCCATAAGTAATGGCAATCATAGCGCATCTTACGAACATACAACGAATCCTAAGTCCAATACTTCGCAATGAAAGTCTTAATTACTGTAAAATGAATGCTACTGGAGTCTTTATTTCTTGGTTGATAGAACTTTTTATATCAAACCGTTTCTTGCTGAAACATTTGAACATGCTTGAATGAGGCTTGATTACCTTCCACAGCTTACATTATATCCTGGACGCCTTGAACACCCTGCTATTAGGATGAACTTGTAGATATTTTTCTCGAAGCGACTTCAGTATGTGCATAATAAAGCTTACATTTTTATTTACGTGTCTTTATACAGGATTACTACAAAAGAAGTAGACAACTTCAACTGCCTGTAGAACAAAAACTATTAGAGATAGCAACCTAATTATTTTGCAGGTATGTTGAGAAACTCTCAAAGTTTCGTTTATTACTATTGGTAACGCTGTAGTGTTTTGTTTGTTGTTGCAGAAGCTGAAATGGCGGAAAATCCTGTGGAAAAGGCATATTGCGTGTTGGAATTTGCTAGAACGCAATAAGCAACTGTTGTCCAACGACATTTTAGAACACGTTACCACAAAACGCCACCGACTAGACAGTCAATCTACGACTGGTATAGAAAATTCGAGACAACGGGATGTTTGTGCAAAGGGAAGAGCTCGGGAAGACCAAGAGTTTCGGAAGAAAACTTGAACGTGTTCGTTCTGTCTACATAATAAGCCCACAGAAATCGACATCTAGGGCAAGCATGCAATTACAAATTCCACAGCAAACTGTATGGAAAATCTTGCGGAAGCGACTGCACATGATGCCTTACAGATGTTGCAGTTTCTGAGTGAAGAAGATAAGGTCATACGGCGTGACTTTTGCATCGACATGTTGCGACATGATGAAGACGATGCTGGTTCTTGTGAGCGCATCATTTCATTTTTGTGGTAACGTGTTCTAAAATGCCGTTGGACAACAGTTGCTGATTGCGTTCTAGCAAATTCCAACACGCAATATGCCTTTTCCACAGGATTTTCCGCCATTTCAGCTTCTGCAACAACAAACAAAACACTACAGCGTTACCAATAATAACAAACGAAACTTTGAAAGTTTCTCAACATACGTCCAAAATAATTAGGTTGCTATCTCTAATAGTTTTTGTTTTACAGGCAGTTGAAGTTGTTTATTTATTTTGTAGTAACCCTGTATTATATCTTGCTTATTTATGGGACCAAAATTACATTGAAAAGTATATCCCAAAAATTACACATACACAAAGTTGTCATGACTTACGGAATGACCTTCGTCTTATAGTACACAAAATGTATCTAAATTATATATGCTGCTTTGAAATAAGACTTCAAAATATTCACAACGTTCTGTTGAGAAAAACTATCTCCGTAGTGCTATAATCTTGAAAATTTCTGCATCTAACCAACACAATTCAGAATCTCTCATATTCAGTAAATTAAGTTTCTTTAGGTATATTGTTCGTATTTAAAATCAAGGGTTCAAAGTTGTATGTGCACGTGAGCATGCTAATTATAAATAAAATAACTTTAAATTGAGTGTGGTTAATTACTCAGGAATGAATAAAAGTAATTTAGATGAATAAATTATGATTTTATACAATTTTAATACATTTTTCTCCCCACATTTGAAATATAATTCTTATCAATTAATTCATAATTTTTTTCGAACTTTGTTATTGCTTCTACCTTTTGAAAGGTGGATGATTAATATTATGAAATACACAGTGATGTACTAGCCATCAGTTATTGAAAACATCCTGCGATACCATATGTTATAACAAAATCAATACTTTGACAGTTACCTGTTTTTATATTTAAAGAAAAAGGAAGTTGAAGGAAATTACTCACATTTAGTCCATTTTTCTTTCAGTCGAGTTTGTGCAGGTATTTCTATCCAGTGCCCCTTAAGTAATATACTTACTGAGTTATAACCAAAATGACAGCAGCTTGTTTAAAATGTCTACACTACATTACCTTACTGCAAATGGAAAATTTAAACAATTAAATAAAATGTAAGTAAAAAAACTACAAAAGTGAAGCGTGTAAAAATGACGTACCAGAAATTGTCACTTTTCCTGGAGCCTTTATGAAAAAACACCGAAATGCACAAACACAAAATGAGTAAAACAGGAGTTTTAAAGGAAGAAACTTTTCAATTAACATAGAGATAAACAATGTCAAGCATAAATATATCAACAACAATAAAACGAATATCTGAATAGACTACCCTACAACACTATAATAAAGAGATAAAGCGCATGCTCTGTAAGACGAAATGCCTACATCAAACACGTATATAACTAGCCACTAACTAACATTACACCTGAAGTAAAATAAGTCTCCTCTGTGTTAAACGTAAAATGCTTTGAGTTACGGAAAGTTTTGTTATGAAGTTGCTTTTCAAGTGCGCAAGTGAAGTCATCAATTTTACAGGAATACTACGTGGGTTGATATGACAGGTGAATTTATTCCGAACGAGCTTTGTTCTAGATTAATGAACGGCGTTGTGGAATAGTAAATAGCCATCAACAACGGACTAAATGTAGTTGCGTGGGTTAATCTTCAGTTTTATTTTGTCCAACTGCTTCACGCAGTTAAAATGATAAAGCATTATGACTGAAAGTATTAAAGCAACCATCAAATTTAAGCATAGTCATATCTGAGTGTGACGGGAGATCTATTACAAATAGCTGGCCATTATTTGAATGAAACGCATCCATTTTTAGCCAGTCTGTGTCAGGAACGGCGAGCTTGCATACCCAGCAGCGGCACCAACGCGTCCCAGTGTGCGTCCTTTTCTCACCACTTCACTATGTCTGTAGTAATATTTATGCTAGGAGCAACTTTACTATGCATAATTAGTTTTATTGGTATTAGAGATTTAAAAACATATGAACGTTTAAAATAAGCACACGTTCATTTGCAAGTTACTTATATTCTATATATCTAGACACTATTTTACTTTCTCTGTACGAACTACGTACATAGTGTATACAGACGGTAATTTATTCCACCCAAAAATTCGATACCCAGAAATACATGTTTTCGAAGTCCGTTAAAAACCAAATTTGGTATTTAGGTTTGGTATCTTCCAAGGATGCGACACGAAGATTTTCAACAAAATCCCCCCACCCCCAATTACCCTTTACATGGAATTTTTTTCGAAAACTTTGATTTTCTAAAAAATGGCTCTAAAGATTTCAATTAAAATATCGTATATTACAGATATTTACTTGACAAATAAAATGTATAGCTTGAATTTTCTGGGAATAGCCTCCGCAGACTACTTTATTCTTGAGGAATTTTGCATAACTGCTAAGCCGTAAGAGATAGACAAAGACTTACCAAACAATGTAAAGCACATTAAAACACACAATTTATGTTATACACATTTTTTTCGTGCAGTCGATCGTTTTTGAGATACTTGTAGTTTTTGGTTTCAGTCTTGAAAAACTTATACTTTTCTCATACGGGCAACCAACCAGCTTTTGACTATCACTTTAACCTATGGTACTCCCTTATTTCGCTTCTATTTACAAGGAAGCAAGTAATAAGACTATTTCTGCTTATTTTTTCCCGATTGGATGAAGTAAATATTAGCATGAGCTTTTTAACAATAATTTGTTGCAGGGATGTAGAGAAAGGCATGTGAATGGAACACATCAGAGTTTTCTAAGTTGTTTCCCAAATTGGTGGAACACTAACCAAATATGCCACCATTTTTGTTGTTTCCCTTCTTTAAAAAGATGCCACCAGTGATTAAAGTCATGCCGGCATTTCTTTTTGAATCAGTGTCTTCAAACAAGCATACAAGAAAGTCAAAAGCACCACGATAACGTGTGAGGGTTGATTCGGGAGATCTCGGGTTTGATTCCCGTCGTTTACTCTGGTCTTAATTTTTCTGGTTTTCCCAAAATCGGTAGACTTTTTTTTTATTTATGGACGCTCTTTAACTGCTGTGGTTCTCAGCGTCCCATTCTATGTTGGGCGTGAAAGATCGCTTAATTTTGCTCAGTGGCCTCTCTATTAGGCTTGAGGTTCTTTTACGTGCCGTAAATCGGTAGACGGTGGGATGATTCCTCTGTTAAGAATTTCCTGTTCATTTTCTTCTATTTGTTTCGTATACATATTATGTTTCAAGGTTGTGGAACCAGGCAACGGCGGTTGGTGCGTTGCGCCGGGACGGTGCAATTTACACTGTACAAAGGTTCTATACTGGTGCTTGGCTGGCCACCTGGAACCGCGTCCTGGGATTTGCTCGTTTCATTCCATGGCTAAGGAACGATCGTGCCTGCATAAGAATCCGAGTTATTCTGGAATCGTTGAGCACCCTTGCTAACATGTGCTCGCCGTTCGCTGACTCAGGGAAGCACAAAGAACTTACTATGGCTTATGTACGGTACTGTGTTCCAGGCACCTCCAGCTGACGTCCTAATTCTAACATGTAAGAAACGTCACAATATCAGATATCTACTTATCGCCTTCTGTGGCATGTATAGACAGCGGATTTTAGGTGAATGTCTATTCTTTTTCTTAAATTAGAATTGCCTAAACTTTGGTATTCAATGCTGCATGAATGTCTAGGTATAAATAAAGCAGGCTTATAGTGCTTAAAAATACTGCTTTGAGTTAGTACCTATTTTACCTATGAATATTTTAAGCACCTATTTTCCAGTTCAACTTATTTTTCCTGTGTTGCATTGATACATCTATTTTATTTGGGTTATTTTCCCCAGAAAAAATCTCGGAAATCTGATGAATTGTGTCCGGAAAGTAAGAACCATTTCGTTATACCGCCACCGCTACGCTAGCGTCGCAGTTCCTGTATGAGCAATCGTCTGTGTGGTTATTTGTCCACTAACGTCATTACAGCCGGATCGTGTTGTGTTTACAGTTGTTAGTGATCATTCAAAACGTTTAAGACGATTTCTGATCCCGCCGTCTGTTGAAGTGTATTTCGTAATGCGGTTTTTCAACGCAAGGAATGTCCAGTCAGATGAAATTCATCGTCAACGTGTAGAGATTTACAGTGACAATGTAAGGAGAGATGGAATTGTGAGAAAGTGGGTTAGGCAATTCAATGATGTTCATGACGAAGCACAGAGCGGGCGGCCTTCTGTTATCACTGATGGTTCCGTAGAACAAATGAATGAGGCAATTCGTGAAAAGAAGACAGCTCGCAACAAGACTGCTTTTTTGAAGATTCCCTGCCATACAAATGCCTAAACAATGGTGGCAAATATGTCGAAAAAATAGGTCAAGGAATGCTCTTTCAAACAAATGTTTTAATTTTATGCTCTTTTTTTCCAAACCGGTACTTACTTTCGGACAAGTCCCGTAAATACTTCGCATAAGTCTTAAAAATGACATTAATTACCTTTGTATTAATTTGATTTTAATTTAAGTCTTATAATGCTGGAATATTAACTGCTTTATCAAATCCAGTAGCAGATGTTTTATTAATCGCTGAATTTTGCAATTCTTAATCGTTCATCAGTTAACGTGACTGAACAGTTAACTGATCTATCTGTACAACGCCTTTAATCGGATTCAAAACATGTATATCTGTATTTCTCTAACCTCCCATTGAAAAAGCTATCTACCACGAATTGGTATATTCACGAATGCTCTAACCTGAATTAACCCTTAGTTGCCTGCCTCGTTTTTCCTTTAATTCAAGTTTAAAACTGGAGTAAAATAGTAAAAATCTGAAGTGTGCCATTCACATGACTTTCCCTATATCCCTGCAACAAATTATTCTTAAAAATCTTATACTTCTATTTACTTTATGCTAATCAGAAAAAATTAGCAGAAATATTCTTAATACTTGCTTCCTTGTAAGTAGAAGCGAAATAAGGGAGTACCATAGGTTAAAGTGACAGTCAAAAGCTGGTTGCTATGTCAATGAAGTTCCTTTGTTTATATGGATCGGAGTTGACAAGTTCCTCTATGAGAAATCTATAAGTTTTTTCACAGCAGATACCAAAAATAAGGAATGTCTAAAAACGACGAACTCCACGAAAAAAAGGTATATAACATAAATTGTGTGTTTTAACGTGCTCTACATTTTTTGTGTAGCAAATTTTTGTCCATCTCTTACGGTTTAGCAGTTATTCAAAATTCCGTAAAATTCATCCAGAATAAAGTAGTCTTCAGAGGCTATTCCTAGAAAATTCAAGAAATACATTTTATTTATCAGGTAAATATGTTTAAAATACGAACTTTTAATCAAAATCGTTAGAGCCATTTTTGAGAAAATCAAAATTTTCAAAAAAAGTTCCATGTAAAAGGTAGTTGGGTGTGGGGGTATTTTTCTCAAAATCTTCGTGTCGCATCCCTGGAAGATACTAAACTTAAATACCAAGTTTGGTATTTTACCGACTTTTCGTTTTTGAGTTATTGTGTTCACAGACAGTCGGACACACACACACACACACACACACACACACACACACACACACGGACCTTTTTGTAAAATGCTTTTTTTGGATATTGGGGACCCTAAAACATATATTTCCGGTGAAATCTTGGTATCGAATTTTTGGTGGAGTGCAATACCTTCTCTGTACACTATGTACATAGTGCGTATAGAGAAAGTAAAAAGTAGAGAAAATAGATACGAAAATAAATGTAGATCCTTTATTAATCTTTTTCTTCCCAGTTTTTCATAATCCTGCCAAAGGCACTACCAAAAAAATAGTGCAAATGGCCAAGAGTGTTAGGTGATAGGTAATGGACTGGCCATCCATTCAAAGCCAAATGTTGCAAGTTCAAACTCCAGTGACAGTGGTAAAGGACGGGGAGAGCCCAAGTAGAATAATCGGTGTGATGCTTGGAGACTAATGGAGTTATATTTGATTGTAATTATGTGAGTTTTGCTCTTTTATTTATTTTAAAAACACTGCAATTATAGGACATAATTGTATATATTTTTACAATATAAACTGTCTTGGTTACTTGTTTATGGTTGTTTATTTATATAGTTAGGCTTAAAACAAGCGGAACTTATGGGTACCGACAGGCAACGAAGGGTTAAAAAAGAACAGAGAAAAGAAGAATTATAGAAAATTAACTTTTCTAAAGATACCCAACTAAAATAAAAACAAACAATTTGACGTGTTACATTCATATGATTTTCTCTATATCTCTGCAATAAATTATTGTTAAAAAGCTTCTATTTACTTCCTGCTAATCGAGAAAAAAATTAGCAGAAATAGCCTTATTTCTTGTTTCCTTGTAAGTAGAAGAGAAATAAGGGAGTACCATAGGTTAAAGTGATACTCAAAAGCTGGTTGCTATGTGACTGAAGTTCCTTTGTTTGTATGGACACGAGTTCACAAAGTCCTGTATGAGATAAGTATGTGTTTTATAGCTGAAACCAAAAACAAGAAATATCTCAAAAACAATCAACTCCACGAAAAATATGTACATTGCATAAATTGTGTGATTTAAAGTGCTCTACATTTGTTGTATGGTAAGTTTTTGCCCATTTCTTACGGTTTAGCAGTTATGCAAAATTCCGTAAAATTGACCCAGAATAAAGTAGTTTTCAGAGGCTATTTCCTAAAAAATTAAAAATATACATTTTATTTGTCAGGTAAATATCTTTAATATACGATATTTTAATCAAGATCGTTAGAGCCATTTTTGAGAAAATCAAAATTTTCGAAAAAAGTTCCATGTAAAGGGTAGTTTGGGGTGGGGTGATTTTTCTCAATATCTTTGTGTCGCATCCCTGAAAGATACTAAACTTAAATACCAGGTTTGGTATTTTACCGACTTTTCGTTTTTGAGGTATCGTGTTCACAGACACACTGACACACGGACCTTTTTCTGAAAATACTTTTTTTGGATACAAGGGACCCTAAAACATATATTTCCGGTGAACTCTCGGTATCAAAATTTTTGGTGGAGTACAATACTTTCTCTGTACACTATCTACATAGTGCGTATGGAGAAAGTAAAAATACATATATAAAGAGTCAAGGAACAGAGTGTCCCAGCATTCTGTTTGACCTGTAAATGTTCAATGGAGTAAGTAAATGTGAACGAAATATTCCAATTCGTATAGAAACCAAGCGGCAGTATCCTTAATGTTCTATCGCTGAATAGCTTATGTACTTAAACGTAACAAGCCAATAATTTACCAGTTCTTTTATTTTGTAAGGTGAAGTCTCGAGAAAACTTTGCCTTATTATGGCGAGCTAATAATATGAGATCTTATGCACACACAAGCTACTTATTAATTTCTTTCAAGTTTTGCACGGCACTCTTTCCTTTAGTTAAAGAATAACAATAAGATTTTAAATAGACTAGTAGCTGAAAGCGTTTTTTGAGTATCAGTTTATTCGTCAAGTCATTTGCAAGCCAATGAGACGTTTTCAATAGCAATACGTTTCAAACTTTATTCTAGAAAAACATAACCTCTATTTAAGATGAGGCATCTGTGAACTATCACCAACAACGCTGAAAATTTTAAAAATTACTTTGTTTCATAATAAAATTATTCGAACTCTAAACTTAAAGAAAATATATAATTTTTCCTACTTGGTGAACTTTTTATAAAAATCTGGTGTGTTACACTCACATGACTTTCTCTAGCTCTTCTACAAACTTCTAACATATTATTCTTCTGTCTGCAACTTGTTAATTGAGATAAACATTAGCAGAATGTTATTATTACTTAGTTCCTTATAAGTAGAAAGAAAATAAGGGAATACACTAGGCTAAACCGATAGTCAAATGTTTTAAAAGCTGTCGTTATTCGATTGTCATTAGAAATCGCTTCTTTTCTTGGCCAGGGATAGAAACAAAGGGAAACGGGCACTTACTGTCTGAGAAAAATATATAAGTACTCACAACTGAAACCAAAAACAAGGAATATCTCGGAAACGGTTGCCTCCACAACAAAAATATAAAGGACATAAATTGTGTGTTTTGATCAGGTCAACGTTTTCTGTGTGGTAAGTTTTGTCTCTCTTTTACCGTTTAGCAGTTAAGCAAAATTTAGCAAAATTCACCCAGAATAAAGAGGTCTTCAGAGGCTATTCCCAGAAAATTCAAGATATACATTTTATTTGGTATGTAAGTATCTTTAATATACGAGATTTTAAATAAAATCGTTAGAGCCATTTTTTAGAAAATCAAAGTTTTCGAAAACTTTTCAGGTAAAGGGTAGTCGAGGGTGGGGGATTTTCTTGAAAATCTTCGTGTCGCATCCTTGGAAAATATCAAACCTAAATACCAAGTTTAGTATTTTACGATCTTTTCGTTTTTAAGCTATGCTGTCCACAGACACACAGACAGACACACACATACACATGAACCTTTTTCTGAAAATGCTTTTTTTGGGTTCAGGGGGTCCTAAAATACGTATTTCCGGTGAAACCTCGGTATCGAATTTTGGGTGGAATACAATACTTCCTCTATACTCTATGTATATAGTACGTGTAGAGAAAGTAAAAATTACCAGAAGCTATAGATACATAGACGCATGCTTGTTAATAGGCCCTTCCAACTTGACTCTTTTACCCCAACATTTTCCACGCTCTAAATGTTCCACACTATCAATTTTTCACTAATTTGATTCAAAATATTTAAACTTTCAACTAAAACCACATTAAAGAAAATGATCATATTACTTTTTCAAAAAATGCTCCGAGTTTGACGAATAAATTATTAAATTTTGAAAAATGAAGAGTTTTGGAGAGAACGCAAATTAATAATTTTCTACACTAACTAGGGCTAATATAAAAAAATGTAATATGACAAATCTACTTGTATATTTATGTATTATAAAACTAGATTTTTCTATAAAGGTATTTTGAAAAATGTATTGCGTGACTTAGTTTTATTAGAACAATGAATTTAGGCAGTAAAAAAATATTATTTAAATCACCATGCAAGCTAGAATACTGACATGTGGCGAAAAGATTTAATATTGTTATGCATAATAACAGATATAAATTTCAATAAAGTATCTTAGATATTGTGCATTTTCAAAATGTCATAGATGCATCACCTTAAGTACAAACTACAACTAAATAAAATGAATAACGATGTCTAAACCAGAGTGCTCACTATATCTCATTTTAAATTTAATTCAGTATTTTTTATTCAGCATATTTCGGAATGATATTGAAGTATTGTTAAACGTGCATTACAAATATTTGATTAAACAAAACAGTTCTTTAATAAATTAGTGTTATATAACTGACGTATATTGCTTCAAATAAGTTGTAATTGAAAGAAAAAAGCAAGAATATGGGACAAATATAACCAAATTCGAAAAGTAGCATTCCTTAATTGAAAAATATAAATGGGTTATTCATATGTAACCCACCTTATATGTGACCTATTTATTTACAAATGTATGGTGATTTCCAACAATCCATATGTGCTTTAACACAGAGATTTACAGAAACAGAAAAAGAGAGAAGAAAGAACAAAAAAACTATGTACTAGGACAAAAAAGAGACCCTAAACAAGGAGATTATGAAACACGAAACAAAGAGAATATTATTGTTCCCTGCTGTATTAATATACAGGGCAAAAAAAAAAAAAAAAAAAAAAAGCTTAAATAAATTACCCACTCTTCTCATCTCCCTGCCCGATACAATTATATTGATTTTTCTTCTTCTTCCATTTTTTTTAAAACAAAACCGCATTTTTGATATTCGCTCCAAACTTTATCCGTTTTCCCACTTAGCAGCATCGTCAAAAATGTCCAAAGCCCTCCAAATATTACAGTGAAACGAGTGTTTTATATATAATATCGCGGCTTCTCTCCACTGCACGAGAGATCCGAGAGTTGCCGGGAAAGTGGTGCCAGCAAAGGCGCACTAAAATACGTATCTTAAGATACATTACGCAAATGTCGACCTTCTGCTCACATACGGGCAGCACAATTTGCGAAAATATTCTCGCTCACTCGTCTAAGCTTAGCAGCAGGATGTTATCACTAAGTTTCTGTAGATTACAAAGAAATTTCTGCTGCTGAGCTTGGGTAAATGAATGAGAACATCTTTAACTTGTTATGTTGCCTTTTTGGGAGCATATAGGCAATATCTTTAGTATTTATATAAGGTAAGGACTCTAATACACCTTTGCCGGCACCACTTTCCCGGCAATTCTTGGATTTCTCGCGCAGTGGAGAGAGGCCTAGAGAGGGCTTACCTTATACTTTAATGAGCCTATATATAATATATTACTGATCACTCTAGAGAATTTAAGAATAAACATTGACATTTCTAAAGTAAAAATTCAACGAAGAAAAGCTTTGTCCGTCCGTCCATCTATCTATACTGGCGTTTCGCAGCTTATTTCTTAATATGAGCTAAGATATATAAAACTACCTATCTACTATCAAGATATTTCTAACTTAATAATTTTTGGTTTCAAATGTTATTTCGACTCAATATATGAATTAAAGCGTTTTTGGTTTAAAAATTTCTAGCCCATTCCGCATCATTTGTTTTATAAAACCATGATGTATAGAATGACAGATGAATTATCAAACTGAATCCATACACACAATTATCTACAGAATTGCACAATGCTTAGATAAACATACACAATTATAAATAGCTTTTAGATATTAAACCCATTACTGCGGAAGCGGGAATGTGGAGAAAAAGTAATAAAGAACACGTATATAATAACAGACGACAACATATACATGACATGACATTTTATGTACAAAATTTGACAAATATCCACATGCAACACAGCTACGAGATGAAAGAAACGAAAAGAAAAAAAAAAAGAAAAGAATTCTAAACACGGTTTAAGAGTTGATAGGTTGGTTTAAAAATTCCTGCACGAGAATATGAACTTCTAAGACTTACAAATAAACAAGTGTAAAACTGTATGTTAAACCTTAAAACCTATTTTCTTGTGTTTTTATTTTTCAGCATTTTCAAAACTGCAAATTGTTGCACACGATGCAGTTTATGTCCTATCTGCTTCAAATTTTCAACACAGATAGTATTAATAATAAGAATTGCTATATAATTTTTGTTACAAATGAAAATTACCTGATATATTGTACAATCAATATAACAAAACACATAAATTATAGTAAAATAATAATATTTAAGAGTTTACAATTTTTTTAAGCAACCAGAAGAGTAACAAAAATTCTATATGCCAATTTTGTTTACTAGCATGAAAGAATGTATTAATATTTTTGGTTTTCCAGAAAAGTAATTTAAATATCGTGCACAATTTTTAATTAATTGGCATAATAAAAATATTTAATTATTTTTTAAATCCAAAATGATTAAAGATATCTGCATGAAACTCAAATCATTCGGACAATTGTATCACAGCAGTATGCAAAAAAAAAAAAAAAAAAAAAAAAATAAATAAATAAAAAAAAATAAAAAAGATTGCATGAAAAATGCAAGATTTGGAAATTTCACTACTGCGGAAGTGGGAATATAGAGAAAGAATAACAAAGAACGCTTATGTAATAAGAGACAACAGCATATACATAACATGACATTTTATGTACAAATATCCACATGCAACATAGTTACGAGACGAAAGAAACAAAAATAAAATAAAAGGAGTCCTAAACATGGTTTACATACCACAACAAATACTTAAAACTTAAGCTATGGCTTCCATCAAAATATAACCAGGTTTCAATAGGGCTGGATGTATTTACGTGTAGCAGTTATTACCTAAATAACTTTTTTCTCAAGAATCAACTTGCTCGGAAAATTTTTTCTTATCTCCTTTTTTATTGTGTTTAACGTCCGCTTTTACTATATATGACACTGCAGGCGATGACACGGTGGTAATGGATTGGAGATGGAACACCGGTGGAATGCGATCGCGGGGGAAACTGAAGAACCCGGAGAAAATCCGCCCCTGCGCCGCTTTGTCCACCACAAATCCCACATACGGTCGCCTGGAATCGAACCCAGGCCTTGACGAGTGGCGAGAGGTCTAACCACTCGGCCACAGTGCGGACTTTTGTTTGTTGGTATCTCCAACTTCTTATTTGTTGACCCTTGCCATTAAGCACATACTTTCATTTTAAGTTATTTTCCGAAAAAGTAGTTTCTTAAACCACAACGCCCTCCGTGGTGTAGTGGTTACCATACTGACTTCATATACGTTGCGGGCTCAAACCCGGCGGAGGACGATGGATTTTTTTGGGGGGTAAATATCCTTAGCATGGCTTCCTTCGGGAGGAAAGTAAAGCCGTTGGTCCCGTGTCGTAGATTAAGGCACGTAAAAGAATCTCAAGCTGCATAGAGAGGCCTCTGAGGAAAATTAAGTGGTCTTTCACGCCCAGTATAGAATGGGACGCTGAGAACCACAGCAGTTAAAGAGCGTCCATAAATAACACGATTGAAACCAGTATTTCAAGATTCAGGTAAACTTCATTTACATCACCAGAAACTATTATTGGGAATAGCAAAATCTTCTAAGAAGTTTTTTAGTTTTAGTTAGATAGAGAGTGTTAACATGTAACAATCTATATTTTTGTATTAAATCAAACATGGTGCTTGATAGCTTAACAGCTTACACTGATTAATATACTGGTATCTCTGTAATTGGAGGTAGCCATAGTGTATGAAAAAAAAAAATATCATATCATTTTTATACCTCCCCTTATCTGTGTGGTGCGTATCTAGTGGGGAGATATTTCCGATGTAAGGAAAGCATTTACACCACAGCAGTTGACTAGTTTCCCTTTGACTTCCATAAAATGTCAAACTTTTGAACTCCAGTCATTAGTTATTATTGACGCAATTATATTTTCTGTTAAATAGCTCCGTAATATTTCAGACCGCTGACGGTCTTAGATAGAGAAGGAACAATCCTTTAACAGAATAGTGCGTGAAAAACGTGACATGAAATATGCCATAAAAAATCTCCGGTCAGCTGCAAACATCCTGCTTGTGCAGTGACCATTTTTGGAATTGTTATTGCGATTAATTTAAAAATAACCAACTCGCAAGTACAAGAACTCGTTAAGGAATTTCCAAATAAAACTGTTTAGTACTATGAAACTAAATACATCTACATAACGATCTTTATAAAAAGAGAGGTTGATATTGTCAATATGGAGATGTTACAATTAAGCTTGTAGAATTGCATCACCGCATTGCTTCAACAGTACCTATTTATTAAATTTTCTATATCCTGATCTTGTGTGTACGTGGTCCCGAAATAATATATGGTACAAATAGCAATAGTTCCAGCCCTTTTTAACCTTTGCAGTAACTATACCGAAAGAAGAGAGAAAGAGAAAGCAGCGACCACACTGATATAGTAGGAAGCAACACCTACCAGAAGGTACTGCCATCCCACGCTGACAGTAGCGAAAAAACAAAGCAAGTCATCGAAGCAGTTGGTACGTACCCTTTTCCTCCCGCAGTCCTCAAAGCTGCATGCTGACGCACATAGCGAACCAGACGTACGTACCCCTTGACGCTGTGTCCAAACACTGACGAGGAGGTAGCGGTGGTGGCCATAGCGAGGGCCTTGTACCGGGCCTGTTCGTCGGTGGGGAGAACGATGTCCACGGAGCGGGACCGGAGGGCCACGACCTGGGGCGCCGGAGGCTCCAGCAGCGACCCCGTCGTGTCCAGCTCCTCCGTCTTGTTGCTGGAAGACACCTTGGTGAAGCACGAGTCCACGGAGGCCGCCCTGTCACGCTTCAACTCTGGCACTTTGAGATAGATGTCGTTGACGATCAGGCCCGGTGCATCACTAACACTACCACCACCACCACACACGCTTGCAGCACTCTCGCTTCCTTCCGATGGCACGTCCGACACATTCTCCAGGGAATTGCTCCCAGGTTCCACCACCACAAAGGCTTCCTGTCGTGACAACTTGGGGGACGTGATGGACCGTCGCCTCAATGTTGGTGTCCCAGGTGTTGGGGGCGGCTGTATCATCACCATCGCGACCTCCTCACCGCCGCTCGTACCGCAATCTGCATCGGACTGCGAACTGGGGGAATTGGGAGATAACGTTACGCGTATACTACAAGGGGAATGTAGGTTCCTTCGGACTTCACCCTTCTCAACATCTTCCCCAGTGATGGCACTGACCTCGAAGCTTTCGTCGTCGTCGTCATCATCATCGGCGTCATTTTCACCTTCTCTGTCCCCTTCGGTATCGTCTCCACCGCCCTCGCCCTCCCATTCACCGCTGGAGGAAGTATCATCACTATAACTAAAAGATCTCTGAGAAGCCCGTCTTTTCTCCTCCAGTTGAAGCAGTTCATCCGCTAATTCAGCAGTTCGTAGTCTCGTATACTCTTCTACACATATACAGTGAAAACATGCGGGTGGCATCTTATCACTGGATGATCGCCTTCGTTGAAAGCGTCTTACAGGAACCTCTAGGAATGTAGCAGCTACATCTTGTTCGGCCGAACCTCCAGAATCGAAACTTTTAGAACGCTGATTGACATACTGTGGTACCTTGAGGAAGCTACCGCCACCTCCTCCGTCCATAGAGTTGTCCGCCCCTTGTAGGAGCTGCTGGTTTCGCTTGGCCTCCAGTTGTATCTCGTCAAAGGAGGCCGAACGAACCTGCTTCGGAACTTCAAGACTTGACTGCGTCTTCATCTCGGCTCCCGTTGGGGTGCGCGAGCGCTTGAATGTAGTTCGCAGCCTTTGCATGGCTTTTACCTGGTTTCGGATGCTAACGCTGTTGTGTCCCTACCTCCCGGAGGTCTGGGAGGTGATAGTGGTGGTGGTGGCACAGATGGTGATGTCGTCGCGATTGTCTGCGCATCGATGTTAGAGAAGGCTTCTGCTTTTTCTTTCTGGTGATAGCCATCATCATCTTCTTCTTCTTCTTCTTCGCCTTCTGTTCCTACCTCACTGACTGATGCTGAAGAAGATGATGGGGCTGGGTTGAGAAGCTTCATGAAATCGTCACTGAAATGCAAGAACAACACACTTTCTGCAAAATCATATCACTTTTACTCACACCATAAAGACAGAGATGTTTCGCTTGCCTACCATTATTCTGGGACTGCCAGATATTAAAAAAAATCTGATGTGTTACATTCACATGACTTTCCCTAGCTCTTCTACAAACTTCATACATACGATTCTTCTTCCTTCTGCACCTTGCTAATCGAGGTACTCATTAGCACAATGTTCTTATTACATAGTTTCTTATAAGTAAGAAGAAAATAAGGGAATACACTAGGCTAAACCAATAGTCAAATTTTTAAAAGCTGTCGATATGTGCTGCTTCTTTTCTTGGGCAGGAGTAGAACAAAAGAAAAACGGAGACTCCCGTCTCAGAAAAGTGTAAGTACTTCACAACTGAACCTTCATAACAATGAATACCTCCAAAACGGTAAGTTCCACCAGAAAAATGTATATGACATAACTTGTGTATTTTAACAAGCCCTAAATTTTTTGTACAGTAAGTTTTTGTCTATCTCTCACGGTTTACTAGTTATTCCAAATTAAGCAAAATTCATCCAGAATAAACAGGTCTTCAGAAGCTATTACCAGAAAATTCAAGATATACATTTTATTTCTCAGGTAAATATCTTTAATATATGATATTTTAATCAAAATCGTTAGAGCCATTTTTAAGAAAATCAAAATTTTCGTTAAAAGTTCCATGTAAAGGGTAGTTTGGGGTGGGGGATTTTTCTCAAAATCTTCGTGTCGCATCCCTGGAAGATACTAAACTTAAATACCAAGTTTGGTATTTTAGCTACTTTTCGTTTCTGAGTTATCGTGTTCACAGACACACGGGCACACACACACACGGACCTTTTTCTGAAAATGCTTTTTTTTTTTGGATAGGGGGTCCTAAAACATGTATTTCCGGTGAAACCTCGGTATCCAATTTTTGGGTGGAATACAATACTTCTCTATCCCTATGTACATTGTACATATGGGGCTAGAGAAAGTTATAAGGAAATCGCTTTTATTAACACGTCCTGCATAAACTTGTGGTTTACCGGGAAAACATACGAGTCAGTTGAGAAATTCAATGCTATGCCGCCATGGTAGCTCAGTAGCAGAGTAACCGGCTAGAGATCGGGAGATCCGTAGTTCAAATCCCGGCCTATCCAACTCCTGTCCTACACACGGTTTGTGTGAAAAAACAATATCCCATACAAATTGACCATAATAGCTGGCTATACTATGAATCTTGAGTCTCAAGTACTTACAACGTTGTAAGTCGCCATTGGGGTTGTCATCTCAAAATAATTTGAGATCACCTTGTGGTTTACCGGGAAACATGCGAGTCAGTTGAGAAATTCAATGCTATGCCATGATGTTGCCATGGTAGCTCGGTGGCAGAGCCACCGGCTAGAGATCGGGAGATTCATGGTTGAAATCCATGCTATGGCATTGAATTTTTCAGTTTGACTCCACCTACCCAACTCCTGTCCTACACACGGTTTGTGTAAAAAAACAATTATTCCATGTATAAAATTAAACAACAAAATCTTAGGATTTTTATTCTGTATTAAGAACGGTATTGATCTGATAAACGTCGCTCAAAACAATTTATATGCAACAATCATTTGCCAGGAAAATGTATTCGGACATTATTCTTCAGAATGTTTCCATTTGATATTCATGATCATGAAGCTTAATTATTGCAAATCGTTTGTCCCATAAGACATTTAAAGTCCATCCCTCTTATTTGATTTTCTTGAAAATAATCTATACATAGGTCAAACATAAGCGGAAGAGAATTTACAAATTAACCAGCGGTTACCAAAACCTGCTGATGCCTATACCTTAAAATCTGATGTGTTCCATTCACATGACTTTCTCTACATATCTGCAACAAATTGTTGTTAAAAACTTATGCTTTTATTTATTTCACGCTAATCGAAAAAAAATTAACAGAAATAGTCTTATAACTTGTTTCCTTGTAAGTAAAAGCAAAATAAGGGAGTACCATAGGTAAAAGTAATAGTCAAAAGCTGGTTGCTATGTGACTGAAGCTCCTTTGTTTGTATGGATAGGAGTTGACAAATTCCTGTATGAGAAAAGTATAAGTTTTCCAAAGCTGAAACCAAAAACAAGGAATATCTCAAAAACGACTGACTCCACGACAAAAATTTATTTAACATACATTGTGTATTTTGAGGTGCTCTGCATTTTTTGTGATAAGTTTTTGTCCATCTCTTTCGGTTTAGCAGTTATGCAAAATTTCGTAAAAATCATCCAGAATAGTCTTCAGAGGCTGTTCTCAGAAAATTCAAGATATACATTTTATTTTTCAGGTAAGTATCTTTAATATACCATATTTTAATCGAAATAGTTAGACATTTTTGAGAAAATCTAAATCTTCGAAAAAAGTTCCATGTAAAGGGTAGTTGGGGTGGGGGGATTTTCTTGAAAATCTTCGTGTCATATCCTTTGAAGATGCCAAAATTAAATACTAAGTTTGGTATTCAACGATCTGTTTGTTTTTAGGCTACTTTATCCACAAACACACATGGAGCTTTTTCTAAAAATATTTTTTTAATGAGGTGGACCCTGAAATCCGGTGAAATATCGGTATAAAATTTTTGGGTGCAATACAATACTTTCTTTAGACACTATGTACCTAGTAAGTGTAGAGAAAGTAATATAATATCGAGTTTAACTTGAGGAGACGCAAGCATATCTTGAAACACGCGCAGCATACGTAAATGGTACACTAATGTACTAAAGCCTGTACATCAATAGCGGCTAGGTAGTACGTGGTAACTGTCCTATTTCCCATGGCGTTTTCAACGGTTATGGAGCGCGGGGGGAGGGGATAAATGTGGTCTTAAAAAAGCCGGACCCCATGGCCGCGCTCGCTAAAGCATCTCGCTAAAGCGTCTCGCTTTTTTTTTTAACTTTTTTTTTTATTAAAATACAGCTCCGGAGTCTGGTCGGGACTCCGGCGCTGTATACTCTACTTTTTATTTACCCAATTTGTTTACTTTGATTACTGTATGATTACTGAATTTCTGTTTTACTTTTTTACACAAACATATAACACCCATGCCCAAGGCGGGACTCGAACCCACGATCCCCTGCGCTGCGACACGCTTTGGCGAGCGCGGCCATGGGGACCGGCGCTTTGGTGTTTCGCAGCGCAGGGGATCGTGGGGAACTTCATTTAAAAAAAAATGTCGAGTATGTTAAATTTGTTTTGCGTGTCACTATTAAGGTGAGAGTGAATTCTATAACTGGCGCAACAGATCCTGACATGTGAAAATCTTAATGAGAGCTAGGAAGCGAGTTGTACTTTCAGATAAGCAGTTCACCAGTCGATTCATGCATGCTGGAAGAGTGCCTGTCACAGTCAATGTCAAATATCTGTCACCTCTTATGCACTGCACTGATAAACATGTGTTTTCATATGTATATTCATATCTACAAAACATCTATACAAACGGCCTTCTATATGAACAATGTCAATCGTCTGCCTCCAATTCTTCCACACCTGACAGTCCTTCGTCTTCGCTCACGTCATTGTCATCATCAACGCTATCGCTACTTTCTGCACCATTGTCCTGGAATAGAATTCTTTCTTTTTGATTTTCTATAATTCTTTCTAATGATTTTTAATGTTTTCATCATCTAGACATACTTTTACCCATTCTGGCTTGCCAATTTCTGCAATTCGCTGGCGACAAAACTGTTCCATATCTTTTAATTTAAAAGTGATATATTAAGTTTTATTTTTCTTTTCTTCTTATCTTTAAGAACCCTGGAAACGGAGCTCAGTGAAATGTCAGTTGCCTTGGCTACTCTTTCATTCACTTTCTACAGGTTTTTGAAGAAATCCTGCGGTGCCATCAGTAGTTAAAGCGGGCGTTAAACACTACCACTTTGAAGAAATCGGGGAACACATATTTTTACTTTCTCTATACGAACTATGTACATAGTGTATAGAGAAGTATTGCACTCCACCAAAAAATTCGATACCGAGATTTCACCGGAAATGTATGTTTTAGGGTCCCCAATATAAAAAAAAAGCATTTTTACAAAAAGGTCCGTGTGTGTCCGTGTGTCAGTGTGTCTGTGAACACGATAACTCAAAAACATAAAGTCGGTAAAATACCAAACTTGGTATTGAAGTTTAGTATCTTCCAGGGATGCGACACGAAGATTTTGAGAAAAATACCCCCGCCCCCAACTACCCTTTACATGGAACTTTTTATAAAAATTGTGATTTTCTCAAAAATGGCTCCAACGATTTTGATTAAAATTTCGTATATTAAACATATTTACCTGACAAATAAAATCTATATCTTAAATTTTCTGTGAATAGCCTGTGAAGAGTAGTTTATTCTGTATGAATTTTACTGAATTTTGAATAACTACTAAACCGTAAGAGATGGACAATAACTTACTACACATGAAATGTAGACAACGTTAAAACACACCATTTATGTTGTATACATTTTTTTCTTGGAGTTGATCGTTTTTGAGATATTCCTTGTTTTTGTTTTCAGGGTCGAAAGTCTTAAATTTTCTCATAGAGGAGTTTGTTAACTCATGTCCATACAAACAAAGGAACTTCAGTCACATAGTAACCAGCTTTTGACTATCGCTTTAACCTATGCTACTCCCTTATTTCCTTTCTACTTACAAGGAAGAAAGTAATAAGACTATTTCTGCTAATTTTTCTAGATTAGCATGAAGTACCATCATGCATAAGCTTCTTAAGAATAATTTGTTGCAGGAATGTCAGGTGAATGGTACACATCAGATTGTTTTTCCTTCATCACTGGCTTTTGTTTCAAGAAGTCAAGGACATTTGCAATTATTTCTCTGCTCCTAGAATTAATACCTTGCCGCTTAGCTTTGAAACATAGGAGCTATTGTTAAAAAATAAAATGAACTCTATTTACTGCGCACTTTGAATACAAACATATGCGGAACACTTTCGATGCAGACTATACAAAGTTTGCTCGCTGTGAGTTTAAGTAAGCAAAGTATTATATCACAAACTCCGATTAGCTAGGCTTGGTAGCTGGCTTGGCGGTCAGGGTCACCATTCCAGAAGATTAGCGCCGGCAACATATTTCATGCGGTTCACAGGGCGAGTTTTGTGGATAACCTGAACTTCAAGCTCAAGACAGTGGAATTCATTATTTGAAAAGATTGCTCCCTTGTAATTAAATCAACAGTATAGTGGTCGATTTCGGAATCTTTCCTATACCAATTTATGAAATGCAAAATCGCCTCTGCAAGCAAAACCTCAACATACTATTGTGTCAAAAAAGTTCCGGGAATTTGCCAATAAAACACAAAAAATGAATTATTCATCCAATTTTATTTTATCGCTTTCAAAGTAGATCCCTTCAGAAATTATACATTTATGCCAATGAATAGTCCAATCATCAAAACATTTTTTATAGGCACTTTTAGGAATCGATGTCAATTGTCGCCGCGAATTTTCCTTTATGTGTTCAATTGACTGAATACGGGTGACTCGAAGTGGTAACTTGAGTTTTGGAAAGAGAAAGAAATCAGCAGCAGCCAGAGCAGGTGAATGCGGTGGTTATTTGATGAAATTTGTTGAATTTTTGGCCAGAAATTCGTTCACAATAATAGCTTTGTGAGCTGGTGCTTTAACGTGGTGCAGAATCCATGAGTTCCACAAATCTGGCCTTTTTCGCCGTATTTGTTCTCTCAAACGCCGCATAACCCTCAGATAATAGTCTTTATTTACTATCTGACCTTCTGGCAAGAACTCTGTGTGCTCGACACCGCGATAATTGAAAAAAACTGTCAATATGACCTTCAGTTTTGATCGAGTTTGACGTGCCCTTTTAGGTTTCGGTTCAGTTGGAAGGCGTCATTCGGAAGTTTGTTGACTGGTTTGAGTGTCAAACTCGTAAACCCACGTCTCATCACCAGTTACAATGCGTTTCATGCATGTGGAGTCGGAACTGGCTCGTTCCAGCATGTCTTCAGCAACCCTTACGCGATTGAGTTTTTGTAGAAAATTCAGGTCTTTTGGAACTAACCGAGTTGCAACGCGTGTCATGCCCAAAAAATCGTTTAAAATGGTATGAATCGGTTCATTAGACACAGAAAGTTCAGCGGCAATCTCTCTCAGACCTAAATGACGATTTTCAGATACCATTTTCTTCACTTTAGCGATGTTCAGTTCAGTTGAAACCGTTGATAGCCGACCAGAGCGAGGCAAATCTTCCACCACATCTCGACTACTTTTGAATGCCCTGTGCCACTCATATGCACGTGTTTTTGATAAAGTCGATTCACCGTAAGCCCTCTGCAACATTTTCAGTGATTCAGGACACGAATGCAAATGCAAAATTTGAGACAGATTCTTTGTTCAATATTTGTATCCATCGTAAAATCGCAATCACCTTTGAGATGAACTAACAAAATGGCATTCTGTAAACAAACTAGATGACAGATGACGATCAAACTTCGCGTGGGTATAGAGGAAAGTTGTGCCAACATAGCGACAACAATAATTTCGAATCCCCTTTTAAACAGAATCTTTAAATGATCAATTCCCGGTACTTTCTTGATAGAAGGTATATCAGCCTGTAATATTTCATATTTCTCTCAACAAAATGCTTCCTCCGTTCTCCTCATTGGTACATAATATAAAAGATAGCAATGCAGTATAAGCAGCTTCATGCTATTATTTGGTATCTGCAACATAAATAGAATGTTTATTCTAATTTCTTAAATAAATACCCAGTTTTCGTAATCTCGAGAAGCGAAACTTACAGAGATGGGAAGGTGTAGTGAGATACAAAGAAGTTTCGGGGATTATTTTCGCATCTTCATTAGTTTCTTGATGCAATGACAAAACATCCTTGTGCATATTAAACATTCCCTTTTTTGTTTTAACGACAGAAAGTTCTACAGCTTTCAACTTGTACACCTTTTCTATTTCCAAGTAATATGGTTGTTTAAATGCAAGGCACGGATGTCCTCTTCTTCCCCTTTGATGCAGCGGAAAGGACATTTTTTTGCCAATATTCACTGACGAAAGAGTTTCTACATCAGCCCACCCTGTTTGAATTTTTACCTTTTCTATACCTGCTTTATACATAGTGTATAGCGAAGGTATTGCATTGCAACCAAAAATTCGATACCGAGATTTCACCGGAAATATACGTTTTAGGGTCCCCTGTATCCAAAAAAAAATATTTTCAGAAAAAGGTCCGTGTGTGTCCGTGTGTCAATAAACACGATAACTCAATCAACGAAAAGTCGTTAAAGCACCAAACTTTAAGTTAAGCATCTTTCAGGGATGCGACACGAAGATTTTGAAAAAAATCCCCCCCCACCACAAACTACCCTTTACATGGAACTTTTTTCGAAAATTTTGATTTTCCTAAAAATGGCTCTAACGATTTTGATTAAAATATCGTATATCAAAGATGTTTACCTGACAAATAAAATGTGTATTTTGAATTTTCTGGAAATAGCCTCTGAACACTATTTTATTCTGGATCTATTTTACAGAATTTTGCATAACTATTAAACCGTAAGAGATGGACAAAAACTTACCACACAAAAAGGTAGAGCACGCTAAAACACACAATTAATGTTATATACATTTTTTTCGTGGGGTTGGTCGTTTTTTAGATATTGCTTGGTTTTGGTTTCAGCTTGGAAAAACATAATTTTCTCATACAGGAGTGTGTCAATTCCTGTCCGTACAAACAAAGGAACTTCAGTCGCATAGCAACCAGCTTTTGACTATGACTTTAACGTATGGTACTCCCTTATTTCTCTTCTACTTACAAGGAAGCAAGTAATAAGAGTCTTGCTGCACTTTTCTGTCGATTAGCTTGAAATGAATAGAAGCATAAGCTTCCTAACAATAATTTGTTGTAAAGATGTAGAGAAAGTCATGTGAATGGAACACGTCAGATTTTATTTTTATTTGTAAAAGTAAAAAAGAGTTTTATTTACAAATCATATTATGAGATAATTGTTTTATTGTGCTGCTTCATGAATCAGAACGATGCACATAATTCAATACATGATATGGTCTACTTTTGGAAGATATTATACCTCAATGTGTGCATGTTTATGCTACAATCCCCTCCCCACTACCCTCTGTTTGTACCGCTGACTGTTCTCTGTGTTGTAAATGTGTGCGCTTCGGAACCCAAAAGCGAGTTTCACTTATTATAATGTCTTAAACTCCTTAACTAACAGTTAGAATGCAGCTGTCAAATGCTTCGCAGACACTATAACCTTCAGCATGCCATATGTTCTGGAAAAGAAACGATAGTTGAAACATCAACACTCCGTTTGTAACAAAACCTGCGTCTCTTTGAAGGAGAAACAATATCAGTGATAATAGACATAGCGAGAATTCTCGATACCGGTCTGGAAACTTCGATACTAACCCACACTTCAATTATTTAATTCCTTCATCCACGAGGAACAGCTTTGAGAATAATAATTAGAGATGTCGCTTGGTAGATAGCGGCTTATTTCTTTTGTAAAAGTTAGCTAAGACTTCATTATAGAATGAAACGTTATCTTCAACAAGGGAATTGTATTTACTTTAATGGAAGCGAGAGAAATGAAAGGAAAGCGAACCATAATGACCCAATTTTCTGTTATTCCTTTTCGCAAACTTAAGTCTGCATACGGTTGTTTGTGCCAGTAATTATAAACTGAATCTCATTACAACAGCAAATCAATAACTTGAATCAAACTGGCTCCAACTATGCAGTATTTCCAATAAAGCAGAAAATAAAATGTATAGAATATTTAACAAAAAATCTGATGTGTTCCATTCACAGGAATTTCTCTAAATCTCTGCAACAATTTATTGTTAAAAAGCTTATGCTTGTATTTACTTCATGCTAATTGAGAAAAAAATAGCAGAAATTATCTAATTACTTGCTTCTTTGTAAGTAGAAGCGAAATAAGGGAGTACCATAGGTTAAAGCGATATCCGAAAGCTGGTTGCTACGTGACTGAAGTTCCTTTGTTTGAATGGGCAGGAGCTGAAACCCAAAACATGGCATATATAAAAAACAATCACCTCCACAAAGAAAATGTATATAGAATAAATTGTGTGTTTTATCGTGATCTACACTTCTTATGTAGTAAGTTTTTGTCTATCTCTTACGGTTTACCAGTTATGCAAAATTCAGTAAAAATCATCCAGAATAAAGAAGTCTTCTGAGGCTATTGCCAGAAAATTCAAGATATGCAATTTATTTGGCAAGTAAATATCTCAAATATAAGAGATTTGCATCAAAAATGGTTAGAGCCATTTTTAGGAAAATAAAATTTTTCGAAATTTTTTCCATGTAAGTGGATTTTCTTAAAAATCTTCGTGTCGCATCTTTGGAAGATACTAAATTTAAATACCAAGTTTGGTTTTAAACGATATTTTCGTTTTCGAGCATGCTGCCCACAGACACAGACACACACACACATTTGGCATTTTTCTAAAAATGCTTTATTTGCATTCAGGGGGTCTCATAATCTATTTCTGCGAATTTTTTTCTTGATTAGTAGGAAGTAAATAGAAGCATAAGCTTTTTAACAATAATTTGTTGCAGAGATATAGAGAAAGTCATGTGAATGCAACACATAAGATGTTTTATCATTTCAGAGTACCTTGTCTCTTTAAGTATAACGTGGTCACTGCGCCATTAAGCAGGCCTGACACAAATTGTTTCTCGTTCCCTGCGCTTTCCAACAGCCTGACGCCCGCATAGGTTTAACTCCTGTTATGAGCAATTGTAATCCAAGTTTGGCACCAGAAATAGGCACCTGGGCATGTACAACTGCCACGAAGTTTCTCTTCCTGTTTAGCACACATCTACTGCTAACTATGATCTCTATCCATTGTCCTCTCTTATGGCCATCCTTAGACTGACAATTCATGATTTACATTACCTTAGAAATGACATCGTTTAAATTACATATGCGATTCAATATTATTGTTCAATTCGATACCGAGATTTCATTGGAATTATATGTTTTGAGACCCCCTGAATCTAGTCTGCCTGCGGCTAGCGGACCGAGAGGTTGTTTGTCCGCTGTGTAGCGCGTAATCGAGCGGCGTTAAGGAACGTCAAATAGATTGTTCTGTGTGAGTCTATAGTTCTACAAGCAAAGAATTTCTAATCATGGAGGCAATACGCCGGCAAAATACTTTGCAAATCTCATTTCGAGGAGCTGAACGTCGTCCCAGCGCGATGGAAGTGCATGACTGGATTCACGACTACATGAAAATACCACCGGCTCAGGTAGATACACTACAGTTCTAGAGAAAAATCAATTTTTATAACATTTATATCTGTAAGACACTATGAAAGATATTTACTGCAATTTCAAGGGGCGGCTAAGTTTAGTTATGAGAATGGTGAAATACTAACGGTAAATATTGGGCCCGCTGACTGCCGCATTGTAAATGTCCGGGTTTTCAATTTAGTGCCTGAGATCACTCACACGTTTCTGCAACAGAAACTTTCACAATATGGGAAAATACTAGAGGTTCAAGAAGAACAATGGAACGCAGATTATAAGAACCCCATCAAGTCTGGTGTTCGTTCTGTAAGAATGGAATTAAAAAAGGAAATTCCATGTACAGTAGTAGTGCGTGGGTTTCCTGTTGGTGTGACCTATCTAGGACAACCGCAAACTTGCTATGTATGTGGGGAAGCTTCTCATTTTCGCTCACACTGTCCATACAAAAAGTCTGTACTGCCTGTCTCTGTCTCGCGCAGGGCTGTGTTACTCAGCGATGTAGTGAGAGGACAAGTTAGCGCTCGGGCGGAAGAGGAATGTAAACAAACAGTAGGTGCGTCAAATGGGCCCGCTACTGAAGCTAGTGAAATAGAGCCTGTTTGTAACGTCAAACCTACAGAGGAAGTCTACCCGAATACCAGCTGTATGCATGACGATGTGGCGGTGCAGGAGACTTCTGTGTCCGCACCGGTAGCTGTCAATACCCCCTCAGAAGTAGCAGAAATGGGTGTCTCATCCCCTACACTATCTTCTGTTGTTGTGGTGCCTAACATGGTGACCAGAACATGGTTGGCCCCTGCGATACACCAGACACTGTAATAATTGAACACCAGAAATGGAGTGAGATGGATTCCGACGAACCTGTGCCGGTTAGGAGAGAACGCCCGCTGTCTGTTAGTGAGGAGGAGGGCACCGAAGAAACGGAGACTAACATCGCGTGGGAGACCGTGAGAGACCCTCGACTCAGGAAACACTTGCCTTCTCGGTCTGGAAGCCTACCGAAAAAGTTTCCACGGGCATCACGAACACATATTCATGCCGTTGAAAATGACTAGATACATCTTGGACGGTGACCTGCTCTGGTTTACTTCTGGCCTTGTTTTAATGGTTGTCTTACGTACCTTTGCCACTGTTAACATCAACTCCCTACGCTGCACTGCCAAACAGGCTCTTTTACGTGATTTTGTGCGGACTCATGATTTAGATATAGTTTTCCTCCAAGAAGTTAACACTTTGGCTTTATGGGTCTACAGTACAGTTGTGTGGTGAATGTTGGAGAACATATGCGTGGTACTGCTATTTAGTGCAGAGCAAGTTTGACGTTTGCCGAGATAGAGATGCATCCTAGTGGTCGTGTTATAAGTGCTAGAATGGACAACATGCTGCTGCTTAACCTATACCTGCTTTCAGGGAGTGATAGGCGCCATGAGCGAGAAGAATTTATAACAAACATTCTACCCTATTATTTGAGATGGAATTATGCCCTGCTTTTAGAATGTGGCGACTTCAATTGCGTGCTACATGCTAAGGATCAGCGTCCTGGTTATAACAAGTCTTTGGCATTGGATCAGCTGGTAACCGGGCTACGTCTTTGTGATGTTTGGGAACATATGAACGCTACGTCTGTAGAATTTACTTATTGTCGAGCGAACTGTGCCTCAAGAATAGATCGTTTCTATTTAAGCGCTCAGTTCAACTCTCTAATTCACACATTGCGAGTTTTACCTGTTGCCTTTACTGACCACCATGCTGTCAAACTGCAATTAATCGCTGAGAGTCGCATTCCGCTATATGGCAGAGGTTATTGGAAATTAAACGAAGCATTATTACATGACAACATTATTGCTGCTGATTTTGCCAAGTTGTGGCAAAGTCTTCAGGGTAAAGCTCGACGCTCCCCGCTGTCGGTGGTGGAGAACTGGCGACGTATATTTAAGCCTGGTATTACGACCTTCTTCAAGACCAAAGGTCGTGAGAGGGCAATTGTACGACGTCACACCCTCGACTTTTACCAAGAAACATTAATGGGTCTTCTCTCTAGACAACAGAGTGGTCAGGACGTATCCCATCGCCTTCAAGCTGTGAAGCGGAAGTTCGTGGAAATACAACATGTTTTGGCGGGAACTATGACCCGTTCGCGAACTCATGAATCCGTCGTGGCACAGGAGAAAGCTTCTTTGTTTCATACCATTAAGGAGAAGTGTGCTGGTAGTGGTCGTTACATCCATGCTCTTCTAACACCGATAGGCGCCAAGGTCACCTCTGTGCCTCAAATCCTACAGACTATCCATACATCTTATAGCACCATGTTTGAAACCACTGACTTACGCAACGCCATGGAGGAGCTCTTCCAATATGTTGACACCGGTATAACTGTCGAGGAACAGCGTTCCTTGGAGCAGCGATATTCTGCCACCGAGATTCTGCAAACTATTAATTCCGCTAGCCTCCATTCCTGCCAGGAGAAGATGGCCTGACATATTCATTCTACAAGACCTTTTGGAGTATAATCAAAGCAGAAGTTGTAGAGTTGGTGAATGAGATCCTTATTGGATCGAACTGTTGCCCTGGATTTGCAGATGGCATCGTCATCTTAATCCCAAAGAAAAGGTCTCCAATAGGTGTCTGGGACTATAGACCCATAACACTTTTAAACACCGACTACAAAATTGTGATAAAAGTACTTGAATCCAGATTAAGCATTATTCTACCTACAATTGTATCCTCCGGACAAACATGTGGCATCCCGGGCAGGACCATAATTGACAACCTTCTGGTCCTCCGAGATACAATTCTCCATTATGATCGGAATCCGTCGGAGGCTGCTGCGTTGGTCAGTCTGGATTTTGATAAAGCCTTTGATAGAGTTGGCCATGCTTATATGTTTAAAGTGCTTCAGAAATTCAAACTTCCACCGTTGCTAATATCTGCAATCAGAACCGTCTACAGTGAGATGTCTTCGAAGGTGCAAGTCAACGGATACTTCAGTAAGCCTATAAATCTTACTAACTCTGTACGCCAGGGTTGTCCACTATCAAGATTCCCTTCTCCTTTTCTTTAGAACCCTTTCTTCGCTATCTTCAGGCTAAGTTGACTGGGACTGTCATTTCAGCTCAATTATTTTGTGCCAGAGCTTATGCTGATGACGTCACGCTGCTCATCCGTAGGCGTTAGGCCTTACCCTTGGTAGATACCGCCATCACACTTTATGAGGCAGCTTCTAATGCCAAAATGAACACCGCGAAGTCGCAACTGCTCCCTCTTGGATCGTGGCCGACTGATCACACATTTCTCGATATCCCGATACAATATAGTATCAAGATTCTCGGCATCATCTTCTCCAAGCCGTTTACATCGATGATTGCTCGCAACTGGGATCACAAGGTAAATTTAATTCGACTGAATATCACTGCACATTTTGGTCGGAACTTGAATCTTCTACAGAAAGTGTGGCACATCAATCAGTGCCGATACTACCAATGCCTGAAAAACAGGTCTCCCGAATTGAGCGACTTATTGGATACTATCTATGGAGAGCACAGTCCTTTCGTGTAGCTAAAACCCAATTTTGGCGAAAACGTAGCGAAGGCGGCTTAGGTTTAATTGCAGTGGGACCTAAGAGTAAAGAGCTTCTTGTAAACTCTATTATACTTGCCACTAGGGGATATGGAGAGGAACAAGAAATAGCATTTTGGGAACCCTTCAAGTATTCTCTTGGAACTCCAGTTCGGGCTGCTCCTGCGGGTTTTAAGAGAGCACTCCATGTTTTGGATGGCATTGATGTCGATGTCCTACCTCAGCAACCTAGAGAACTATCAACTGAGCTCTACAAGATTTTCCTACAGCGGCTGCTTGCACCAATTCATGTGGTGGATAGGATGCCCAACAGACCCTGGTGTTAGGTATGGTGGAACATCCATTTGCGCAACATATCTACGGAGTGGACTACATGCGCATATTTGGTCATCAATGATGTTGTGGCTACAGAAGATAAAAAAATCCGATACAATATAGTGAGGACCCCCACATGCAACATTTGCGGTGTGCGGGATACTCTACGCCATCGTTTTGTTACGTGCACAACAGCACGACAGATCTGGCACTGGGTTGTTTCGCAATTGCACCGTCTTGCTCCTTCGCAAAATCCCAACGATTATGCTCGCACATTACTACAACTAGAGACTCGAAGTACTACCGACCGCTTCGCAAAGGTGTGGCTCGCACTTGGCTTTCAGCATTATATGCTGTCTGAAACGCGTCCCAGCGTCGACGGTTGACGTTGTCATCTTAGAGCAGCAAGAGAAGATCTGCGTCTTTCACGGCAGTCGGCAACAGCTTTTGCCTTGCTCATTCTATAGCGCTTACAAAACCTTCTCATTTTGTTACCGTCTTCCTGCACATGTTTAATTTAAACGCACAGACAACATTGTTCAGAACTATATATAAAAAATATTGTGAACTGATATACTGTATTTATAATATAACTTATACCTTTTGTAATTAACAAAATGAATAAATAAATTAATAAAAAAAGCAACAAAAATCTAATGTGTTCCATTCATATGACCTTCTCTACATTCTGCAACAATTTATTGCTAAAAAGCTTATGCTTTTATTTACTTCATGATAATGAAGAAAAAATTAGCAGAAATAGTTTTATTACTTGCTTCCTTGTAAATACAAGCGAAATAAGGCATTACCATAGGTTAAAGGGATAGCCAAAAGCTGGTTGCTATGTGACTGAAGCTCCTTTGTTTGTATGGACAGGAGTTGACAAATTCCTGAATGAGAAAAGTGTACGTTTTTCAAGGCTGAAACCAACAACAAGGAATATCTAAAAACGATCAACTCCACGAAAAAATGTATATGACATAAATTGTGTGTTTTAATGTGGTCTACAATTTTTGTGTGGTAAGCTTTTGTCTATCTCTTACGGTTTATCAGTTATACACAATTCCGTAAAAATTCATCCAGAATGTAGTAGTCTTCAGAGGCTATTCCCAAAAAATTCAATATATACATATTATTTGTTAGGTATATATCTTTAATATGCGTTATTTTAATATAAATCGTTAGAGATATTTTTTATAAAATCAAAATTTTCGAAAATGTTTCCATGTTAAGGGTAGTTTGGGATGAGGAGATTTTCTTGAAAATCTTCGTGTCGCATCCTTGAAGACACTGAACTTAAATACCAAGTTTGGTATTTAAAAGTCTTTCCATTTTTGAGCTATGCTGCCCACAGACTCACACACACATAGACACACACAGAAACAGACGGACAGACAGACATTTTTCTAAAAGTTCTTTTTTTGGATTCAGGGTGTCGTAAAAAATGCATTTCCGGTGAAATCTCGGTATCGAATTTTTGGGTGCATTACAATAACTTCTCTATACACTATGTACATAGTACTTACAGAGAAAGTAAAAATCTGATGTGTTCCATTCACATGACTTTCTCTACATCTGAGTAACAAATTGTTGTTAAAAAGCTTATGCTTCTATTTTTTTCATGCTAATCAAGAAAAAAATAGCACAAAAGGTTTTACTACTTGCTACCTTTTAAGTAGAGGCGAAATAAGGGAGTATCATAGGTAAAAGTGATAGTCAAAAGCTGGTTGCTATGTGACTGAAGTTCCTTAGGAGTTGAAAAATTCCTGGATGAGAAATGTATAAGTATAAGCTGAAACCAAAAACAACGAATACCTTAAAAACGATCACCTCCACGAAAAAAATGTACATAAAATAACTTGTGTGTTTTAATGTGCTCTACGTTTTCTGTGGAGTGAGTTTTTATCCATCCCTTACGGTTTAGAACATATGCAAAATTCCGTAAAATTCATCCAGAATAAAGTAGTCTTCAGAGGCTATTCCCAGAATATTCAAGATATACATTATATTTGTCAGGTAATGAGACTATTTCTGCTAATTTTTTGTCGATTAGCATGAAATAAATAGACGCATAAGCCTTTTAACAATAATTTGTTGCAGAGATGTTGAGAAAGTCATGTGAATGGAACACATCAGACTTTTAATTAGGGATTTGATAGAGATAAAATGCTGCTTGGGAAATAATTTTTCGTATTTCATGCATAATGTTTACTTGTAAGAATGTAAAAGCAAATAAGGTTTGGTCTCTATTTTTCGGTACAATAAAAACAAACATAAGGTGTTCTTTGTATCTGCAAGTTTTATTTTTTTAAATAAAATGTATATATATTTAATGTTTGGTGTCAAAAATTGTCATATAACAGATTCTCACAAAAACCAGACGAAAGTATAAAACTAAGATCTTAAACAGATCGAATTCTAAATTACGTAACAGGCCCCACAAGTGATTTTTATACGAATAAAATGTAATTTTGAGAAACTGGACTGAATATATGAACTCACTATTATAAACCATGTTTGAATGGCAATTCAGATATTTAAAAATGAAGGAGGTTAAAAAGTTGTACTACTTTTAAATAGAGAAATAAGCAAAGAATTTTAGTAATGCAAACAATAAGTAAATTTGGTCCGAAATCTCAGTTGACTGTCCACTTACGTGTGGTTGAAAATATTGCACATTTGCTACACTATTAAATCGTCCAGCCTCAATTCTTTCTTGTAGTAATTAACATTTCCGCTGCCCGCCTTGGTAGTGTGGTGGTAGCGTGTCAGCTTCACATTCAAAACGTCGTCAGCTCGAATCTCAGGGTGAGTTACCTGGATAAGGTTTTTTTTCGGGGTTTTCCCTTATCCTGAAAAGCCGAATGTCAAGTAACTTTATGCTCCATGGACCCAGATATAACTTCACCAATTTCATTCATCGTTCGATATGACCAATCAGGTTAAAGGACGTTATTATATAAAATAGTAGAGAAAATAGAAATAAACATAAATGTAGATTCTTTATTAATCTTTTTCTTCCTAATTAAAAATTTTAAATTCTTCTAAACCAGTTTTCCTTATCCTGCCAAAGGCACTACCAAAACAGTGGTTCAAATAGCCATGAGTGTTAGGTGATAGCTAATGGACTGGCCATCCATTCAAAGCCAAATGTTGAAAGTTCAAATCCCAGCGACTGTGGTCAAGGACGGGGAGAGCCCAAGTAAAATAATCGGTGTGATGCTTGGAGGCTAATGGAGCTATATTTGACTGTAATTATGACGGTTTTACTCTTTTATTTATTTAGTGCAATTTTAGGGCAAAATTGTGTATATTTTTAAAGTCTGATTACTTGTTTATGTTTGAAGGTTAGTGTAACATGAAATTAATCCTAGAGCACAACCCTTTCCGCTTAAAGCAAGCGGAACTTATAGGTACCGACAGGCAACAAAGGGTTAAGCTTTAAAAAAAATCTGGTGTGTTCAATTCACATGACTTTCTCTACATCTCTGCAACAAATTATTCTATTTACTTGATCTAATCAAGAAAAAATTAGCACAAACAGTCTTATTACTTGCTTCCTTGTTAGTAAAAGCGAAATAAGGGAGTACCGTAGGTTAAAGTGATATTCAAAAGCTGGTTATTATGTGACTGAAGTTCCTTTGTATGGGCAGCAGTTGAACAACTGCGATATGAAAAATGTATGTTTTTCAAAGCTGTAACCAAAAACAAGGAATGTCTCAAAAACTGTGAAAAAAATGTATATTACATAAATTGTGTATTTTAACGTGCTCTATTTTTTTTTGTAGTAAGTGTTTGTCCATCTCTTACAGTTTAGCAGTTATGTAAATTTTCGTAAAATTCATCCAGAATAAAGCAGTCTACAGAAGCTATTATCGTTAGTCATTTTTAAGAAAATCAAAATTTTCGAAAAAAGTTCCACGTAAAGGTTAGTTTGGATTGGGGGGAATTTTTTTTTTTGTAAATCTTCGTATCACATCCTTGGACGATACCAAACTTAAATACCAATTTTGGTGTTTTACCGACCTTTGGTTTTTGAGTTATCGTGTACATAGTGCGTATAGAGAAAGTAAAAAAAAAAACTACAACGTTACAGAAAAGGATTTTTTTGGCAGAGTTGGGGAAAAGGGGGACTCAAAATGCCAGGCTCTCTCTTGCTGACAGTATTCGTTTTTCACATACTACCAAGGGGTGTGACGAGTGCTGCTTGTACGAAAGGCGTTTTCGCCTCTCCTGCTCTGAGCTGGTACAGGAACAATCCAAAGCAAACGGCAAGAAAGGCAGCTAGGTGAGCAACACACAACAGTGTAATAAAACGAAGGAAGTGGAAGAAGGAATGACGCGGAATAGTGCTTAGAGATGAGATAAGATTTACAGTCTGAAGGAAACACCAAAGTACAGAAGCAACTTGTAGCAACAGAGAACCAATTTCCGAGGCATTACTGTCAAAACAAAATGTTCTCGCCGACCGCACTACTTCCGATACAACTGAAGTTTACGATAAAGGTGGCTCTTTAAGTGCATGGGCGCTGTAAAGAGGGCGAATAAAAACCCCGGTTTTCAGCTGTATCAACAAGTTATTCATCGACAAGAGCTGATCGTAAAATCGATCCAAAAAAAATCTGATGTGTTGCATCCACATGACTTTCTCTACATCTCTGCAGCAAATTACTCTTCACTTCATGCTAATCGAGAAAATCGAGTCTTATTACATACTTCCTTGTAAGTAGAAGGGAAATAATGGAATACCATAGGTTAAAGTGATAGTCAAAAGCTGGATTATATGTGACAGAAGTTCCTTTGTTTATATGGTCAAGAGTTGGCAAATTCCTGTATGAAAAAAGTGTAAGTGTTTTACTTTCTCTATATACTACACTCCACCAAAATATTCGACACCGAGATTTCACCGGAAATATATGTTTTAGGGTCCCCTGTATCCAAAAAAAGTATTTTCAGATAAAGGTCCGTGTGTGTGTGTCTGTGAACACGATAACCCAAAAACGAAAAGTCGGTAAAGTACCAAACTTGGTATAGTTTAGTATCTTCCAGGGATGCGACACGAAGATTTTGAGTAAATCCCCCCACCCCAAACTACGCTTTACATGGAACTTTTTTCGAAAATTTTGATTTTCTTAAAAATGGCTCTTAATGATTTTGATTAAAGTATAGTATATTAAAGATATTTATCTGACAAGTAAAATGTATATTTAGAATTTTCTGAGACTAGCCTCTGAAGACTACTTTATTCTGGAGGAATTTTACGGAATTTTGCATAACTGCTAAACTGTAAGAGGTGGACAAAAACTTACCACAAAACAAATGTAGAGCACCTTAAAACACACAATTTATGTTATATATCTTTTTTCGTGGAGTTTAATTGTTTTTTAGATGCTACTTGTTTGTTTTTGCAGCTATAAGGACTTATACTTTTCTCATACAGGACTTTGTGAACTTGTGTCCATACAAACAAAGGAACTTCAGTCGCAGAGCAACCAGCTGTTGACTATCATTTTAACCTATGGTAGTCCCTTATTTCGCTTCTACTAACAAGGAAGCAAGTAATAAGACTATTTCTGCTAATTTTTGTTCCATTAGATGAAGTAAATAGAATAATTTGTTGCAGTGATATAGAGAAAGTCATGTGAATGGAACACTCACCTTTTTGAAAACTGCCTTTCTGAGGATTAATGTTTGTGGTATAATGAAGCTGTATGCAGACATGTGCGTGTGACTATAACCTGAAATCCCGGTGTTAAACTCGACGCAGGAGGTACAAGGGTAATCACGTGCCAGCAGATGTATCTTGCCGAGGATCGAGCCCTGATTGCCAGGAATACCCACGTCTGTCTACTGACGTCTACCCCCTTAGGCGCTTAATTACGACGTAGTCTGTTTGATCACAGCGTGAGCTAGGTAGCATTATAACCTAATTTACGTCTCCATGAGAATTCACAGCGTGAAATCTATTATGTATATTTCGATATCGTCCGCCTCGGAGTTTGCCATCTCCTACGTTAATATTCAGAAGGGCACGTCCTGATGACCTTTTATGCACTAAAATACGTAATTTATCTCAAGATACTTGCGTCAGGATTACATAGTATATATTACAGGCTTGGAGCCAGCTAAATGTGTACTATGTGATAATATTTTGTTTATAAATTCATATTTAGACACCCGGAATAGCATGCGAATTCTAAACTCTTCTATTACGAGCTAATGTGTCATATTATCGTTCATCACAGCTTCCATGTTTAGCGTTGTGATTGCAATGGCACGCTCCAAGGTAACTAAATTTAGAGAGGTTTGTTTGTGTCTGCAATGAATATATAGCTGCGCAAACAATGCAAGCAAATACATCCGTACAGCTCTCTTTCATTTAATTTTGGTCACCACTGCCCCATAAGCTACAAAATGGGAAGAGAGATGAGAAATGGCTCTAAGCAAACAACCTGTACAAAAGATGCCACTACAAAGTCGTTCTTTCCCAGTGTACAGCATAGACTGTAGTCAAATATAGCCCTTACACATATCATCACAGTTCTAACAGAGGACACGGCAAAATCGGTGAATATCTACAAAGATTTAAGGTAATAGAAGATCCAAGAAGAACGCACAAACAGTTGACCACATTTTGTAGAATGCGAAGTGGTAAACAGTGATAGGAAAGTGCTAGAAACAAATATTATTAGGGCAGTTGGAAAGTGGCCAACCAGCAAAAGTGAACTAGTCATCAAATACTTAAAACATTTCCAGAAATTTGCAAATAGCTTGGATTTTAACTCTCTAATCAAATAAAAAATGTGGTATAAATTAACTGGTGAAACAAATAATGTGTATGGTACAACATGCATGTAGTATTGTGCCAAGTAATGGAGCATGCAACAATAAAACCTTTTAAAAACATGTAGACCATGTAACAAGAAATAGACTAGTTAAGAGCTGCTTACCAGTGACACGCATTAGCTGCTACGAAGAACCCTTCACCATACCTAACGGTAGTGTTTACGATATTATTCGATTTAACATATTAATGCTGTATAATATTAGTTTGGGAGGCTGTCGTCAAGTGGCAAGGAACAATGGCAGCCTTTACACAAATGAGGCTACAACCAACTACGCGTAAACCCTGAGAAATGTAACCCTGCCGTCTATATCAACAACGTTACTCCAACAGTCATCACCGGTCCCACTCCATGTTCCCAGGCGGTTATTAGACAGATTACTTCCCAAAAAATTCTGATGTGTACCATTCTCATGACTTTCTCTCCATCTCTGCAAAAAAATCATTGTTAAAAACCTTATGTTTCTATTTACTTCATGCTAATCGGGAAAAAATTAGCAGAAATAGCCTTATTACTTGCTTCTTTGTAGGTAGAAGCGAAATAAGGGAGTACCATAGGTTAAAGTGACAGACAAAAGCTGGTTGCTATGTGATAGTCCCTTTGCATGGACAATTGACAGATTCCTGTATGAGAAAAGTATATGTTTTTTTACAGCTGAAACCAAAAATGAGGAATATCTAAAAAACAATGAACTCCACAAAAAATGTATCCAACATAGATTGTGTGTTTAATGTATTCTACAGTTTTTGTGTGCGATAAGTTTTTGTCCATCTCTTACAGTTTAGCTCTTATGCAAAAGTCGGAAAATTCATCCAGAATAAAGTAGTACTCAGAGGCTATTCCCAGTAAATTCAAGATATATTTTTTATTTGTCGTGTAAATATGTTTGATATATGATATTTTAATCAAAACCGTTAAATCCTTTTTGGGAAAATCAAATTTTAAAAAAATTTGGAATATACCAAACCTAAATACCAAGTTTGGTATTTAACGCACTTTTGGGGTTTGAGCTGTGCTGCCCACAGACACACACACAAGCATTTTTCTAAAAATGCTTATTTTTATTGAGGGGGTCTCAAAACAAGTATTTCCTCTGAAATCTCGGCATCGAAATGTTGGGTGCAATACAATACATAATCTATACACTATATACATAGTACGTGTAGAGAAAGTAAAACGGAGACGACGTGCACCAGAGTTCAACATCACACAACTGGCGATGCAATAAATACAATCGAAGTTAAAGGTCAGATATTTTGTTGTCCGTTTACTTACAGTGGTTCAGTTGGTTAGACGCTGATAGGGTGTTTAAGTATGCTCCGCGGAGGTAGATTCTGGCATATGAAAAGAATTCCAGCACACCGGAACTATTTTTACCCAAAACATGTATTTCAGCTTTATTTTAATCTTACCTATAGGTTTATAATCCGCAAGACCCAAGTTGTTCTCCATTTTAACTGACCAGCCACGAAAGCAAAACGTTTCAGGACATTAACAAAAGATGATCACTCTGTCTGTACCCGTCTATCTATTTTCGATCTTTGAAATAACATTTATTTATAAACAGTATCTCGTTGTGTATCTATTGTATATCTGTTACAAAGGTCACGTTGATGTCGCAGATTGAACTGCTATTTCTACTTTCTCTATACGTACATAGTGTATAGAGAAGGTACTGCATTCCACCCAAAATTTCGATACCGAGATTTCACTGGAATACATGTTTTAGGATCCCCTGTATAAAAATCTGATATGTTACACTCACATGACTTTCTCTAGCTGTTCTACAAACTTCATACATAAGATTCTTCTTCTCTGCACCTTGCTAATCGAGGTACTCATTAGCACAATGGTCTTATTACTTAGCTCCGTATAAGTAGCAAGAAAAGAAGGAATACACTAGGCTAAACCGTTAGTCAAATGTTTTAAAAGCTGTCGTTGTGCGATTGTCATTACAAATCGCTTCTTTTCTTGGCTAGGAGTAGAACAAAAGAAAAAGGGACACTCCCGTCTGAGAAAAGTATATGTACTTCACAACTGAAACTAATAACAATGAATATCTCGAAAACGTTAAGCTCCACGAGGAAAATGTATGTGACATAACTTGTGTATTTTAACAAGACCTAAATCTTCTGTATAGTAAGTTTTTGTCTATCTCTTACGGTTTACTAGTTATGCCAAATTAAGCAAAATTCATCCAGAATAAACAGGTCTTCAGAAGCTATTCCCAGAAAATTCAAGATATACATTTTATTTTCTAGGTAAATATCTTTAATATATGATAGTTAAATCAAAATCGTTAGCGCCATTTTTAAGAAAATCAAAATTATTGAAAAAAGTTCCATGTAAAGGGTAGTTTGGAGTCGGGTGATTTTTCTGAAAATCTTCATGTCGCATTCCTGGAAGATACTAAACTTAAATACCAAGTTTGGTATTTAACCGACTTTTCGTTTTTGAGTTATCGTGTTCACAGACACACAGACACACATACACACACGGACCTTTTTCTGAAAATGTTGTTTTTGGATACAGGGGGTCCTAAAACACGTATTTCCGGTGAAATCTCGGTATCGAATTTTTTGGTGGAATACAATACTTCTCTATCCCTATGTATATTGTACATATGGGGCTAGAGAAAGTAAAAAAAGGATTTTCAGAATGAGAGTCGTGTGTCTTTGAACACGATAGCTCAAAAACGAAAAGTCGGTAAAATACCAAACTTGGTATTTAAGTTTAGTATCTTTCAGAGATGCAACATGAAGATTTTGAGAAAAATCTCCCCACTCCTAACTACTCTTCACATAGAAAAAGTTTTGAAAATTTTGATTTTCTCAAAAATGGCTGTAACGATTTTTATTAAAATGTCATATATTACAGATATTCATCTGACAAAGAAAATATATATTTTGAATTTTCTGGGAATAGCTTCTGAAGATTACTTTATACTGGATGAAATTTATGGAATTTTGTATAACTGCGAAAGCGTAAGAGCTGGACAAAAACTTGCCGCACAAAAAATGTAAAGCACGTTAAAAGACATAATTTATATTGTATACATTTTTTATGGAGTTGCTAGCTTTTGAGATATTCCTTGTTTTTGGTTTCAGCTTTGAAAAACTTACTTTTCTCATACATGAATTTGTCAGCTCCTATGGTAGTCCCTTATTTCGCTTCTACTTACAAGGAAGAAAGTAATAAGACTATTTCTGCTAATTTTTTTCTCCATTAGCATGAAGTAAATAGAAGTATAAGCTTTTTAACAATAATTTGTTGCAGAGGTGTAGAGAAAGTCATGTGAATAGAACATATCAGTTTTTTTTTTAAGATCTTCAGGTGACATTCCTTGAAGATGTTTTATTTAAATAGTACAATTTATTATTTATTTCGTTCCTTTTTGTGGGGCTCAACATCTTTGACAGGGGATAGAAAAAATATTGCAAAACATGTTGACAAAGGCTGATGGCTGCGAAAAAGAGCGAATGAATGAAAAACACGGAGGGCATGAGTATGTAAATGAATAGATGGAATGCTACTGCTCTGGTAACTGGCACTTCTAAACGTACACGAAGAAGGAAAAGAAAAACTAAGATTTGCTTTTTACAGGGTAAACATTGCGATAGTCTCCGAGCTAAAGAGATGATGGAGAGAGCGGTAAAAGAAACCAAGTGTGGAATAGCACACCCTTTCGTATATCATTCTCATGCCACGTGTAAAATAGTATAGCTTCTCGTATACTCTTGTTTGACATTTTAGCTCACTTTTTATTTTCTACTACTTATTGATACCGGAAATATACCATTTTATAGTCTACTGAATAAATAAGTAAAAAAAAACAACAAAACAAAAAAAACCTGATTTTTTCCATTCACATGACTTTTTTTTAGTTTCTCTAGCCCCATATATACAATGTGCATAGGGATAGAGAATCTATTGTAATTCACCCAATAATTCGATACCGAGATTTCACCGGAAATATATGTTTTGGAGTCCCCGAGTCCGATAAAAGTATTTTTAAAAAAAGCTCCACGTGTATGTGTCTTTGGACAGCATAGCTCCAAAACAAAGAGACCGTTAAATACCAAACTTGGTATTTAGGTTTAGTATCTTCCAAGATACGAAGATTTTCAAAAAAAAAAAACCCCCACCACAAACTACCCTTAACATGGAAAAAAACTTCGTAAATTTTGATTATCTTAAAACTGGCTCTAACAATTTTGATTAAAATCCCGTATATTAACGGTATTTATGTCCGAAATAAAATGCATATCTCGAAATTCTTTTTGCCAAATTTGGCGTAACTGTTAAACCGTAAGAGATAGAAAAAACTCACTACACAAAAAAATGTGCCCCACGACAAAACACCCAATTTATATCCTTCAGGATTTTGTTGTGGAGGTAACAGTTTCCGAGATATTCCTTGTTATTGTTTTCAATTGTGAAGTGCTTAAACTTTTCCCAGACAGAAAGTGTCCGTTTTTCTTTTGTTCTACTCCTGACCAAGTAAAGAAGGGATATGCAATAACAATCGAATAACGATAGTTTTTAAAACATTTGACAATCATTTTAGCATAGCGAATTCCCTTATTCCCTTCTACTTATAAGGAACTAAGTAATAAGAACATTCTGCTAATATTTATCTCGATTAGCATTGTGTACAAAGAAGAATAATCTTTTGTAGGAGGTTTTTAGAGCACCTAGAGAAAGTCATGTCAGTGTAACACATATTTTTTCATTTATATAGCCCCCTTTAACATCTAAGGTCATATTGGGGGCTTTGCACTTGAAACAACTTGTTATCTGTAGGTTGTTTTTCTGTAGGTTCGGTTTAAATCATTTTATTTTCCTCAAACACACACATTCACTCTCACATACACACTTCCAGACTCTGTGGGGAATACGGAATAATTCTGGGTTAAGAAAAATTCCCCGTCCCAGCCGGGAATCAAACACGGAACCTCGACCACGGAGGCAGTCCACATGACTTTCTCTACATTTCTGCAACAAATTCTTATAAAAAGCTTATACTTCTCTTTACTTCATGCTAATTGAAAATAATAAGCAGAAATAGTCTTATCAATGCAAGCAGAAGGGAAATAAGGGAGTAGTATAGGTTAAAGTGACAGTCAAAAGCTGGTTGCTATGTGACTGAAGTTCTTTTGTTTGTATGGACAGGAGTTGACAAATTTCTGTATGAGAAAAGTATGATTTTAAAGCTGAAATCAATAACAATCTTTATATTTTTGAATATAGAATGTTTTTGTCTATCTCTTACTGTTTGCCAGTTATGCAAAATTCCATATAACTTATCCAGAATAAAGTAGTCTTCAGAGGCTATTCCCAGAAAATTAAAGATATACATTTTATTTGTCAGGTAAATATCTTTAATATACGATATTTTAATCGAAATCGTCAGAGCAATGTTTGAGAAAATCAAAATTTTCGAATTCTTTTCTATGTAAAGGAAGGTTTCTTAAAAATCTTCGTGTCGCATCCTTGGAGGTTACTAAACTTGAATAGAAATTTTCGTATTTAACGTTTTTGAGCTATGCTGCACACAGACACACACATACAGACAGGCAGACATACACACGGACATTTTTCTAAAAAAATACTTTTTATGGGGATTCAGAGGTTCTCAAAGCATGTATTTTCAAAGAAATGCCAGTATTGAATTTTTGGGTCCATTACAATATCTTCTCTGTACACTATATATATAGAACGTGTAGAGAAAGTAAAAATGTTCTCTTGTTTGACTTTTTAGCTGCACTTGTTTTTTCTCTATTACTTACTGATACTGAAAATATAACTTTTTATAGTCTACTGAATAAATAATTAAGATGGATTTTGGAAAATGAATTATTTTTATGACAATTTTTCTTAGCAAATAAAAGGCAATGGAACACAAACAACGAAGTCAAAGTTAAAATACCCAACTAAACAAATAAAGGCTTACAATGAGTTCTGGGGGCTACACCACATAAAATTCGAAATGCCTTTTTCTGTAATAAAAGTATCTTGTTAGCTAAAGCAGGTTCCCCCAAAATAAAATATCATAACTCGAATGGCTATGGATTTGTCCATAGTAAACTGATAATAATACATTGAAACAGACATGATTTTTAAAACACGTAACATAAATATACCTCTGCTTACTTTGTTGGCGATATAACCTAGACCAGGTTCAAAATAAATGCCTAAAAATTTGTACTAGTTTTAGTTAAAAAGGCAGGACAACTAATATTAAATTTGCTAGAACGCAATCAGCAACTGTTGTCCAACGACATTTTAGAACACGTTACCACAAAACGCCACCGACTAGACAGTCAATCTACGACTGGTATAGAAAATTCGAGACAACGGGATGTTTGTGCAAAGGGAAGAGCTCGGGAAGACCAAGAGTTTCGGAAGAAAACGTTGAACGTGTTCGTTCTGCCTACATAAGAAGCCCACAGAAATCGACATCTAGGGCAAGCATGCAATTACAAATTCCACAGCAAACTGTATGGAAAACCTTGCGGAAGCGACTGCACATGATGCCTTACAGATTACAGATGTTGCAGTTTCTGAGTGAAGAAGATAAGGTCATACGGCGTGACTTTTGCATCGACATGTTGCGACATGATGAAGACGATGCTGGTTCTTGTGAGCGCATCATTTCATTTTTGTGGTAGCGTGTTCTAAAATGTCGTTGGACAACAGTTGCTGACTGCGTTCTAGCAAATTCCAACACGCAATATGCCTTTTCCACAGGATTTTCCGCCATTTCAGCTTCTGCAACAACAAACAAAACACTACAGCGTTACCAATAGTAACAAACGAAACTTTGAGAGTTTCTCAACATACCTCCAAAATAATTAGGCTGATATCTCTAATAGTTTTTGTTTTACAGGCAGTTGAAGTTGTATATTTCTTTTGTAGTAACCCTGTATATAGAGTATGCTCTCAACAGAAAGCTGCTGTACAGAGATACTGCCGTGAAGCATTTACGTGCACGTCTGTCATACTCAACGGTATCGATTTTGGAACTCAATTGGAATTACATGACTGGCCACCAAAAACCTTCTATTTGCAAGAATGTTATCTCACCAGTGAAAATCCACACGTAAAATTCAATTTCAGTTGTGCTTAAAGCTCCACAAATGAAACTCTTCTCTGATTAACCAGAACTGGGCTGTGGAATTGTCTTTCGGTTGTGCACGTCATTTTCATCGCTCGGCGAATGAAATGCAGATAGATGAGTATGTTGTTCGCTATGCGTTTGAAAAATGCCCATCTGCTCAACTGAGATTTTGATCAGAATTGTCTGCGCTCCACAGAAATAGAACAGGCAGTCTCCGTTGAGATACATAACACTTTTTGTCACTTATCTCATCAGTTGATGGTTATAGCAATTGATGAAGTCTGGTTCGTTGTTGATAGCTTGACCAACCTGTCATTTTACTTTCTCTACACGTACTATATACATAGAATACAGAGAAGCTATTGTACTGCACCTAAAAATTTGATACCGAGATTTCACCGGAAATATACATTTTAAGGTCCCCTGTATCCAAAAAAAAAGCATTTTCACAAAAAATGTCCATGTGTATGTGTGTGTCCGTGTGTCTGCAACATAGTAACTCCAAAACGAAAAGTCGGTAAAATAACAAATTTGATATTTAAGTTCTGTATCTTCCAGGGATGCGACAAAGATTTTGAGAAAAACCCTCCCACCTCAAACTACCCTTTACATGACATTTTTTATTTTCTTAAAATGGCTCTAACGATTTGGATTAAAATATCACATATTAAAGATATTTACCTAACAAATAAAATGTATATCTTGAATTTTCTGGGAATAGCTTCTGAAGACCTGTTTATTCTGGATGAATTTTACTTAATTTGGCATAACTAGTAAACCGTAAGAGATAGACAAAAACTTACTATACAAAAACATTAGGTCTTGTTAAAATACACAAGTTATGTCATATACATTTTTCTCGTGGAGCTTATCGTTTTCGAGGTATTCATTGTTATTAGTTTCAGTTGTGAAGTACTTATACTTTTCTCAGACGGGAGTGTCCGTTTTTATTTTGTTCTACTCCTGGCCAAGAAAAGAAGCGATTTGTAATGATAATCGAGTAACGACAGCTTTTAAAACATTTGACTATTGGTTTAGCATAGTGTATTCCCTTATTTTCTTCCTACTTATAAGGAACTAAATAATAACATTGTGCTAATGAGTACCACGATTAGCAAGGTGCAGAAAGAAGAAGAATCTTATGGATGAAGTTTGTAGAACAGCTAGAGAAAGTCATGTGAGTGTAGCACATCAGATTTTTAATTATTTCGTCTTAGTGATTCGTGTGGAATTTATGCTCCAAAATTCTTTTCGTGTAAACTTAAGGCCATGTCATATACCTGGTTTGTGCTTTCTTGATCATACTATCAAACTTTCCAGTTCCGACTTACTCTGCTGCTTTACTGTGGCATTCAGAATGTAAAGCAAGTACTCCGTTCACCAAGTTGTACACAAGGCACGGAAAGAAACCGGCACAGTCTTGTTCCGTACACCGCATTCCTTACCGTTTGTAGGGTACTTTATTACGTCATGTTTTTATTTTAATGGCTGATACTGTCACCCTGCAGGTGAGTTCTATATCGAACCAATAGAGCATACCTATGCTGGGTTTGTCAACTCATTCGCTAATAGGAATAGCCACCTCCCTCAACTGGAAGTAGGTTAGGTAACGTGTACTACAGCAGTGAGCTACAACCCCTCCTCCTTCCCCAATTAGAGTGACGGAGTGCCCAGCGGATATCAAAAGACACGCCCTATGAATGCCCCTACAGACAATCAGAAGTTCGATGTCTATTACTATTTGTGCTCTGTGTACCTCTTTTGTCCCATCAGACATCTCTTCCTAACAGTAAGCCTGGTGGCATTTCCTAGCAAGCCCTCAGTTGATAAACAAATTTCGATGTGTTACACTCACATAACTTTCTCTAGCTGCTCTACAAACCTCCTATAAAATATTAATCTTCTTTGTACACAATGATAATCGAGATAAATGTTAGCAGAATGTTCTTATTACTTACTTCCTAGTAAGTAGAAGAGAATAAGGGAATGCGCTATGCTATAGTGATTGTCAAATGTTTTAAAAGCTATCGTTATGCGCTTGTCATTACAAATCATTTCTTTGCTTGGCCAGGAGTAGAACAAAAGAAAAAAGTGAGAAAAGTTTAATTACTTCACAATAGAAACCAGTAACAAGGAATATCTCGGAAACGGTTACCTCCACAACAAAAACGTAAAGGACATAAGTTGTGTTTTGACGTGATGTACTTTTTTGTGTCGTGAGGTTTTTTTTCTATCTCTTAGCAGTTAAGATAAATTCATCCAGAATAAAGAGCTCTTCAGAGGCTATTCCCAAAAAATACGAGATATGCAGTTTATTTCGGACATAAATAGCTTTAATATACGGGATTTTAATAAAAATCTTTAGAGCCATTTTAAGGAAAATCAAAATTTTCTAAAATTTATCATGTAAAAGGTAGTTTGTGGTAGGGGGATTTTTTTGAAAATCTTCATGTCGCATCCTTGGAAGATACTAAACCTAAATACCAAGCTTGGTATGCTGTCGTTTTGGGGTATGCTGTCCACAGACAGACACAAACACACGGACCTTTTTTTAAAAATGCTTTTTTCGGACTCTGGGGACCCCAAAACATATATTTCCAGTGAAATCTCGGTATCGAATTTTTGGGTGCATTACAATACCTTCTCTATCCTTATATACATTGTAAATATTGGGCTAGAGAAAGTAAGTAATGAAATTGGAGAGCATCGAGGCCTACTTTATTCGTGCATTTAAGATTTAATTTCTCCAAGGAATATAAATTTCAAAGGTTTATTCTCAGAAAAACAACGGATATCAAACAATCCTCTGGATTCAATTTAGTTTTTATCCAAATTTGGTTTTCCCAGTTGTCCGTTCACAAAAAGACACACACATTTTACTTTCTCTAGCCCCGTATGTACAATGCACATAGGGATAGAGAAGTATTGCATTCCACCCAAAAATTCAATGTCGAGATTTCACCGGAAATACATGTTTTAGGACCCCCTGAATCCCATAAGAGCATTTCCAGAAAAAGGTCCGTGTGTGTGTGTGTGTGTGTCCGTGTGCTCGTGAACACGATAACTCAAAAACGAAAAGTAGCTAAAATACCAAACTTGGTATTGAAGTTCATTATCTTCCAGGGATGCGACACGAAGATTTTGAGAAAAATCCCCCCCATTTCAAACTACCCTTTACATGGAACTTTTTTTCGAAAATGTTTATTTTCTTAAAAATGGCTCTAACGATTTTGATTAAAATATCGTATAATAAAAATATTTACCTGACTAATAAAATGTATATCCTGAATTTTCTGTAAATAGCTTCCAAAGATCTGGTTATTCTAGAATAATTTTGCTTAATTTGGCATAACTAATAAACCGGAAGAGATAGACAAAAACTTACTATACAAAAAAATTAGGCCTTGTTAAAATACACAATTTACGTCATATACATTTTTATCGTGGAGCTTACCGTTTATCGAGGTATTCATTGTTATTAGTTTCAGTTGTGAAGTACTTATACTTTTCCCAGACGGGAGAGTCCGTTTTTCTGTTTTTCTACTCCTGGCCAGGAATAGAAGCGATTTGTAATAATAATGGCATAACGACAGCCTTTAAAACATTTGACTATCGATTTATCCTAGTGTATTCCCTTATTTCCTGCCTACATATAAGGAACTAAGTAATAAGAACATTGTGCTGAATACCTCGATTAACAAGGTGCAGAAAAAAGAAGAATCTTATGTCAGAAGTTTGTAGAACGGCTAGAGAAAGTTATGTGAGTGTAATACATCAGATTTCTATTATTTCTTTATTAATTTTATCGGATTCAAATACCAGTGATATTGGATTCTAAGGTTTTTGGACGATCTTTATTGTATCATAGTTGCACAGAAGGTATAAGTTAAAACCAGTTGAAATAAGAATGGCACATGTAACATTCATCTGATATGAACACAAAACAAGTTACCGCAGGCTTCAGTTCTTCGCCTATTCACGTTTCAAAACAGGATACTTACATCTGACGTCATTGATTTTAGCTCTGACCTTGAAACGATAATTCGTGTGTTTCAAACAAAATATTGTGTCTTGCTCAGAAGCATGACGGCTTTCAAATTACAACTATTTTACCCAATACCATATCAATTAATTTTACGGTCATTGCCCATTTGGTGCAGTCAGCAAATGGTATTTGCATAAGGCAATATGTGCATGTTTACATTGATTTAGAATGGGATGCAATCTCAAGTGTCTTCAGGGAGTATAATACTCCCCAGTCAATTTACTGATCCACACATTGGTACAAACTTAAAGGAATTGTCAGAAATCACATTTATAATTGCTCTATACGTGCTATGTACATAGTGTATAGAGCAGGTATTGCACTGCACCCAAAAATTCGGTGTGTTACACTCACATGACTTTCTCTAGCTCTTCCACAAACTTCTTATATAAGAGTATTCTTTTTCTGCATCTTGCACAATGTTATTATTACTTAGTTCCGTAGAGGTAGGAAGAAAATAAGGGAATACACTAGGCTAAACCGATAGTCAAATGTTTTAAAAGCTGTCGTTACGCGATTGTCATTACAAATCGCTTCTTTTCTTGGCCAGGAGTAGAACAAAAGAAAAACGGACACTCCCGTCTGAGAAAAGTATAAGTACTTCACAACTGAAACTAATAACAACGAATACCTCGAAAACGGTAAGCTCCACGAGAAAAATGTATATGACATAAGTTGTGTATTTTAAAAAAAAAAAAAAACATTTTTTGTACAGTAAGTTTTTGTCTATCTCTTACGGTTTACTAGTTATGCCAAATTAAGCAAAATTCATCCAGAATAAACAGGTCTTCAAAAGCTATTCCCAGAAAATTCAAGATATACATTTTATTTGTCAGGTAAATATCTTTAATATACGATATTTTAATCAAAATCGTTAGAGCCATTTTTAAGAAAATCAAAATTTTCGAAAAAAGTTCCATGTAAAGGGTAGTTTGGGGTGGGGGGATTTTTCTCAAAATCTTCGTGTCGCATCCCTGGAAGATACTAAACTTAAATACCAGGTTTGGTATTTTAGCTACTATTCGTTTTTGAGTTATCGTGTTCACAGACACACGGACACTCGGACACACCAACACACACACGGACCTTTTCCTGAAAATGCGTTTTATGGATACTGGGGGTCCTAAAACATGTATTTCCGGTGAAATCTCGACATCGAATGGCTAGAGAAGGTAAAAAGCATTTTTGGAAGAAGGTCCGTGTGTGTGTGTGTCCGTGTGTCTGTGAACACGATAACTCAAAAACGAAAAGTAGCTAAAATACTATACTTGGTATTTAAGTTTAGTATCTTCCAGAGATGCGACACGAAGATTTCGAGAAAAATCCCCTCACCCCAAACTACCCTTTACATGGAACTTTTTTCGAAAATTTTGATTTTCTTAAAAATGGCTCCAACGATTTTGATTAAAATATCGTATATTAAAGATATTTACCTGACAAATAAAATTTATACCTTGAATTTTCTGGGAATAGCCTCTGAAGAGTAGTTTATTCTGGATGAATTTTACTGAATTTTGAATAACTGCTAAATCGTAAGAGATGGACACAAACTTACAAAACAAAAACTGTAGAGCACGTTAAAACACACAATTTATGTTATATACATTTTTTTCGTGGAGGTCGTTGTTTTTGAGACATTCCTTATTTTTTAATTCTGCTATGAAAAACTTATACTATTCTCATACAGGAATTTGTGAACTGCAGTCCATACAAACAAAGGAACTTCAATGACATGGCAAGCAGCTTTTGATTACCACTTTAACCTATGGTGCTCCCTTATTTCGCTTCTACTTACATGGAAGCAAGTAATTTGGCTATTTCTGCTAATTTTTTACTGATTAGCATGGAGTAAATGGAAGTATAAGCTTTTTAAGAAGAATTTGTTGCAGAGGTGAAGAGAAAGTCATGTGAATGGAACACATCAGATTTGTTATGTTAAACAATTAATTAATCATTGGTCAATGATGAATACATACTTAAAACGATATTTCTTACTCGAATTTATAGCGTTTAGAACATTGTGAAAAACAACATGTTCATTTAAAGTAAAAATCTGATATGTTACAATCACACGACTTTCTCTAGCTACTCTACAAACAAACGCCTTGCAAAAGATAATGTACTAGATGTCATAGAAAGCAAGCTATGCGTATACATTTTATGCAATGTTATTTTAATAAAAATCTTATGTGTTCCATTCACATGACTTTCTCCACTTCTCTGCAACAAATTATTATTAAAAAGCTTATGCTCCTATTTACTTCATGATAATCGAGAAAAAACTACCAGAAATAGTCTTATTACATGCTTCCATGCAAATAGAAGCAAAATAAGGGAGCACCATAGGTTAAAGTGATAGTCAAAAGCCGGTTGCTATGTGACTGAAGTTTCCTTGTTTCTAAGGACAAATTCCTGTATGAGAACAGTAAGTTTTTCAAAACTGAAACCAGAAACAAGGAGTATCTAAAAAACGATCAACTCCACGTAAAAATGTATATAACATAAATTGTGTGCTTTAACGTGCTCTACATTTTTTGTGTGGTAAGTTTTTGTCTATCTCTCACGGATTATCAATTATACACAATTCCGTAAAATTCATCCAGAATAAAGTACTCTTCAGAGTCTATTGCCAGAAAATTCAAGATATGCATATTATTTGTCACGTATATATCTTTAATATACAATATTTTAATAAAAATCTTTAGCGCCATTTTTTAGGAAAGCAATATTTTCGAAAATGTTTTCATGTGAAGGGTAATTTGAGGTGCGGGGATTTTTTTGAAAACCTTCGTGTCGCATCCTTGGTACATACTGAACTTAAATACAAAGTTTGGTATTTAACGGTCTTTTCGTTTTTGAGCTGTGCTGCCTAAAGACACACATACACACACGGACCTTTTTCTAATAATGTTCTTTTTGTGTCTCAAAACATATATTTCCGGTGAAATTTCGGTATCGAGTTTTTGAGTGCATTACAATACCTTCTTTATACACTATGTACATAGTACGTATAGAGAAAGTAAAAATGCACAAGATAAAATTTAAAGTACATATTTGATCACTAGTTTCCTAGGAAACGTGCCCGCATTAACATCTTTAAGTAAACGATATGGAGGGGAACCCTGCGCTACTGGCATCACTGACGCCGGGCTTAATAGGCAACACTTCTTTCGCCGCTGTATTGTGGTCTGTGGTAAACATGGCATATCACGATACGGGACCAACGTTCGTAATTGGCTTTGAAAGCGGGAGATGGAAACTTGAATGGTACCCTGTCCTTGGAGCTACAAATGCTGTAGTTGAAAGTGCACCAGTTTTAACGGTTTAACAAATTATTGAATGCTTAAAAGAGGACATATTAGTTTTAAGCTAATTAAATTTGCAGATTTTACCCTTTTCAAAAAACGTATTAAACCACGTGTTGCAATATTCGCTTATACTTATCTCGGTCTTTCTAATGTATTACATTCTCAAAAATTCTCTACCAGATTTTTACTTTCTCTACACGTGCTATGTTCTTACTGTATAGAGAAGGTACTACATTTCACCCAAAAATCCGATACCGAGATATCACCGGAAATACATGTTTTGGGTCCCCATGAATCCAAAAAAGAAAAAAAAGAATTTTCAGAAAGAGGTCCATGTGTGTGCGTGTGTGTCTCTGGACAGCATAGCTCAAAAACGAAAATACTTTTAAATACCAAACTTGGTGTTTAAGTTTGGTATCTTCCAAGGATGCGACACGAAAATCCCCTCACACCCAACTACCCTTTACCTGCAACTTTTTTCGAAAATTTTGATTTTCTCTAAAATGGCTGTAATAATTTTAATTAAAATGTCATATATTAAATATATTTACCTAGTAAGTAAAATGTATATCTTGAATTTTCTTGTAATAGCCTCTGAACACCACTTTATTCTGGATGAACTTTGCTGAATTTTGCTTAACTACTAAATCGTAAGAGATAGAAAAAAACGTACTGCACAAAAAATGTACTTCATGACAAAACACTCAATTTTTGTCCTCTACGTTTTTGTTGTGGAGGTAACCGTTTCTGAGATATTCCTTGTTATTGGTTTCAATCGTGAAGTACTTAAGCTTTTCTCACACAGGAAGTGTCCGTTATACTTTTGTTCTTATCCTGGTCAAGCAAAAAAGTGATTTGTAATGACAATCGCATAACGATAGCTTTTAAAACATTTGACAATCACTTTAGTGCATTCCCTTATTCCCTTCTACTTATAAGGAACTAAGCAATAACATTCTGCTAAATTTCATCTTGATTAGCATTGTGTACAAAGAATAATCTTTTGTAGAAGTTTTGTAGTGCAGCTAGAGAAAGTCATGTGAGTGTAACACATCAGATTTTTTAATTTAAAAATAGTGATTTTTCAATTAATTTTTTAGAGCTTGATTAAAAAAAAAGAATACTTTTCCTTCTAATGAACAGAAGTATTCTATTTTTCATCAATCAGCTGTAACGGCGTTGCTGAATGTACCTTGAAGAATTAAATTCATTTTCTTAAATAGGTGCTAAGATAATAGGCCAAACTTTAATGGTAAGATAGGGCATTTCGACTCTCCTTAAATATTTAGCGCCAAATACAGAAGGGTACGGATTTAGCCCTGTGCTAATCTGTGTAGTATTAGACGAACTAAATAAAGCAAGACCCCTTCTAGTAGTTTAAGAGTGGAGCGAACCGTAAGGAGGTAGCTCGAAGAATTAGTGGTGCATGGCTTAGGAACCATATCCTGCAACATTTCAAGGATAAACTTACTATAAGAGGCTTTTGGAAATGTTTCTGAAATAACCCGGGCCGACACAAGCAACTAATTTTACGGTGATACATCTGTGGAATTTGACAAAAAATTGTGGAAAATTAGAAAATTATTTTGTTTGATAATAAAATAATATGACTTTTAAACTTTAAGAAAAGATATAGTTTTCCATCCTAAACGCAGTTTAACTACCAATTTACTGAAGGTATAACCCTTTGTTGCCTGTCTGTACCTATAAGTTCCGCTTGTTTTAAACGTAACTATACATAATTTCATGCTATACTAACCTTCAACCATAAACGACAAATAATCAAGACTGTTTTATATTGTAAAAATATATACAATTTTTTTCCTAAAAGTGCAGTGACTTTTTAAATAATTAAAACAGTAAAACCCACATAACTACCTACAAATGTAACCACGTTAGCTTCCAAGCATCTCACCGATTATTTTACTTGGGCTCTCCCCGTCCTTTACCACAATCTTTGGGATTTGAACATTTGGCTTTGAATAGATCACCTAACGCTTATGCTCATTTTTACCACTTTTTTGGTAGCATTATGAAAACAGGTTTAGAAGAATTTAAACCTTTAATTGGGAAAAAAGGTTAATAAAGGTTCTCATTTAATCTCATTAGTATTTTCTCTATTATGTTATATAATAATTTCATAGGTTTATTCCCATAATTTTTTACTAGAACTCCAGTTTTAAAATTGAATTGAAGGAAAAACAGCATATGCACTATGCTAATGCAGGCAACTAAGCGATAAATGGCTAGGCACAGGCTCATTAATAGGCACTGCCAACTTAAAACCTTATTTAATCGCAAACTTTTTTCCAACGCTTTTCCATACTAAAAATATTCCACACGATGGAAATTTTAAGTAGATTGTTTCAAAGTTTTTATCCGGCCTCTCAATAGCACATTCAACAAGTGGTCAGATTGGTTTTCCAAAATAATGCTCCAATTGTTTAAAATAAATTATTAGATTTGGAGAAACTGTGAGTTTTGAAAAGTACGAAAAGTAATAATTTTTCTCCACTAATTAGCACTAATATTTTAAAATATAATATAAAATATCTGTTTGTGAACTCATTTTCTGTAAAACTGGATATTTTTATAAGAATGTTTTTAAAAATGCATCACGTGGCCCATTTTTACTAGGACAATGAATTTAGACAGAAAATATTTATTTAAATACCCATTTAAGCTATACTTGTTATCTTCTTTCCATGGCACGACAGCTCACGGGGAACCTTGGAATACCGCCCGGTCCACTACAGACGTCATGGAGAGTGAGACGTGGTAGGCGGCTCGAGCACCCCCGGCCGGTTAATGCGGTCCTCATGACCTGGCGCCACTACTTCTCCATCAAGTAGCTTTTCAGTTGGACCCCCCAAGGACTTTACGAGGCTGAGTGCACCCCGGTCTCCCAGCGGGGGAAAAACCCACACGCCGGTACTGGGGATCGAACCCAGGTCTCCCGCGCTAAGTAGACGACCTTATTCATCCAGAATAAAGTAGTCTTTAGAGGCTATTCCCAGAAAGTTCAAGATATACATTTTATTTATAATAACTCCATGGCACGACAGCTCACAGGGAACCTTGGCCTACCGGCCGCTGCGTCCCCCATCTCGGTCCACTACAGGCCTCATGGATGGGGTGCAGTATTGAAGGGTGAGACGTGGTCAGCACCTCGAGCCCCCCGGCCGGTTAATGCGGTCTTCATGACCTTGAGCCGCTACTTCTCTATCAATTGGCACCCCAGGGACCTTACGAGGCTTAGTGCACCCTGAGCCAGTTCTCCTAATGGGGAAATCGCCGGGATCGAACCCAGATGCACTACCACGGCCCTAAGGAGACGACATGTGGAAAATATCACTATTATTATGTATAATAACTGCTATAAATTTGAGTAAGACGTATTACATACTGTAAACTCTCCAAATTCCTCAGCTGTGTTACTTAAGAAGCATAATTTGATTATTAGTTTGCTGTTAGAACAGTTCCTTGGATTATTTGATCTCTAGACGAGACGAAGCTATGATACTTTAAGATGAAAAGCGGTTTGCACGTACCTACGTCACTGAAGCCAGACTTTTTCCCGAGCGAGTCGGGACGAAGGGTTGCCTAGCAACCAACAGGGAGATTTCCTACCTGCAGGCTTGCTCACCTCCTAACGGATATGTCCAAGAGAATTAATGGAATCTTCCAAGTTCAGAGTTCACCGCTAAAAACGGCAAGCTTTAAGATGCTCAAAACTTGTTTAAAGGTCATAGTCTGGAAAACTGCATCTCATTGACACTTTCTGTATCTAGTGATGCATGCAAAACGAGAAACGGGGGCGTGTCCAGGCGCTGCTAATCCAGAAAAAATTAGCAGAAATAGTCTTATTACTTGCTTCCTTGTAAGTAGAAACGAAATAAGGGAGTACGATAGGTCAAAGTGATAGTCAAATGCTGGTTGCTAAGTGACTGAAGCTCCTTTGTTTGTATGGACAAGAGTTGACAAACTGAAACCAAAAACAAGGAATACCTCAAAAACGATCAACTCCACGAAAAAATGTATATAACATAAATTCCGTGTTTTAATGTGCTCTACATTTTCTGTGCGGTAAGTTTTTGTCCATCTCTTATGGTTTAGCAGATATGCAAAAATCCGTAAAACTCATCCAGAATGAAGTAGTCTTCAGAGGCTATTCCCGGAAAATTCAGGATATACCTTTTATTTGTCAACGATTTTTTAACGAAAATCGTTAGAGCCATTTTTTAGAAAATCAAAATTTTCAATTTTTTTCCAAGTAAAGGGTAGTTTGGGGTGGGGGGATTGTCTTGAAAATCTTCGTGTCGTATACTTAGAATATACGAAACTTAAATAACCTAGTTTGGTTTTTAACCGACTTTTCATTTTTGAGCTATGCTGTCCACAGTCACACACACGAACATTTTTCTAAAACTGTTTGTTTTTTTTTTTTGGGATTCAGGGGTCTCAAAACATATATTTCCGATGAAATCTCGGTATCCAGTTTTTGGGTGGTGTAATATCTTCTCTATACACTATGTACATTGTATGTATAGAGAAAGTAAATAAGCCTTATTTTAATCATAATTTTCTATATACAGCCGGAGAGAGACCTTCGGTTCTATCAGGTGCTCTACAGCTGATATCCAGGACATGCTCATCTAAAAGCTTCTGTGCGAGGTGCAGCCGGACACAATTTTAAAGCATGAAAAAGTACCCCAACAGTACATATTTCACTGCAATTAAGATATGTTTGGACAGGTATTCCCATACCGGATGACAGGTGGATATGACGGCCATATTTTACTGTAGTAGCGCAGTAATACCCACCTTGCTTCGGTGTGATATTGATTCACCTGCTTGCTACGTCACCTCTAAGTTCTTATGAATGTCGCGTTGTTATCAACTAGCATAACCGAATACACTAGGCCAAACCCATAGCCAAATGTTTTAAAAGCTGTCGTTATGCGCTGTCGCTTCTTTTCTTGGCCAGGAGTAGAACAAAAGAAAAACGGACACTCCCGTCTGAGAAAAGTATAAGTACTTCACAAATGAAACTAATAACCATGAATACCACGAAAATGGTAAGCTCCACGAAAAAAATGTATATCACATAATTTGTGTATTTTAACAAGAACTACATAATTTATATAGTAAGTTTTTGTCTATCTCTTACGGTTTACTAGTTATGCCAAATTAAGCAAAATTCATCCAGAATAAACAGGTCTTTAGAAGCTATTACCAGAAAATTCAAGATATACATTTTATTTGTCAGGTAAATATCATTAATATACGGTATTTTAATCAAAATATTTAGAGCCAATTTTAAGAAAATAAAAATTTTTGAAAAAAAGTTCCATGTAAAGGGTAGTTTGGGGTGGGGGTATTTTTCTCAAAATCTTCATGTCGTATCCCTGGAAGATACTAAACTGAAATACCAAGTTTGGTATTTTAGCTAGTTTTCGTTTTTGAGTTATCGTGTTCACAGGTTCAGTGACACACACACACACAAACACTCACACACAGACCTTCTTCTGAAAATGCTTTTTTTTATACAGGAGGTCTTAAAACATGTATTTCAAGTGAAATTTCGGTATCGAATTTCTGGGTGGAATACAATACTTCTCTATCCCTAAGTACATTGTACATACGGGGCTAGAGAAAGTAAAAATTGTCAAAAGCTGGTTGCTATGTGACTGAAGTTCCTTTGTTTGTATGGACACGAGTTGTCAAATTCCTGTGAAAAAAAAGTATAAGTTTTTACTTTCTCTACACGTACATTACATAGTGTATAGAGAAGGCATTGTAATACTACAAAAAAAATCGGTACCGAGATTTCACCGAAAATACATGTTTTGGGTCCCCCTGAATCAAAAAAAAAACATTTTTTGGAATAAGATCCGAGTGTGTGTGTGCGTATGTGTGTGTGTGTGTGTGTGTGTGTGTGTGTGTGTGGATAGCATAGCTGAAAAACGAAAAACCATTAAGTACCAAACTTTGTATTTAAGTTTGGTATCTTCCAAGGATGCGACACGAAGATTTTCAAGAAAATCCCCCCACCCCCAACTACCCTGTACATGGAACTTCTTTCGAAAATTTTAATTTTCTCAAAAATGGCTCTAACGATTTAGATTAAAGTGTCGTATATTAAAGATATTTACCTGACAAATAATATATCTTAAATTTTCTGGGAATAGCCTCTGAAGACTATTTTATTCTGGAGGAATTTTGCATAACTGCTAAACCGTAAGAAATGGACAAAAACTTACCACACAAAAAATGTAACGCACATTAAAACACACAAATCATGTTATATACATTTTTTTCGAGGAGTTGATCGTTTTTTTTATATTCCTTGTTTTTGGTTTCAGCTTTGAAAAACTTGCAGGTTTCTCATACAGGAATTTGTGAACTCGTGTCCATACAAACAGAGGAACTTCAGTCACATAGAAATCTGCTTTTGACTATCACTTTAACCTATGGTACTCCCTTATTTCAGTTCTAATTACAAGGAAGCAAGTAATAAGACTATTTGTGCTATTTTTTTCTCGAAGTAGAGAAGTAGAGAAAGTCATGTGAATGGAATACATCCGATTTTTTTCTGCATGCACATAAAAACAAAGTATCAAAAATTAGTGTTAAAATGTATAAATAAATATAATTTCATTATATATAACACTGATGTAATGTCAGATGATAGTTTTCTAATTATCGACATAATAGTTACTACTAGTAATTATATAAAACTAAAATATGATTATTGTATTATGAACTCTTCATAAATGTCAACAAATTTCAATACATATTTACAAATATGTTATAGAATTTACAATGTGCATAATAAATTATTCCAGGACTATGGAAGTTCATAAGAACAACAAAAGAATGAAACGTGAAGCAAGAAAGAGAAAACAGGTGTGGAAAAAACACCCGTTAAATTGGCAACACTGCACTCATCCAAAGAAAGAAACAAAAGGAGCGGAAACACCACACGTCTTCCCAACCTCAACGCATTGCTTCCGACATTGATTGGTTCCCATGGGATGGAACAAGAAAACACCCAGAGAATGAATAAAAAAAAGAACTCTACACTTTTTCCTTGCCAAAACCTTATTACGCGTTATGGTGTTCCTTTCAGAAACATTTCAGGATAAAGTGCGGTCATATCAAATTTTTGTGAACAGCTAAATACTTCTGCATTGAAGCAATGCTTTCCATGTCTTATAACATATTAAACGTGCTGGGGAAATAATCTTCAATCATGCAACGTGCCAGAAGATAGTTTTTTTATTATTGTTTCATTTATATAGCCCCCTTTAAGGTCATATCGGGTGCTTTCCGCTTGAAACAACTGTTGTCTCTCTGTAGGTACTTCTACGTTGGTTTAAATCATTTTTGTTTTCCTCAAACACGCACACATTCACACTCACATACAAACTTCCAGCCTATATGGGGGATAGCGAATAATTCTGGCTAGAGAAAAATTCCCCGCCCCAGCCGGGAACCGACCACTCGACCAAGAGAAGACATTGTCCTAAAGTAACTTCAAAGCCTCACTTGGCAGGCGAGAGAATGTTCTGCAATATCATTGACAAAAGAATCCCTGTAAAACATCCGATGTATTCGAATCACATGAGTTTCTGTACATCTCTGCAACAAATTATTGTTAAAAAGCTTACGCTAATCGAGTAAAAATCAGCAGAAATAGTCTTATTACTTGCTTTCATGTAAGTAGAAGCGAAATAAGGGAGTACCATAGGTTAAAGTGATAGTCAAAAGCTGGTTGCTACGTGACAAGTTCTATGTTTGTATGGACACGAGTTGACAAATTGCTGTATGAGAAAGTTTTTCCAAGCTGGAACCGAAAACAAGGAATATCTAAAAAACGATCGACCCCACGAAAAAAATATATATAACATAAATTGTGTGTTTTAAAGTACCCAACATTTTCTGTGTGGTAAGTTTTTGTCCATCTCTTACGGTTTAGCAGTTATGCAGAATTCCGTAAAATTGAACCAAAATAAAGTAGTCTTCAGAGGCTATTCCCAGAAAATTCAAGATATACGTTTTATTTGTCAGGTAGATATCTTTAATATACGATATTTTAATCAAAATCGTTAGAGCCATGTTTGAGAAAATAAAAAAAATTAAAAAAAGTTCCATGTAAAGGGTATTTGGGGGTGGGGGATTTTCTTAAAAAACTTCGTGTCGCATCCTTGGAAGATGCTGGACTTAAGTACCAAGTATGGTATTCAACAGATTTATCGTTTTTAAGCTATGCTACCCAGACCCGCACACACACAGGGACATTTTTCTTAAAATGCTTTTTATTTGTATTCGTGGGGTCCTAAAACATGTATTTCCGGTGAAATCTCGGCATCGAACTTTTGGGTGTATTACAATGCCTTCTCTACACACTAGGTACATACTAAAACTGGTTGCATTATAGTTTTCTTTATTTAAATAAATAAAACTAAGGATCCTTAAATAAAAGAAGATAGAAATTATTAATTATTTTACGATATACCTTCTTCTGTAAAATTAGCATTAATTACTTATGGCATGGCTGAAAATCTAGGTAATGTAGTTTGCTTTTCGCTTTCATATGATATTATTGCAGTACTATAAAACTCTAAAGTCAAAGCAAAAAATAAAAACAAATTTCCCCATTGCCATTCCATAATAGACAAAGAAGAGCAACGATTCCATTGATCTGCCTTGAAGCGTGAATCAAAGGGGTTTTAAATTCATATCTGGCACGACTAAAAGTACACTGTCATCATCTAATAACACATTTTACTTTCTCTACACGTACTACGTACACAGTGTATACTATCCAAGAATTCGATGCCGAGATTTCACCGGAAATACATGTTTTGGGACCCCCTGAATAAAAATAACATTTTTAGAAAAGTGTATGTGTGTGTGTACCAAAATATACATTTAATTTCAGTATCTTCCAAGGATGCGACACGAATATTTTCAAAAAATTTCCTCACCTTTTACATAGAAAAAATTTCGAAAATGTTAGTTTTCGAAATTCAAAGTATTCATTTTATTTGTGATGTAAATATCGTTAATGTTACTGTATTTTAATCAAAACCGTTAGTCATTTTTAAGAAAAACAGAATTTTCAAAAATTGTTCCATGTAAAGGGTAGTCTGTGGTGGGGGATTTTCTTGAAAATCTTCGTGTTGCATTCTAGGAATATATTATACTTAAATACTAGATTGGTGTTTAACGATGTTTTTGTGTTTGAGCTATGCTGTCGGCTTTTTCTAAAAATGCCTTAACTCCTCTCAGATCAATCATCCTTCCTCCCAAGGGCGCCCTAATCTTATCCCTACCTATATTATAAATAGGTGTGTCTGATTTATCTAGTATGCATTAACATGTCGGTATCAAATTATTATATATATATATATATATATATATATATATATATATATAGGAATGTAAAGCTAAGTTGTTTATATGGAAATATGACATTTCAGTAAAGTGTTTAATTGTGCTATTTCGTGTGGGTGGAGGATATTTCACGTTTTGCTTAATATTGGCCATATTAATGAGCTTTGATTTCTTATCATATTATAACAACGGAAAGTTACCTAGATACATTGGAAGCATTGTTTTTACTTTCTCTATACGTACTGTGTACATAGTGTATAGAGAAGGTATTGCATTCCATCCAAAAATTCGATACCAAGATTTCATCAGAAATACACGTTTTAGGGTCTCCTGTATAAAAAATATGAGTTCCATTCACATGACTTTCTCTATATTTTTGCAACAAATTGTTGTTAAAAAGCTTAGGTTTCTATTTACTTCATGCTAATCAAGAAAAAATCAGCAGAAATAGTCTTATTACTTGCTTCCTTGTAAGTAGAAGCGAAATAAGGGAGTAGCATAGGTTAAAGTGATAATCAAAAGCTGGTTGCTATGTAACTAAAGTTCCTTTGTTTGTATGGACACGAGTTGACAAATACCTGTATGAAAAAGTATGTTTTTCCAAGCTGAAACGAAAAACTATGAATATCTTAAAAATGATCAATTTCACGAAAATATATATATGACATAAATTGAGTATTTTATTGTAAGCTACATTTTCTGTGTGGTAAGTTTTAGTCCATCTCTTACGGTTTAGCAGTTATGCAAAATTCCGTAAAATTCATCCAGAATAAAGTAGTCCTCAGAGGCTATTCCCAGAAAATTCAAGATATACATTTTATTTTTCAGGTAAATATCTTTAATATGCGATATTTTAAATCAAAATCGTCAGAGCCATTTTTAAGAAATTTAAATTTTCGAAATTTTTTGCATGTAAAGGGTAGTTTGGGGTGGGGGATTTTCTTGAAAATCTTCTTGTCGTATCCTTGGAAGATACCAAACTTAAATACCAAGTTTGGGCTTTAACGGTCTTCTCGTTTTTGAGCTATGCTGTCCACAGACACACACACACACGACCTTTTCGTAAAAATACTTTTTTTAGACTCAGGGGGTCGTAAAACATGTATTTCCGGTGAAATCTCGGTGTCGAATTTTTGGGTGCAATACAATACTTCCTCTATACACTATGTACTATGTGTGTTTGAAGATAACTTTAAAACGAAAGGTCGGCAAAGTACCAAACTTGGTATTTAAGTTTAGTATCTTTCAGGGGTGTGATACGTAGATTTTGAGAAAAATCATATCGGCCTAAGCTACCCTTTACATGAAAAACATTTCAAAATGTTTGATTTTCTAAAAAATGGCTGTAACGATTTTGGTTAAAATACCGTATATTAAGAATATTTATATGGCAAATAAAATGTATATTTTGAATTTTTCGGGAATAGCCTCTAAAGACCCCTTTATACTGAAGGAATTTTGCCGTATTTTGCATAACTGGTAAACTCTAAGAAATTGACAAAACTTACTACACAAAAATTCCATACCGATATGTTTTGAGACCCCCTTAATCAAAAAAAAAAAAAAAAAAAAAGCATTTTTAGAAAAATGTCCGTGTGTGTCTGTCTGTCTGTCTGTCTGTATGTGTGTGAGGCTGTGGGCAGCATAGCTCAAAGACGAAAATACTGTTAAATACCCATCTTGTTATTTAATTTTGGTATCGTCCTAGGATACGACACGAAGGTTTAAAACAAAAATGTCCCCCCACCCCCAGCTACCCTTTACATGGAACTTGTTTCGCAAATGTTGATTTTCTAAAAATGGCTAACGATTTTGATTAAAATATCGTATATTAAATATATTTACATACCAAATAAAATGTATATCTTGAATTTTGTGGGAATAGCCTCTGAAGAACTCTTTATTCTGGATGAATTTTGATAAATGTTGCTTAACTGCTAAACGGTAAGAAATAGACAAAAACTTACAACACAGAAAATGTTGATCTGATCAAAACACACAATTTATGTCCTTTACATTTTTGTTGTGGAGGTAACCGTTTCCAAGATATTCCTTGTTTTTGGTTTCAGTTGAGAACTTATACTTTTCTCAGACAGGAAGTGTCCGTTTTTCTTTTGTTCTACTCCTGTCTAAGTAAAGAAGCGATTCGCAATGACAATCGAATAACGGTCGTTTTTAAAACATTTGACTATCAGTTTAGCCTAGTGTATTCCCTTATTTTCTTTGTACTTATAAGGAACTAAGCAATAAGAACATTCTGCTAGTGATTATATCGATTAGCAAGGTGAAGAAAGAAGAGTAATCTTATGTAAGAAGTTTGTAGAAGAGCTAGAGAAAGCCATGTAAGTGTAACACATCAGATTTTTTTCAGCGTTTTCAAAACTTCAAATTTTGCAGTTTCCTAAACAGAAGCTTGAAAATGTTTATGCTTGTTTAAAAATAGTACAAAAGAAAACTGATGAGATGATTTTGTTCTAATATCAGCAGTGCCCTTGTAATTAAATGATAAACCTCATATTTCCAAAGCAAAAATAATAAAATGACAAATAATTTTTATCTCCAAAACCAGTACACAGATAAAAATTTCATCTCATAAATTTATTAATACTGTATTTATCAGTATAACTGCAAAGTATTATATTTCTGTAACTGAAATTGCATTGTATAGAATGATTTAATTAAATGCCAATAAAATACTATAAATATGTTAATATCACGGGAACTATTTTGAACAAAAGTCTGAAAATTAGTATGTAAAGTATTCTTAGCACTGCAATTACTGTGTTAAAGTTTCAAATCGATCCAAGTAAAAGTGTAGATTTTAGGTTTTTCCTTAAGCGCTTACTTTAGTATTTTAAAGCGATAATACGATGCATGGCTATCGGTGAAAGTGGGGATGTAGTTGCAGGTGCGCAAATTCGATATTCCAGAGCAGCCCATCATTAAATGCAGGGAAACAACCAGAAGGGACTAGCACCATTAGGCTTCCAGCGCTGGCGTGTAATTAATTTATGATTAATGACGGCAATAAAATATTATGTTCCTATACGCCATGCAGTTCGACGAAATTAAAATGTTGAAACCCCTTGTTTTACAGCACACTTTGTGCTTAAAACTCTCTTGATAGATTACCTGATTTACACAATAAAGAGCTCACAATAATTTGTTTTCAGGATGTTTATCAGCAACCTCTGCACAAAGAAGATACAAATATTGCTTTACACGTACCAAGTAGATAACATATTGTATTCCACCCAAAATTCGAGATTTCACCGGAAATATAATTGCATTTTTAGAAAGAAGTTTTAGAAGCTTTATGTGTGTAACGAAAACACCGTTAAATATCAAACTTGGCGTTTAAGTCTAATATTTTTCAAGCATACGGAACGGAGATTTTCAGAAAACTTTTTTTACTTTCTCTAACCCCATATGTATAATGTATATAGGGATCGAGAAGTATTGTATTCCACTCAAGAATTCCATGTCGAGATTTCACCGGAAATAAATGTTTTAGGAACCCCTGAGTCCAAAAAAAGCATTTTCAGAAACAGGTCCGTGTGTGTGTGTGTGTCTGTCTGTGTATGTGTTTCTGTGGACAGCATAGCTCAAAAACGAAAAAACGGTTAAATACCAAACTTGGTATTTAAGTTTGGTATCTTCCAAGGATGCGACACTAAGATTTTCAAGAAAATCCCCCCACCCCTAACTAACCTTTATATGGAAAAAAATTCGAAAATTTTGTTTTTCTTAAAAATGGCTCTAACGATTTCAATTAAAATATCACATATTAAATCCACTTCTATCACAAATGAAATGTATATCTTGAATTTCTTGGGAATAGCTTCTAAATACCCGTTTATTCTGGATGATATTGTTTAATTTAGAATAACTAGTAAACCGTAAGAAATAGAAAAAAACTTACTATACAAAAAATGTAGATCTCGTTAAAACACACAAGTTATGTAATTTATATTATTTCGTGGAATTTACCGTTTTCGAGGTATTCCTAGTTATTAGTTACAGTTGTAAAGTACTTATACTTTTCACAGACGGGAGTGTTCGTTTTTCTTTTGTTCTACACCTGGCCAAGCAAAGAGGCGATTTGTAATAACAATCGCATAACGACAGCTTTTAAAACATTTGACTATCACTTTAGCCTTGTGCATTCCCTTGCAGTCTACTTATAAGGAACTTTGTAACAAAATTCTGCTAATGTTTATCTCGATTAGCACGGTGTTGAAAGAGGAATTATCTTTTGTAAGAGGTTTGCTTGTAGAGTAGCTAGAGAAAGGCATGTGAGTGTAACACATCAGATATTTTTTTTGGTAGTGTTGAACACCCGCTTTAACTACTTATGGCACCGCAGGCGGTGACACTGATGATACATGAAATGAAGATGGAGCACCGGTGGAATGCAATGGCGGGGGAAACCGGAGAAAACACGCCCCAGCGGTCGCTTGAGATCGAGGCGAGTGGTCCGATTGCGTCACCCAGTTGCGTGCAAGACTACCAATTCCGTTTCGCAGCCTAAAATTTTTGTTTGTTGAAATTGAACCCTAAAGAAAGTTCCACTTGACACAATTGCAAAACTGCTAAGAAAATTTTGATATACACAGCTAGCAAAGCTGATTTGTTCGATATTTTCCTGTTCTACATGCAAGTTTTAATTTACACAGTTGGCGAAGCTGATTTGCCCCGTTTGTTCACACTGTCGTGTTATTTATATTGATGTATATTATCGAGCAGCACTTCAGACCGTCGAATTAAATTGTGATTATCTATTACAGTCAAGTCTAAAAGTTCTGTCTTTCTAGATTACTGGACATTTTCTGCAAGAAAACTAAGCTGGTATATGTGTTTGAACAACATAATTTAAAAAAAATCTATTGTGATTCATTCACATGATTTTCTCCACATCTCTGCAACAAATTATTGTTAATAAGCTTATGTTTGCATTTATTTCATTTTAATCGCGGAAAAATTAGCAGAAGTAGTCTTATTACTTGCTTCCTTGCTAAGTAGAAGCGAAATAAGGGAGTACCATAGGTTAAAGTGAAAGCCAAAAGCTGGTTGCTATGTGACTGATGTTCCTTTGTTTGTATGGACAGGAGTTGACAAATTCCTGTATGAGAAAAGTATACGCTTTTAAAGCTGAAATCTGTAACAAGGAATATCCCAGGAAAAAAAATTATATGACATAAATTGTGTGTTTTATCGTGATCTAAACTTTTTTCTCCATCTCTTATGGTTTACTAGTTATTCAAAATTCCGTAAAATTCATCCAGAATAAGCTAGTCTATCGAGGATATTACCAGAAAATTCAAGATATACATTTTGTTTGTCAGGCAAATATCTTTAATATGCGATCTTTTAATCAAAATCGTTACAGCAAATTTTGAGAAAATAAAATTTTTCTAAAATTTGTCCATGTAAAGGGTAGTTGGGTGTGAGGGAATTTTCTTGAAAATCTTCGTGCCGCATCTTTGGAAGATACCAAGCTTAAATACCTACTTTGCTATTTAAGTCGTTTCGTTTTTGAGCTAAACTGCCCATAGACACACACACACACACACAGACATTTTTTACTTTCTCTATACGTACTATGTACATAGTGTATAGAGAAGCTATTGCACTCCACCCAAAAATTCGATACCGAGATTTCACCGGAAATATATGTTTTAGGGTCCCCTTTATCTAAAAAAAGCATTTTCGGAAAAAGGTCCGTGTGTGTGTGTGTTTGTTTGTGTGTCCGTGTGACCGTGAACACGATAACTCAAAAAAGAAAAGTCGGTAAAATACAAAACTTTGTATTTAAGTTTAGTATCTTCCAGGGATGCGACACGAAGATTTTGAGAAAAGTCCCTCCCCACCCCCAACGACCCTCTACATGGAACTTTTTTCGAAAATTTTTATTTTCTCAAAAATGACTCTATCGATTTTGATTAAAATTTCGTATATTAAAGATATTTACACGAAAAATAAAATGTGTATCTTGAATTTTCTGGGAATAGCCTCCGAAGACTGCTTTATTCTGGAAGAATTTTATGGATTTTTGCATAACTGCTAAACCGTAATAGATGGAGAAAAACTTACACTACAAAAATGCAGATCACCTTAAAACCCACAATTTATCTTATATACATTTTTTTCGTGGACTTGGTCGTTTTTGACATATTCCTTGTTTTTGTTTTAAGCTATGAAAAACTTATACTTTTCTCATACTCCTGTCCATACAAACAAAGAAACTTCAGTCACATAGCAACCAGCTTTTGATTATTAGTTTAGCCTATAGTACTCCCTTATTTCTCTTCTGCTAACAAGGAAGTAAGTAAATAAGACTGTGCTAATTTTTTTATCGTTTAGCATGAAGTAAATAGAAGTATAAACTTTTTAACAGTAAAAATTTGTTGCAGAGAGGTAGAGAAGGTCATGTGAATGGAACTAATACGATTTCTAAAAATGCTTTTTTTTTTTTTTTTTTTTTTTTTTTTTTTTTTTTTTTTTTTTGCATTCAGGGGGACCGAAAACATGTATTTCTGGTGAGTCTCGGTATCGAAGTTTTGGGTGCATTACAATACCTTCTCTATACACTATGTACATAGTACGTGTAGAGAAAGTAAAAAAAAAGTCTGCGCGTGTGTGTGTATCTGTATACAGCATTGTTCAAAAATGAAAACACTGTTAAATATCTAACTTAGTATTTAAGTGGAATATTTTCCAAGGATGTGACAAGGAGATCTACAGGAAATCCCACCCCCTCGTCCCAAACTACCCTTTACATGGCTCAAAATGACTCTTAACGATTATAATTAAAATACCGTATATTAAAGATATTCAAATAAATAATAACATGTATAGGTAATTTGCATTTTTTGGGAATAGCATCTGAAGATCTTTTCATTCTGTATACATTTTGCATAACTGGTAAACCGTAAAATATAAGAGAAAAAAAATAACTACATAAAAATGTAGTTGTCAATGAAAAACGCAATTTCTGTCATATACGCTTTGTTTGAAACGAAACGAAAAGTCACTTCTGTTTAATCTCTCTCTTGATTTACTACTGGCCACGCAAAGCGAACTGAACTTCAATTGTTCACATACGATCAGCTTTTAGAGGATGATCTCGGTAGTATTATTTTCTTTCTACATACAAGGAAGTAAGTAATCAGACCATTACTGCTAATGTTTATATCGATTAGCATGATGTAGATAAAAGAATAATCTTTTAAAATAAGAACTGAAGCTTTCCTGGCGACGTGTTAATTCAAAATCGTCTCGGGCTTCTAGCCAGGTAAAAACTTGGCTTGATACCAACGTTTCGAAGAAGTGCATCTTCCTCGTCTTCAGGGTGAACTGATGGATTGAGCTTGCGGAGACAGGTATTTATAAGAGCTGGAATGAAGCTAACATCTGATTGGTTCGCGTGATACATACAGTTAGAGCAAGTCATGTGAACACATGATATTTTTAGAGGAGTTAATGATGCGAGGACTTCGCTCTCTGCCTTCACAGGGTCAACATGGGAGAGTCACACCGCATCACCCACCGTCGAAGCCCTACAATCTCCGCTGAACATCACAACCGACAACACACCGCCTACACAACCTACGACGTCACCAGTGTTAGATCTTTCCTCGCTGCCGCGCTTCTGTGCAGTAGTGCGTGGAGTTCACCGGCAGCTACCAGATGGTCTAGTGCTCAACGCCGGTCGTCTTCGCTGGCCTTCATTGATGAAAGCAACACGATCCACACAGAGAGAGGCCCATCACCACTTGTCAGGCTGGATTTCTGGAACGAGGCGGACTACCGCGCTGCCTGCCCTAGGGCAGGTGCTCGCAGTTGAGCCTGGGAGAAGCGTCCGTGTCTTCCCGTGTCGCCGGTGCTGCCAGTACGGGCATTCCTCAGACACCTGCACAGCCGCCGCCCGTTGCCACTATTGTGGCACCGGATGTCTCACCGCCGCCTGCATCTATCATAACCTGACACGCCGGCCCGTGTACTGTGCTGCATGCAACAGCGCAGGTCACTACACGGGTCAACAACATCCACGCCGACAGATGCCAGCCACTCACCAACCGCACGCCGCGCCACCACAGCCAGTCTCTTACCCGCCAGCACCCACCATCACATACTCGCAGACAGAACAACTACCGCAGACCTCCACACTCATCCAGCTCCAAACCGACCTTGAAACCAACACAGCCGAACTCCAAAATCTCCGTCTAGCAGTCAACACCATAGCCGACCGAATCGCCACGTGGGAGGAAGCCCTGACCCGCTCTCTGGCGGAGCTTCAGGCAACCGCCCGCAGCCTTCAGTCTACTCCTCAGGAAGTTCACCGGGAGAACGCCGCCTTGCGAGACCACTTCAATAGGAGCCTCGAGAAGGTGGTGGACTACATCAACAATTCCAGAATCTACATGGTCCACAAGCAGCTCGACGAGCTGCTGCAGCAACAGACTCGTGGCTTGACCATCAGGTTGGAAGACATGACGAAGCAACTCACTTCAGCTATACACCATCGACCCAACATGTTAAGCTTTGTAGCTATGGCTACATCACCCAGAACTCACCTGGGAAGAGCTCCATCTCCCGACTAACATACCTTTCTGGTGAAATGATGCACCTCAATTTTTGTATGTCTGAGTCAGGGCATTGCGCCATGTCGTTTGTCCCTACACACGTCGCTTCATAATACAGTCACCCGCAATCACTCGGTTTGCCTCAGGCGGTACCGGGCCCCATGACACCATATATGCCCCAATAAACAGTGACACCACAGTATTAAATCCTTTCTCTCCCCTTTCCTTTTTTCTTCCCAAATACCTTATATACCTGTTATCCTTATAACCTTTGTTCCTAGACGGCCCGGGTTCGATCCCAAGCGACCGCATGTGAGATTTGTGGTGGACAAAGCGGTGCTGGGGCGGGTTTTCTCCGGGTTCTCCGGTTTCCCCCGCCATCGCATTCCACTGGTGCTCCATCTTCATTCATGTATCATCAGTGTCACCGCCTGCGGTGCCATAAGTAGTTAAAGTGGGCGTTAAACACTACAAAAAAAATTCTTCGTTTCCCCCCCCCCCAAAAAAAAAAAGTGAGGTTACAGACTCGAAGAGCTTCAAAAATAATCTATACTTAGCTTAAAGGGTAATTCAAGCCTAAGAAAATTTAACAAAATGTTATTCTAGGGGTTTCAGGAATATTGGGCACTCATTTTAAAGAAATACAATAAAGAAATAACAATAACATCTGATATATTTAGTTTAGAAGACTTTCACTACTAACTTGCCTCGCTTATCAATGCGTATACTTCATTTCAGTCACAATCGAACATTTCGGAAATTCTGCTTTACACATTTAATTATAGATACAATGGGAACAGACGTTACGTTTCGCTTTTTAATCGGCTTATCCTCCCCGTAATTGCAGGACCGTGTCTCATCTCCGGAAGATAACTTAATTTTCAAATTTGGCATTTAATAACTTTTCGCTTTCGAGTTATGTTGTTCACACTCACACCAAAGATATTTCTCCAAAAGTACAGCCTGTTTATTCAGGGATCTCAAAACGTATATATCCAGTGAAATCTGCTAGTCAATATGATATTTCCACTACTTATTTGTACCATATTACCTGTTAGTAGCGTTATGGAACATTACATAAAAGCCCGTTTTAATAAATTCAAAACGAGGAGTATGCAAGTTCAAACGTTTGAAACCACCACAGTACAATAAAGTTTACACCATTTTGTTTGACGAAAACGTACACTCCTGTTCTAGAGCTGTTTACATGCAGAAATAAGAATGGGCTGTTATACCCCCAATGTAAATGTTTCCTTTAATTAAAATCCAGTTCGTGAACTGCCACCGGCAGTATGCCAATATTTCACTTTTTATTCACATCGCTGATTTAGATTGGAAACTACAACATAATAGCGCAAATCCATTTTCCATTTATTTCAGTTCCATTTGAATGGCTTTTGTTCATTAGGCGTCGTCGGTGCTCTAACCCAAGCGATTAGCGGAGATGAAAAAAATACAAAATTACTGCAAAACGTAATGGTAGGATTTAGAAATTATTGATCACTTTTTATACGTGGGCCAATGCTTCACACAACGATGCCCACAAATACGGTTCTTCATCGTTTCATGTGATGGACAATGATTCCTGAAAACAGAAGCAAAGAGGATCGGCCAGAGTTTTCAGAGAAAGTAGAGATAACGCCATGAAAAACAGAGAAGTAATTTTGTCTCTTTAAAGGACTCGAAGTCTCTGTTAGACATTTCTCAATTTAATAACAGTGTTGCCAGATTGGGCGAAAAATCGCCGATTAGGCTACTAAAAGTTGGATGTTCATACCGATTTTTAATTGCGAAATTTTTGGCTACTTCTGAAACCACGAAAACAATTTAAATGTATTCCTTGAAAAGTATATTATAGATTGATTTAAAAATCTGATGTGTTCCATTCACAGGGTTTTCCCTACTTCTGTGTAACAAATTATTGTTAATAAACTTATTGTTCTATTTACTTCACGCTTATCGAGAAAAACTTACCAGAAACAGTCTTATTACTTGCTTCCTTGTAAGTAGAAGCAAAATATGGGAGTATCATAGGTTAAAGTGAAGTCAAAATCTGGTTACTAGGTGACTGAAGTTCCTTTGTTTGTATGTACACGAGTTGACAAATTCCTGTATGAGAAAAGTACAAGTTTTTCAAAACCAAAAAACAAGGAATATCTAAAAAACGATCAACTCCTCGAAAAAAATGTACATAACATAAATTGTGTGTTTTAATATCCTCTACATTTTTGTGTGGTAAGTTTTTGTTCATTTCTTAAGGTTTAGCAGTTATGCAAAATTCATTCAGAATAAAGTAGTTTTCAGAGGCTATTCCCTGAAAATTCAAGATATACATTTTATTTGTCGGATAAATATCTTTAATATACGACATTTTAATCAAAATCGTTACAGCCATTTTTAAGTAAATCAAAATTTTCGAAAAAAGTTCCATGTAAAGGTAGTTGGGGGTGAGGGAACTTTCTTTGGAAGATACCAAACTTAAATACAAAGTTTGGTATTTAACGATCTTTACGTTTTTGAGCTATGCTGTCCACAGACACACAGACACATACACGGACCTTTTTCCAAAAATACTTTTTTTGGATTCAGGGGGACCAAAAACATATATTTCCGGTGAAATAGTATCGAATTTTTGGGAGTAATACAATACTTTTTCTATACACTATGTATATAGCAGTGTAGAGAAAGTAAAAATTAAGTAATATATTCATGGGTAGAGTGATGGTATGTTCGTTAAGTCCCTACTGCTACGATAAAGGTGCAAAATACCTGCACACACAAGAAAAATTAGCTGCAATATTACGAAACCTGGATTAAGTACGTGAACCCTGAGGCAAAAGAACAATCAAAGATGTGGGCACATTCAAATTCGCCTACCAAACCAATAAAAGCCCGGCAAGATTTTTCTGCCCGAAAATTGATGGCAGCGGTGTTTTGGGATGCAAAAGGGGTGTTGTTGGTTGAATTCATGGAACGTGGGACGACCATTAATCAAGACGTGTACTATGAAACACTAAAACAATTACGACGGGCTATACAGAACAAACGCCGTGGTATGCTGACTTCCGGTATCGTTTTTTTTGCACGATAACGCCCGTCCTCACTCTGCTCGCAGAACAACAGCCCTTCTTGAGTCCTTCAAGTGGGACGTTGTCAACCATCCACCTTACAGCCCAGATCTGGCGCCAAGCGATTATCACCTCTTCATGCATATGAAGAAATGGCTCGGGTCCCAGCGGTTTGATGACGACGAAGAGCTCAAAGATGCGGTCACAGGCTGGCTCCAGGCACAAGCTGGTGATTTTTATGCAGAAGGAATTTCAAAGCTTGTGAACAGATACGATAAGTGCCTCAATCGTTATGGAAACTATGTAGAAAAATAGTGCAAAGATGTAGTTGTAAGATGTATATATTAAAACATTTTTATTTAAATTGGTGAATTTCTTGCAATCAACCGGAGGCTACTTTCTGAACGGCCCTCGTATTTTCCTTGTTACGTCGTTATTAATGCAGTCGCACGGAGTTCAAGAGAACTTTATGAATCAAATGCACCAGTTGAATGCAAATATATCTTAATATTATGTGCACTATATTTGTTTTTACTTTCTCTATACGCAATATTTACATAGCGTATAGAGAAGCTATTGTACTCCACCCAAAAATTCGATACCGAGATTTCACCGGAAATATTCAGTCATGGAAAAAAGTATTCATACACCAGTGTTTATGTAGAAAAACTCAAATTTATTATAACTAAAGTTAACATCCAGAGAGGTTATATGGTAAACTAACAGTATGATATTTCCTCCTGAATCTGTACATATAAACGCATGATCTAAATTACTCCTCTTCAAAAAATAAATAAAACATTTGTACCAGCTGGCTTCTCACAACAAGGAAAAAAGCATTCATACACTCAAAGAAAATGACAGTTTAAATACAATACAATAACAAAAGTAATACTTTGTAGGTATTCTTGTTCTACGTATTACTTCTGTTAACCTCTTTGGCATGGAATGAACCAGGTTTTTTGTAGTCTCTAGGTAATATTTTGCCATTCTTGCTGAAGGCATTGTTTCAGAGCTGCCTTACTTCGTATGTCACGCTTTCGAACATTCTTTCAAGGGTATCCCAAGATGTTCAATTGGATTAAGGTCTGCACTCTGTGCTGGAAACTTGAGAACGTGGGGAGTATGGTACAACAACCACAAACCAACAATTTCCGCCGTATGCTTAGGATCATTGTCTTGTTGAGTAATCCGTGCCTAAACTCAATTTATCAACACTCTTTTGCAAATTATTCTTTAGGATATTTAAAGATTGAAATTTATCCATGTTACCTTCAACAAAAACAAGTTCCCCAAAACCAGATGTAGCCATACATCCCCATACCATTATTCCTCCTCCACCATGCTTCACTGTGGCTTGAAGGTGCTGAGGTTCAAGCTCAGTATTTGGTCTTCTCCACACCAAAATTCTGCCATCATTTACAAATACATTCAATTTACTTTCATCTGTGAACAGTACCCTGTCCCAGAGACTCGTGTTCTTGCTTAGATACTCTCGAGCAAATTCAAGTTCTTCTTGCTGATGTATGGTTTCTTTCTAGGTACCCTAGCTCCATGGCCTGCACTACTTGGAACATAGCGAACAGCCCTTGGTGTAATTTCCTTTCCGAACTGATCGTTAACATAGGCAGACAATGCAGAGGCTGTCAATTTAGGATATTTTTTTATCATTCTTATTAACATATTCTTTTCCCTTTGGGTTAGCTTCTGTGGTCGTCCTCTTCTTTCGCTGTTAATGATAGAATTTCTCTCTCTATATCGTGTTATTATGGACTGCACAGTTGCCCGGCTTCTTCCAATAACATCAGCAATGTTTGAAACTGATTTTCCCTTTTGATATTGAGAGATAACCATCTGTCTTTCCTCTACAGTTGTTTCTTTACCTTTGCGGCCCATATTTCTGTCGCACGACATTCACTACGTAACAGAACCAACAAGCAGGAGGTGTAGCTTGCCACTGAAGGCCTTGCTTGCTGCAAACGGTTCGTTGGTGGCTTGTGTGTTTACATTTCTAGTGATGTATGAATACTTTTTTCACTGTCAAATACAGCCAGCATTGGGGTATCGTTTATTTCCTTGAGGTACGTTTGTTTAATACTCAAATCTTTGTTATCATGACACTGTTTATTTAATGGGGTGGCTTCCTACACAGAATCTTAGCGCTGTCATTTAATTTAATATGGAAATATCAGTGGTCAATTTGAATGCAGTACTGTATGAATACTTATTTCCATGACTGTATGTTTTAGGGTCCCCTTTATCTAAAAAAAGCATTTTCGGAAAAATGTCCGTGTGTCTGTGAGCACGATAACTCAAAAACAAAAAGTCGATGAAATACCAAACTTGGCATTTAAGTTTAGTATCTTCCAGGGATGCGACACGAAGATTTTGAGAAAAATCTCCACAACCCGAACTACCCTTTACATAGAAAACATTTAGAAAATTTTGATTTTCTTAAAAATGGCTCTAACGATTTGATTAAAATACCGTATATTAAAGACATTTACCTGACAAATAAAATGTATATCTTTAATTTTCTGGGAATGATCTCTGAAGACTACTTTATTCTGGATGCATTTTACGAAATTGTGCATAATTGCTAAACCGTAAGAGATAGACAAGAACTTACTACATAAAAAATGTAGAGCACGTTAAAATACACAATTTATGTTGTATACATTTTTTTCGTGGAGTTGATCATTTTTAAGATATTCTTAGTTTTTCGTTTCCACTTTGAAAAACACTTTTCTCATACAGAAATTTGATAACTCCTGCCCATACAAACAAAGTAACTTCAGTTGCATAGCAACCAGCTTTTGGCTATCATTTTAACCTATGGTACTCTCTCATTTCACTTCTACTTACAAGGAAGCAAATAATAAGAATATTTCTGTCAATGTTTCTCCATTAGCATGAAGCAAATAGAAGCATAAGCTTTTTAACTACAATTTGTTTGATGTAGAGAAAGTCATGTGAATGGTACACATCAGATTTTGTTCAAACTCTTATTTGTACTTGTAAATTTAAAATAAAATATTAATATGGATGTATGACTATTTTCTTGGTTGTTGAGAAATCCTTGAATACCATACTTTTAGAGTGTCCCAATACTTTTCGGCAGATTTAATTGATGTACTGTACGACAGTTAATAACTCAAAGTAGGCCTAAGAATCTTGAGTTTCTTGGCACTTCAACTACCAAAACGCCCGGGCTTCAATGTGATAAATGATATTTTATTATATTTTCAACTATATAGTAGACATACCATGTTATAAATGCTAATGTGCTTGAGAAATCCAAACTCCTTTATTTAAATTCTGGTCAGGAGGGATATTCAAAGAACCGCCTCATCTATCGGTGAATATGCATGTTCAGTCCGTAAAGAGATGGTAATTTTGATCCCGTCAACCGTTCAAGAGAAGTGACAAGGAAGGCGGAAACCGTGGTCGGAAGAGAACGAGAGCATAGAGTCGCAGAGTCGATGAATATTAAATGAGGCATATGAATGTCATAGCTTTCTGTGGCTCTGACTTCTAGGCATAGAGGCAGCTTTGAAGAAACGCACAGATTTCTCTCGTGCGAAAATTATTATGTTTTCCCTTTAAAATCATCCAGGTTATTCAAAAGTCTATTTGTACGATTTCAAACTCTCACCTATGGTAGAAAAAACGTTGCATTCACCGAAGAATTTGATGTCAAGATTTGAAAATCTGAACTGTGCCATTCACATGACTTTCTCTACATCCCTGCAACAAAATATTCTTAAAAAGCACATACTTATATTTACTTCATGCTAAAAATTAACAGAAATAGTAAGTAGAAGCGAAATAAGGGAGTACCATAGGTTAAAGTGATAGTCAAAAGCCGGTTGCTATGTGACTGATGTTCCTTTGTTTATATAGACAGCAGTTGACAATTTCTGTATGAGAAAAGTATGCCTTAAAGGTGAAATCAAGAACAAGGAATATCTCAAAACCGATCAACTCCACGAAAAAAATGTATATAACATAAATTGTGTGCTTTAACGTGCTCTACATTTTATTTCTGACAAGTTTTTGTCCATCTCTTAAGATTTAGCAGTTATGCAAAACACCGTAAAATTCATCCAGAATAAAGTAGCCTTCAGAGGCTATTCCCAGAAAACTCAAGATATACATTTTATTTGTCAGGTAAATAACTTTAATATACGAAATTTTAATCAAAATCGTTAATGCCATTTTTTAGAAAATTAAAATTTTAGAAAAATGTCTATGTAAAGGGTAGTTGGGGTGGGGGGATTTTTCTCAAAATCTTCGTGTCACATCCCTGGAAGATACTAAACTTAAATACTAACTTTGGTATTTTAGCGACATTTCGTTTTTGAGTTATCGTGTTCACAGACACACGGACACACACACACGGACCTTTTTCTGAAAATACTTTTTTTTTGATACAGGGGACCCTAAATATATTTCCGGTGAAATCTCGGTATCGAATTTTTGGTGGAGTGCAATACTTTCTCTATACACTATATACATAGTACGTATAGAGAAAGTAAAAGCGGACACTTCCTGTCTGAGAAAAGTTTAAATACTTTACAATTGAAACCAATAACAAGGAATATTTTGGAAACGGTTACCGCCACAACAAAAACGTAAAAGATACAAATTGTGTGTTTTGTCGTAATCTACATTCTCTGTGTAGAAGTTTTTGTCCATCTCGTACGGTTTAGCAGTTAAGAAAAGTTCGGCAAAATTCATCCAGAATAAAGTGATCTTCAGAGGCTATTCCCAGAAAATTCAAGATATAAATTTTATTTGGGATGTAAATATCTTTAGAATACGGGATTTTAATCAAAATCGTTAGCCATTTTTTAGAAAATTAAATGTTAGAACATTTGTCCATGTGAAGGGTAGCTGGGGGGGGGGGGTATTCTTGAAAATATTCGTGTTGCATCCTTGGAAGATACCAAACATAAATACCAAATGTGGTATTTAACGGTCATTTCGTTGTTTATCTATGCCTTCCACAGACACACATACACGGATCTTTTTCTGAAAATGCTTTTTTTTGGATACAGGGTGCCCTAAAACTTATAATTCCGGTGAAATCTCGGTATCGAATTTTTGGGTGAGGTGCAATGCCTTCTCTATACATTATGTACATAGTACGTATAGAGAAAGTAAAAATGGAGAGAAATCAGAACGAACATACGCGAGTGTAAAAGGTAAGGGTATGTTTTGCTTTCTCTACACGCACTATGTGCATAGTGTATAGAGAAGGGATTGCACTCCACCCAAAAATTCGATACCGAGATTTCACCGGAAATATATGTTTTAGGGTCCCTTATATCCAGTAAAAAAGCATTTTCACAAAAAGGTGCGTGTGTGTGTCTGTGAACACGATAACTCGAAAACGAAAAGTCGGTAAAATGCCAAACTTAGTATTTAAGTTTAGTATCTTCCAGGGATGCGACAGGAAGGTTTTGAGAAAAATCCCCCCAGCCCAAACTACCCTTTACATGGAATTTTTTTCTCGAAATGTTTGATTTTCTCAAAAATGGCTCTAACGATTTTGATTAAAATATCAAATATTAAAGATATTTACCTGACAAAAAATATGTATATCTTTAATTTTCTGGGAATATCCTCTGAAGACTACTTTATTCTGGACGAATTTTACGGAATTTTGAATAACTGCTAAACCGTAAAACTTAGATAAAAACTTACTACACAAGAAATGTAGAGCACGTTAAAACACACAATTTATGTTATATACATTTTTTTGTGGAGTTGATCGTTTTGAGACATGCATTGTTTTTGGTTTCAGCTATGAAAAACTTACTCTTCACATATAGGAATTTGTCAACTCCTGTCCATATAAACAAAGGAACTTTTCACATAGCAACCAGCTTTTGATTATCAGTTTTCCCATATTTCGCTTCTACTTATAAGGAAACAAGTAAAAGAGATGTAGAGAAAGTCATGTGAATGGTACACACAAGGTTTTTTTATACGTTTGAGTAAACGGCTTATAATGAAAGTAGCACGTGCTCCAAATTTCGTGTTGCAGAAGAAATCAGTTGGCATTGACTGTATCCTTCATTGTTTTGCACCTTTTAATATTTTATAACGATAGATACATAGTTCAGCTTAAAGGATTTTTCTTCTAGAGCATTTATACATTATAAAAAGACAACTGAGAACTAACAATTAATATTTGGTTATCGTAACAAATTTCTCTCAGAGCACTGAACAACTCCCCATGGTCTCGCTTAGTTACACAGAATTAATTTCCCTACTGAGTAACACAACTTCAGACATAAATTAAGCAGTTAGTTGTGCTGTTCTGGAGGTAGGGAAGAGAAATGTTTACCTTTGGTATCATTACTTAAGCTTCATTTCTCCCATGAGACTTCTGGGGACAAATTCGCCCCAGCAGTGTAGGCGACGACTAACCTGAGACCTCAAGACCAAACTCATGTCAAAACGCTCTTGAGGAATGGCGATTTAATTAACCGTTATCTATTTTTTTTACATCACATTAACAAAGGAAGTATTTAATATGATCTTGCACCAGAAGGATGCATCAGATCAACAATTACGCTTTTGAAGACCATATGTTATAATTGACGCAACAGATCTGGACATGTGAAAATCCTAATGAGAGCTAGGAAGCGAGATAAGCAGTTCACCAGTCGATTCATGCATGCTGGAAGAGTGCCTTGTCAAATGCCTGTCACCTCTTTAGCACTGTACTCATAAACATATGTATATTCATATCTACAAAACATCTATACAAATGGCCTACTATATAAACAATGTCAATCGTCTGCCTCCAATTCTTCCACACCTGACAGTCCTTCGTCTTCGCTCACGTCATTGTCATCATCAACGTTATCGCTACTTTCTGCACCATTATCCTAGTTTAGAATACTTTTTTAATTTTCTACAATTCTTTCTAATAATTTTCAATGTTCTCAACATGTCGACATATATTTTCCCATTCTGACCTGCCAATTTCTGCAATTCGCTGGCGACACAACTGTTCAACATCTTTTAATTTAAAAGTTTTTTTATGAAGCTTTATTTTTGTTTCTCTTATCTTTGAGAACCCTGGAGACAAGCTCAGTGAAATATCAGTTTCCTTGGCTATTCTTTCGTTCACTTTTTACAGGCTTTTGAAGAACTCGGAGAACATAGATTTTCTTCCTTCATCTCTGCCTCTTGTTTCATGAAGGCAAGGACTTTTGCAATTATTTCTCTGCTCTATATTTCTCTACCTTACCACTTAAATTTGAGAACGTAGGAGCCATTGTTAAAAAAATAAAATGAACACTATTTACTGCCAACTTTGAATACGGAACACTTTCGATGCACACTGTACAAAGTTTGCTCGCTGTGACTTTACGTAAGCAAAGTATCATATCACTAACTCCGATATGTCTTCGGTATGTCCTCAAGGTGAGATGATAGTTAATTTCTATCATATCTTTAAATGACTGCCATTTACATGCTTATAGTATTAGAGTAATTATAAAATTTACAGTGATATTTACAATATATCTATTTATCTCCTTGAAGTTTTTAAAATAATGTGGGATAACTTTTTAAATCGACATCTGCGTACAGTGTAAATAAATTTTCTCAGATAGGGCGCAGCTAGAAGTATGAAATTTCCTATACAGAGTCTGCAAGGGATTCCATTATTATGTATAGCAATTTTGGTATCTCATTATTTTTGCTATTTTTCACTGAAATCTTCGTGTCAGTATGTCAGCAAGACATTCATAATAAATATATAAAATCACTGCACTTAATGATAAAGAACACACAAAAGATTACGTTTATAAAATTCTGACAATGTAGTGCACCTAAAATTTGAAATTTACTAATATAAAAAAAAAATGGAGAGAAAGCATCAGAAAAGGGGCGTGGTATAATACAGAAAAATGTTAGTTAACTTTTAAATTCACTTCTGTTAACAATTCAAGCATAACATCCTGTTTAATAACATTTTCAAATAAAATATCTTTCTAAAGTTATTTTCACTAATGCTATCACCTCCATTAAGACCGACACGAATCAGTTGATGTTATTAGGGTAGTTCAATGGTTAGAGACCCGTACGGAGAGCGGGAGAGCAGTGTTCAAGTCCCGGTTGGGGCATTGGATTTGTTAGCTTTTTCTAACGGTTAAACATAAACCCTTGGTAAGGACAATACAAAAGCACCAACAATATAACAATAAAATTGTACAATAGTTACTAGATACAGTGTCTATCAAAGGTTTTAAGGACACACATATCAGACTTTTCATTCCTGTCCTTAGACTTTTGTGAAATCTCAAGATGTTAAGTTTAAATCTACAACTGACAATAAAACAGAGAGAATCAGTGCTACCAACCTCCGGGATCATGATCTATGTGGCCGTAATAGCAAAGCATCCATTTGCCGCAAACTCAAATGCAACAAAAGACTATCTCAAACTTAGAACATCAGTAGAGGGGGGATCTGGCATTAAATGTAATAAAAACGCTTCATACATTTTTAAATTAAAAAGTGGTAGCAGCACAAGAACCACTTTAAGCAAATTTCCTTCCATGACAAAATTCATGTTGCCAAGTGCAACCATTCAAGGGCCAATTAAATGTTTGCATAAAAAACTGCATTTTAATCAGTTTTCTTAATTGAGATCATATTATCCACAGTTTTAAAGATGGCGAGTTCTGGTTTGCGACAGAAGACTTCATTTTTGACATGCGTTTGATCCATCTTGAGATTTCCCAAAAATCGAAGGACAGGAATGAAATGTCTGATACTTAAGGGTTTCCTTAACTTTTTGACAGACTCTGTACTTAGATAGAAAGTAAGAGACGCGAATCAATTGGAGGATTGGATGTTATACATGTTGCCAAGGTAATCCAATAGTCGGGGAAACTGCACGGACAGTGAGAGAACCGTGTTCAAATCCCGGCTGGGACATTGAAAGTTCAGCTGATTCTAATAATTAAATGTAGGTCTTGGATTACTTGTTTTTCACACAAGCAGTGCGAAGTCTCTAGCCGGTTGCTCTTCCACTGAGCAAATATGGCAATCTATGGTATTGAATCTTTCAGTCTGACTCTACCTATCCAACTCCTGTCCTATACACGACTTGTGTGAAAAAAACAATTAATTCAATAGCCATTGACCATAATAGCTGGCTATACTATGAATCCTGGGACTTAAGTACTTACAACATTGTAAGTCGCCATTGGGGTTGTCATCTCAAAATAGTTGGAGGTCACCTTGTGGTTTACCGGGAAACATGCGAGTCAGTTGAGAAATTCAATGCTATGCCGGCACGTTGCAATGGTAGCTCAGTGGTAGAGCAACCGGATAGAGCCCGAGAGATCCGTGGTTCAAATCCCGGCTATAGCATTTCATTTTTCAGTCTATCTATCCTAAATATAGCACAATTTGCCTGAAATAAACTTGTGTGGAGTTATCGATATATGAGATATACATCATTATAGTCCCAATTTTCAAATACTTAGATCCCATTCATAATGAAAAGCAATGGTAAACACAGCACAAGAAGAGTTTACACCGATGTTATTCAAAGGAAGCATTCACATAGAATCACGCGCTGCGCAACGTTAAGAATGCACAAAGTCCAATCTTTATGCTTGCGTTGCATACGTCCGGGAATAGTTCTGCATTTCCAACTTCATAACAGATAATCAAGATGCGAGATTTTAAGCCAGGTACTGTTCAATCATGCTCCTCTTCATTTTGCCGCGAAATCCCATTTTAAAACGCTGATTTCAGACACTGATTTACTGTTTGTTAAAAGGGTTTTTGCCTTAACTATTCACAAACAATGAATGAATTTTTCTGTTGGGTAAGTGGTTACAATAAAAAGAGATGTGCTCGAAATATTTATACATGTAATTAACGATCTAGAAACCCGGGTTAAGTTCTTGTGCTGCATTGTAAATGGTCTTTATTCATCGCTGCACTCATTTCTTCATTGTGAACGAGTCTTTCACTATCGTTTTAGCCTAGTGTATTCTACTTACAAGACGGCATTTCCGCTAAGGTTTAATTTGATTAGCAAGATGTAGATAGAAGAATAAGCTGCAACAAAAAACAAGGAATATCTAAATACGATCAAGTCCATGAAAAAAATGCATATAATATAAGTTGTGGGTTTTAAAGTGCTCCACATTTTTTGTATGGTAAGTTTTTTTCCATCTCTTACTGATTAGCAGTAATGCAAAATTCCGTAAAATTCATCCAGAATAAAGCAGTCTTCTGCGGTTATTCCCCAAAAATTTAAGATATACCTTTTATTTGTCAGTTAAATATCTTTAATATACGATATTTTAATCAAAATCGTTAGAGCCATTTTTGAGAAAATCAAAATTTTCGAAAAAAGTTCCATGTAGAGAGTAGTTTGGGGTGGGGGGATTTTTCTCAAAATCTACATGTCGAATTCCTGGAGGATACTAAACTTAAATATCAAGTTTGGTACTTTGCCGACTTTTCGTTTTTGAGCTATCGTGTTCAGAGACACACGGACACACGCGCGCACGCACACACACACACACACACACACACACACGGATTTTTTACTTTCTCCATACGCACTATGTACATAGTGTATAGAGAAAGTATTGCACTACACCAAAAATTCGATACCGAGATTTCACCGAAAATATATGTTTTAGGGTCCCCAATATACAAAAAAAGCATTTTCACAAAAAGGTCCGTGTGTGTGTGTGTGTCCGTGTGTCCGTGAACACGATAACTCAGAAACGAAAAGTAGGTAAAATACCAAACTTGGTATTTAAGTTTAGTATCTTCAAGGGATGCGACACGAAGATTTTGAGAAAAATCCCCCCACCCCCAACTATCCTTTACATGGAACTTTTTTCGAAAATTTTGATTTTCTCAAAAATGGCTCTAACGATTGATTAAAATTTCGTATATCAAAGTTATTTACCTGACAATTAAAATGTATATCTTCAACTTTCTGGGAATAGCCTCTAAAGAGTAGTTTATTCTGGATGAATTTTACTAAATTTTGAATAACTGCTAAACCGTAAGAGATGGACAAAAACTTACTCCACAATAAATGTAGAGCACGTTGAAACACACAATTTATATTATATACATTTTTATTGTGGAGTTCGTTGTTTTGGAGACATTCCTTATTTTTGGTTTGCGCTATGACAAACTTATACTTTTCTCATACTGGAATTTGACAACTGCTGTCCATACAAACAAAAGCACTTCAGTGACATAGCAACCAGCTTTTGACTATCACTTTAACCTACGGTTGTACCTTATTTCGCTTCTACTTACAAGGAAGCGAGTAATTAGACTATTTCTGCTATTTTTTTTTGATTAGCATAAAGTAAATGAAAGTATAAGCTTTTTATGAATTATTTGTTGCAGGGATATGGAGAAAGTCATGTGAATGTTATATATCAGATTTTTTTACTAGAACTCCAGTTTTAAACTTGAATTAAAGGAAAAATAGCATATGTAGAATACACTGGCTAATAAAGCAGATTGAACCCACGCAAGTTCTAAAATTAAAGTGGGAATGTTTTAAATTATTCCTTACACAGCTATCCGTAGAATCAACATAGCAGGCGTCGCTATGAGTAAATTAGAAGGACGGTTTAAAATTACTCGGAAAGCAGACAAATCGATGGCAAGGCATAGAAGAGAGATGTCTTGGGGAGCAGGTACAGACGATAACAATGTAAAGCTGACCTTTCATAACAAGAGTGCACTTCCATTAGGGAAATTGCTGGCTGCAGATTCTAGGGACGATCCCTGCTAAAAGAAATCTGATGTATTCCATTCACATGACTTTCTCTACATCTGTGAAACAAATTATTGTTACAAAGCTTATGCTTCTATTTACTTATTGCCAATCGAAAAAAGGTTAGTAGAAATCGTCTTATTACTTGCTTCAATGTAACAGGAGTATGAGAAAAGTATGTTTTTCAAAGCTGAAACTAAAAACAAGGAATATCTAAAAAACGGTAAATTCCATGAAAAAAATGTATGTGACACAAATTGTGTGTTTTATCGTGATCTACATTTTTTCTGTAGTAAGTTTTTGTCTATCTCTTACGGATTGGCAGTTATGCATAATTCCGTAAATATCATCCAGAATAAAGTAGTCTTCTTAGGCTATTCCCAGAAAATTCAAAATATACATTTTATTTGTCAGCTAAATATCTTTAATATATGACACTTTAATCAAAATCGTTAAATCCATTTTTGAGTAAATCAAAATTTTCGAAAAACGTTCCATGTAAAGGGTAGTTTGGGTTTCGAAAAAATGTTTTTTTTTTGGATTAAGGGAGTCTCAAAACATGTATTTCCGTTGAAATCTCGTTATGGAATTTTTGGGTGCAATACAATACCTTCTCTATACACTATGTATATAGTACGCATAGAGTAAGTAAAAGTACACAATAAACTCTTATTCAAGCGGTTCCTTTCACACCCCTGCCACGTATTGTTTATCGAACATCAAAATTTAATGACTTCGTGGAAAAGATCGAACAATTTCGTAACGAGCAGTACGAGATTAAATGATTCGAGGATTGAATACAAGGAGCTTAATAGTACACATTATTAGAAAATAGAAGGAAATCTCTTAATAGAAGAGCATTGTTTCAGAATAGAATAACAAAGCTTAAGTACTACCATTTGTTTAAATTTCTAGTCACAGGCAAAATTTCACAGCTTACATTTATAGGATCATAAACTCTATACATACAGATTGAATAAAATTTGAAGCAACTTAGTGCTATTTACTTTTTCATTTCTTTCCCCACCCCTTCAGTGTACACATATTTACCGCCGCTGCTGGAAACAAGGTCACACTAGATTCAAATGGATCTAACGTTGACCGAATATGGTTATTAAACTGGCGCAATTTCAATTTAATGGTTCCTATATTTTCTGCAGGATAACTTGTATTTGTGTATGTGTCATAATTAGTTGAAATTCAACGTTCTTGAAGGAAGGACAATTTTCGGAAGATAAATGAGCTCAAGATTCTTAAAGGTTTGTTACCCAACAATTCCGGAAAAACCTTATGCAGTTATCTCTCTAAACGAGATTCGAACCCTTGTATATCAGACAGAAACGCTATCCTCACATCGCGGAGGAGCATCACGTGTGCACAAAACATTTTTAAGGATTCACAGATCTTTGTTCCTTTCCAAATCATCTGTGTAAATATTGTGCCAGTGTCGTGTGTAGCCTTGGTACACGTTACGCCGGAGCTGGACGCCTTGGAATGCGGTAAACACAGGAAGTGCGACGTCTGACACACGGCAGAAGTTTCGCCTTCCACAATCTTCCCGAAAGTTCAGTGATGTCATTTTAGCTATGAAAATAAGAAAGAGTTGGAATCAGGTTGACTGAGTCGTGAGTTAGCCACTCTCTTCTAAACTTTGAATCTCTGGTTATCAGAAGAATGAATCAGTTTGCAAAACAGTTTACTTTTTCTACTGTTTATGTGTGGTGCATACAATAAAATCTGTTTCATCAAAACTTCGCTATGGCGATGTCGCCTAAAATGTACCACTTCAAAGGGCGAGTGTGTGCGTATGTGTGTATGGGTGTTTTAAAGTTCAGCACATTTCAGAGATACAAGGCAAAGGATTTCAGCATACTCTTCCACCCCAAGACCAACAATAGCAAGGAAATATAATTTCCTTATCTTATTTTCTCAAATTGGCTTTAACGATATAGCGAAAAATATATTGAGACACTGCAGTGTTGCCAGATTGGGCGAAAAGTCGCGGTTTGGGCTACTAAAAGATCGATTTTACGACCATAGTGAATAGACAAGGTATTCCACTCCACCCAAAAATTCGATACCGAGGTTTCACCGGAAATATATATTTTAGGATCTCCTGTATCCAAAAAAAAAAAAAAAAAAGCATTTTGAGAAAAAGCTCCGTGTGCTGTGAACACGATAGCTCAAAAACGAAAAGTCGGTAAAATACCAAAGTTGGTATTTAAGTTTAATATCTTCCAGGGATTCAAGATATACATATTGTTTGTCAGATAAATATCTTTAATATACGATATTTTAATCAAAAACATTAGAGTCATTTTTGAGAAAATAAAAATGTTCGGAAAAAGTTCCATGTAAAGGGTAGTTGAGGGTAGGGGGATTTTCTTGAGTTATTTATTTGTTATTTAACGGTATTTTCGTTTTTGAGCTATGCTGTCCACAGGCAGGTGAAATCTCGGTATCGAATTTTTGGGTGCAATACAATACCTTCTCTTGTACATAGTACGTGTAGACAAAATAGAAGACTACTCAAAACTGTTTCTGTGAAGTACATGACAAAGAATTTTATGAATAATGTATACATCAGCTGTGAAAACAAATGATTACTACTTACTGATTTTTCAAAATGTTTTCTACGAATGAAACATTGCCAAAAGTATTCAACACGACACAACCATCGCTGGAAAGGGGAATATTTCAATGTAACCCAATTTCTTCTTTCAGACAATTGCAGAAAAATTGAGAAGAAGAAACGCGAAAGCCGTGAACATGCACGGTGAAAGAATTGACGGATATATAAACTTTGGGAATACCTCTTGGTTTTTCACTTCCCTCGTTCAAGGCTCGTTTTCTTGTTTTCACAAAACATTTCATGCCACATTCCCCACCTGTTTTCTGACAGCAACTTTCTCACTTTGTCTCTCTCGACGTCATTGGCTCAACTTCCATTTCAAAGACCCGGAAGAGACTGAAAATCCTCTTTCCTCTTTCCCAGAGCTAGTTTTCCTGGAGAGAGCAAATGATCCTGCAGAAGCGCTCCAAGTCTTCGCAGGAACAAAACAAGTTTTACTTTGACATAAGGTAAATCAAGGTAAATATTTTAACTACCTCAAATGCAATCAAATCATGAAATTGTAGAGTAAATAAGTCTAAACGTAACTTTTATGTCGGCCACTACTTACATCTGAATTATCACAAGGCTATTTACTAACTGAATTGTGCATATGGGCTAGAGCAAGTAAAACCTATGGTTCTGATTAGAAGCATAGCTATTCACCACTAAATATGCCAATAGGTACCTCAAAATGTTAGTTTATTACTTTCCCTATACGAACTATATGTACCCAAAAAATCGATACAGAGATTTCACTGGAAATATATGTTTTAGGGTGCCCTTTATCTAAAAAAAATCTGATGTGTTCCACTCACATCACTTTCTCTACTTCCCTGTAACAAACTATTGTTAATAAGTTTATTCTTCTATTTATTTCATACTAATCAAGAAAAAATTAGCAGAAATAGTCTTATTACTTGCTTCCTTGTAAGTAGAAACCAAATAAGGGAGTACCATAGGTTAAAGTGAAGTCAAAAGCTGGCTACTAGGTGACTGAAGTTGCTTTGTTTGTATGTATGGCCAAGATTGACAAATTCCAGCATAAGAAAAGTACAAGATTTTCAAAGCTGAAACCAAAAACAAGGAATATCTCCAAAACGATCAACTCCTCGAAAAAAATGTATATAACATAAACTGCGTGTTTTAATGTGCGTTACATTTTTTGTGTGGTAAATTTTTGTCCATTTCTTACGGCTTAGCTGTTATGCAAAATTTCGTAAAATTCATCCAGAATTAAGTAGTCTTCAGAGGTTATTACCAGAAAATTCAAGATATACATATTATTTGTCAGGTAAATATCTTTAATATACGATGTTGTAATCAAAATCGTTAAAACCATTTTTGAGAAAATCAAACATTTTGAAAAAAGTTCCATGTAAAGGGTGGTTGGGAGTGGGGGGGATTTTCTTGAAAATCTTCGTGTCGCATCCTTGGAGTATACCAAACTTAAATACCAAGTTTAGTATTTAACATTCTTTTCGTTTTTGAGCTATGCTGTCTACAGGCACACACACACACACACACACACACACATATACACACACGGACCGTTTTCCAAAAATGCTTTGTTGGAACATGTACATGTACACAGTACGTGTGGAGAAAGTAAAAAGCTTTTTCGGAAAAAAGGTCCATGTGTGTGCGTGTGTGTGTGTGTGTGTGAGAGTTAACACATAACTCAAAAACGAAAAGTCGGTAAAATACCAAACTTGGTATTTAAGTTTACCATCTTCCAAGGATACGACACGAACATTTTGAGAAAAATCCTGCCAATCCCACTACCCTTTACATGGAACTTTTTTCAAAATTTGTATTTTCTCAAAAATAGCTCTAACGATTTTGATTAAAGTATCATATATTCAAGCTATTTACCTGAAAAATAAAATGTATATCTTGCATTTTCTGGGCATAGCCTCTGAAGAGTACTTTATTATGGATGAATTTTACGGAATTTTGAACAACTGCTAAACCGTGAAAGATGGACAATAATTTACTATACTAAAAATGTAGAGCACGTTAAAACACACAATTTTGTTATATACATTTTTTTTTTCGTGCAGCTGATCATTTTTGAGATATTCCTTGTTTTTGGTTTCAGCTTAGAAAAACTTATAGATTTCTCACACAGGAATTTGTCAACTCGTATCCATACAAATTAACTTCAGTCATATAGTAACCAGCTTTTGACTATCACTTTAACTTATGGTACTTTCTTATTTCGCTTCTACTTACAAGGAAGCAAGTAACAAGACTATTTCTGGTAATTTGTTCTCGATTAGCATGAAGTAAATAGAAGCATAAGCTTTTTAACAGTAATTTGTTACAGAGATGTAGAGAAAGTCATGTGAATGGAACACATCACATTTTTTTTAATTGAGTTAAGATTCATGGAATTCGGTTGCGGGAGAGAGTAAGTGTGGTGGCTTGAGTCTCCAATCTAGAAGACTGCAGAAACGATTTAATTTAGTGTGTCATGCATAACCTGATATTCTGTGGTTACATCTGCTGCATTGGCTGACTTGTAGCATTGAAAATGATAAATTAGCGATATCATCTTGGGGACCGATAGAGGAACACATGCAGATACCAGTTGCATACTAGAGACCGACCGGCATTGGCGACTGCACGCGCCGCATGTAAACAACCTGAAGTAACGCGTTGGGGAACTTGACTCGACGCAGCAGTATACCTTGCTATATACTACAATACTATTTTAAAGGTAATTAATGGTTTTGATGATCAGTGCATGCTCTGCAATGAAGCTTTTAAAATCTAATGCATTAAACGGATTATATGAAGATTTACAATTCGTACAGAAGAACTTTACAGATGTATCTACGACATTAACACATATTTGGAAACATCAAACATTTAAATGCCTCGAGCCCTGAAAACTGTCGACGAACTTGTGCAAGCAATTAATCAGAGACACCAGTTTTAGACCTGTGAAGACAGTGTTTGAAAAAAATGACGGAATTTCAAGAATGTGCTAAAAGGTGTTGCCACGGAAATAACTGCTGATGGAGTATCTTACGCAATAGTCTATGGTTTGTTTTATTTCCGAAGTTTTTCACAATATAAAGCAGTTTACGTGCCAATCGGAGAGAATTCACATTTTAGACGTTACAAATGTGTTGTCCATTACAATCTATGTATATGATAGAAAATGAACTGGATAGTAACACTGATACATTCCCTTGCTATCGTGCACCAATGCATGTATATATTTAAATTGTTAGTTTCCATAAATCATTGATATTTATGCTTACTATCCAGCTAACCATAATCGCCTTCCACTGGTCCTCAAGGTGATATCCCTAATGATAACATTGTTGCTATAAAGATGTGTTCCTTGTAACTATAACGAGCCTCTTTCTCCACTTTTGCTCTACTTTAATTTTAGCCTACCACGTTTTTACTTTCTCTATACGTACTATGTACATAGTGTATAGAGAAGGTATTGCACTCCACCAAGAAATTCGAAATCGAGATTTCTCCGGAAATATATGTTTTAGGATCCCCAATATCCAAAAAAAAAGCATTTTCACAAAAAGGTCCGTGTGCGTGTGTGTGTGTGTGTCAGTGTGTTTGTGAACACGATAACTCAAAAACATAAGTCGCTAAAATACCAAACTTGATATTTAAGTTTAGTATCTTCCAGGGATGCGACACGAACATTTTGAGAAAAATCCCCCCACCCCCAACTACCCTTTACATGGAACTTTTTTCGAAAATTTTGATTTTCTCAAAAACGGCTCTAACGATTTTGAATAAAATTTCGTATATGAAAGATATTTACCTGACAAATAAAACGTGTATCTTGAATTGTCTGGGAATAGCCTCTGAAGAGTAGTTTATTCTGGATGAATTTTACGGAATTTTGTATAACTGCTAAACCGTAAGAGATGGACAAAAACTTACTACACAGAAAATGTAGAGCACGTTAAAACACACAATTTTGTTATATACATTTTTTTTTTCGTGGAGCTGATCATTTTTGAGATATTCCTTGTTTTTGGTTTCAGCTTAGAAAAACTTATAAATTTCTCATACAGGAATTTGTCAACTCGTGTCCATGCAAATTAACTTGAGTCATATAGTAACCAGCTTTTGACTATCACTTTAACTTATTGTACTTTTTTATTTCGGTTCTACTTACAAGGAAGCAAGTAACAAGACTATTTCTGCTAATTTTTTCTGATTAGCATAAAGTAAATAGAAGTATAAGCTTTTTAAAAATAATTTGTTGCAGGGATATAGAGAAAGTCATGTGAATAGTACACATCAGATTTTATGGTAATTAATAGCTGTACGGCCTTTAAAACTTCTGCGCACGTCCATGAAATGAATATCGCGTGGGACGCCCTTGTAAGGGCTCTTTGTGAATCGATGTGCGAGACAATAATGAGCACAGGTATACCAACACAGAAAAATTAAATGAAACGTAGGAGCGTTCGCAATAAATCTGGTACATTTGAAATGTTAAGGGGCCAATTAATGTCCACACTACGTGCGCAGTGAAATTAGTTCTAACAAGGGAAAGTAGTGTCATACATTTCCTAGTATGTCCCATTATGCCCGGTATGCTGCATATAGCAGTTCAGAATATAAATACAGAAATGATAAAAAAAAAAAAATCTGATGTGTACCATTCACATGACTTTTCTACATCTCTGCAACAAATTACTCTTAAAAAGCTTATGCTTCTATTTACTTCACGTTAATCGAGAATAAATTAGCAGAAATAGTCTTATTACTAACTTCCTTGTAAATAGAAGCGAAATAAGGGAGTACCATATGTTAAACTGATACTCAAAAGCTGGTTTGTATGAGCGCGAGTTGACAAATTCCAGGAATGTCTTAAAAACGATCAACTGTATATAACATAAATAGTGTGTTTTAATGTGCTCTAAATTTTTTGTGTAGTAAGTTTTTGTCTATTTCTTACGGTTTAGCTGTTATGCAAAATTCCGTAAAATTTATCCAGAATAAAGTAGTCTTCAGAGGCTATTCCCAGAAAATTCAAGATATACATTTTATTTGTCAAGTAAATATTTTAAATGTACCAGATTTTAATCAAATTCGATAGATCCATTTTTAAGAGAATCAAAATGTTCGACATTTTTTTCCATGTAAAGGGTAGTTTGGGGTGGTGGGATTTTCTTGAACATCTTCGTGTCGCATCCTTGGAAGAAACTGAACTTAAATACCAAGTTTGGTATTTAACGGTCTATGCTGCCCACACACACACACACACACACACACACACACATATATACACGGACACGGACTTTTTTGGATTCAGGGGGCCTTAAAACATACATTTCCGATGAAATCTCGGTATCGAAATTTTGGGTGCAATACAACGCCTTCTCTCTACACTATGTGCATAGTACGTGTAAAGATGGTAAAAAAACAAAACAAAACAAAACAAAAAAAAAAACTCGGAGGTGTTCCATTTACATTATTATCTCTGCAAACAAACTATTCTTACAAAAGACTATTATTCTAGCTACATCATGCTCACAGAGATAAACATTAGCAGAAATAATCTTATTACTTGCTTCTATGTAAATATAAAGTGAATAAGGGAATACATTAGGCTAAAGTGATACTCAAATCTCTTAAAAGCTGGCTGTAATGCAAACAACTGAAGCTCGGTTCGCTTTGCATTCCCAGTTAAACAAAAGAGATGATACGAGTGACCCCGTTTGAGAAAATTTACGTAGATTAAAATTGAAAACAATAACATATAATTCGGAAACGGCCAACTCTACAACAAAAATGTATATGAAATAAATTATGTGTTTGAATGAGAGCTACATTTATGTGTCGTAAGGTTTTCTCTATTTCATATAGTTTACCGGTTATGCAAAATTAAGGAAAATTCACTAGATGCTATTCCCAGAAAATTCAAGATATAAGTGCATATTATTTGTGAGTAAATATCTTTAATTGTGGTACTTTAGTTAAAACATTTAGAGCCATTTTTGAGAAAAACAACATTCTCAAAAATGTTTCCATGTATAGGACAGTTTGCGGTGAGGGGGTTTTCTTAAAAATCTTGTCGCATTCTTGCAAACTACTAAACTTTGGTATTTAATGGCCTTTTAGTTTTTTAGCTATGCTATCCACAAATATTTTATTTCTAAAAATGTTTTTTTTTGTCTCAAAACATATTTCCGGCAAAATTTCGACATCAAAATTTTGGGTGGAATGCAATATCTTCTCTAGCCCGCCTGGGTAGTGTGGTGGTAGCGTGTCTGCCCTAAATTCAACAGATAATACATGCAGTATTACCGGCTACCGATAATTTAGTTATTTAATTTCAATTAGTTTTTTTTTCACATTTCCTTTAGTTTAACCTTTCTTTTTTTACTTTCTCTATATGTACTATGTACATAGTGTATATAGAAGGTATTGTATTGCACCCAAAAATTCGATACCGTGTTTTCACCGGAAATATATGTTTTGAGATCCCCTGAATTCAAAAAAGCATTTTTTAGATAAATGTCCGTGTGTGCCTGTCCGTCTGTCTATCTGTGTGTGTCTGTGGGCAGCATAGCTCAAAAATGAAAAGTCCGTTAAAAACCAAACTTGGTATTTAAGTTTGGTATCTACCAAGGATGAGACACGCAGATTTTAAAGAAAATCCCCTCACCCCAAACTACCTTTTACATGAAAAAAAAAATCGAAATTTTTGATATTCTTAAAAATGGTTCTAACGATTTTGATTAAAATCTCGTATATTTAAGAATTTACTCTGCAAATATAAGGTATATTTTGAGTTTTCGGGGAATAGCCTCTGAAGACTACTTTATTCTGAATGAATTTAACGGATTTTTGCACAAATGCTAAACAGTAAGAGATGGACCAAAACTTACCACACAGAAAATATACAGCACGTTAAAACACACAATTTATTTTATATACATTTTTTTCATAGAGTTGATCGTTTTTAAGATATTCCTTGTTTTTAGTTTCAGCTTTGAAAAACTTATACTTTTCTCATACAGGAATTTGTCAACTCGTGTCCATACAAACAAAGCAACTTCAGTCACATAGCAACCAGCTTTTGGCTATCACTTTAACTTATGGTACTCCCTTATTTCGCTTCTACTTACAAGGAAGAAAGTAATAAGACTATTTCTGCTAACTTTTTTTCGATTAGCATGAAGTAAATAGGAGCTTAAGCTGATTAACAATACTTTTTTGCAGAGATGTAGAGAAAGTCATGGGAATGGAACACATCAGATTTTGTAAACATAGTTAGGGATAAAAGGGTAGATAATTACTGGTTTCCAGTATACAGTTGTTTTCTTTTTTATTTTTTAGTTAATGGTTTTGTATATTAAAATATACATTTGTATATTTTAATATACTTTTTATTTTATTAATGTTAAATATATATGTAAAATTATAATGTTTGTATATGGTGAAGGTTTAATAAAGTTAAAAACTGTTGATATACGTCCCTTTATGATAGGGTATTGCAGATTTTATCTCTTTCTTTCTTTTTTATTTTATTCAACAGGTTGAGAGTTCGAATCTCGCTTAGGGCGATTTACCCGGATAGGTTTTTTCGGGGTTTTCCCTTATCCTGAGAAACGAATGTCGAGTAACTTTAAGCTCGATGGACCCCGAGATCCTTTGAGCATTATTTTACCAATTTCTTTAATCGTCCAAAATGACCAACTAGGTTAAAGGACGTTAAGCTATATAGACACACACACACACACACACACACACACACACACACACACACACAGGGTGTTAATGAACTACACCGAAATATTTTCACAGAATATGTACAAATTAGTACTTAAATAAGTAATTTGAGATAGGAGACTTATGGCCAGTTTATTGAAATTTCGAAGTAACGGCTATAAGTTTCTGAAGTGCCAGTACGCCACGTAACGCGGTATTTCGTCTGGAACGAATAATAATAATAATAATAATAATAATAATAATAATCATAATAAATATTTACTCTATGACAGTAATCGAGCTCAGAACCTTTGGGATAGCAGCTTCCCGCGTTACGCATTAAGCCACCAGAGTAGTTGAAAAGCGCCTCTAGACCAGGCTACATAACTCAAGAACGTAGTTAATGAATACTCAGTGTCGCACTGTGCAGCTTAAGGACGCTAGTAATGAGCGTCGATATTTCTATACTCAAAGACATTCTAAGCCATTTTTACAACCTGCTTTGCTTTAACACCGACTTATCAGCACCTGATACCCACACGTTTAACGCATCGCCGATCTCAAATTACTTACATCAGTCACGTGCACAATCTTGCAAATTATTTCGTTGTAGTTCATATATATAATCTTCTGTATACAGGATATACATAGGTAAACTTTAATCAATATTTCTGAAGCGTATGATATACATCCATAAAGGTGATGAAGCACAGGTCGATGCAGTCATGAATTGGACTGGATGCTCAACATTTATATGATCGACGACGAAAAAAAAAATGATAGGATCCCTCTTTGCTGAGGTTTCGTACAGAACATCCTGAAGTTGCTTTTAGTTATTTTACAACCATCCCAAGCCTTTTCATGGAATGGAAAAACATAAAATTCAAGAAGCAATAAAGACCGAACTAGCAGAACTTATATAGCGGAATACCTCGAGAAGTAATAACATGGAAGTAGTTGGTACTTTCGGTGTGAGTAACACATAGTGATGTATTCCTTTCTTTTCATTTATTCCACAGGTTTTGCTCAGAAACTAGCTTAACTTTGGAAGAAGTATAAAATAAACATGGGAAAAAGCATGGTGGAGCAGAACCTACACATGTTCCTGGATTTCAAACTAGAAAGTACGTCCCTCGGGAAAGAGTGGGAGCGTATGGGGCAGAAAATATGGACATGGACCGTTAACGTGAATGTACGCGAGGGAGGAGCACAAAAGAGAGAGAAAAGTGTTCCTCAGAAGTCTCTTGGGACATATATAATACGCGGACTCGATATAGACATCCCAGGAAATTGTACAAATAAAAATGTTATCAGCATATTGAATGACACTCAGAATCACACTTCTAATGGAAAAGGCTACAAACTTATAAATATGTACAGCTTTATTGGAACAGACTGGATGCATATCACTTTAAAGTTACTTATCGAGTACATAAAACTGAAAAATCTGATGTGTACCATTCACATGACTTTCTCTACATCTCTGAAACAAATTCTTCTTAAAAAGCTTATGCTTCTATTTACTTCATTCTAATCGAGAAAAGAGAGTACAATACGTTAAAGTGATAGTCAAAAGCTGGTTGCTATGTCACTGAAGTTCCTTTGTATGGACAGCAGTTGACAAATTCCTGTATGAGAAAAGTATCAGTTTTTCAAAGCAGAAACAAAAAACAAGGAATGTCTCTAAAACGATGAACTCCACGAAAAAAAAAAAAAAAATATGCATATAATATAAATTGTGTAATTTAACGTGTTCTACATTTTTTGTGCAGTAAGTTTTTGTCTATCTCTCACGGTTTAGCAGTTATTAAAAATTATGTAAAATTCATCCAGAATAAAGTACTCTTCAGAGACTATTCGCAGAAAATTCAAGATATACATTTTATTTGTCAGGTAAATATCTTTGATATACGAAATTTTAATCAAAATCGTTAGAGCCAGTTTTGAGAATATCACTATTTTCGAAAAAAGTTCCATGTAAAGGGTAGTTGAGGGTGGGGGGATTTTTCTCAAAATCTTCGTGTCACATCCCTGGAAGATACTAAACTTAAATACCAAGTTTGGTATTTTGTTGTCTTTTCGTTTTTGAGTTATCTTGTTCAAACATACACGCACACACATACGGACCTTTTTCCAAAAATGCTATTTTTTTAGATAAAGGGGACCCTAAAACATATATTTCCGGTGAAATCTCGATATCGAATTTTTGGGTGGAGTGTAATACCTTCTCTATACGCACTATGTACATAGTGCGTATAGAGAAAGTAAAATATGTAATGTGTTCCATTCACAGGAGTTACTCTACATCTCTCTAATTAACATTAAAACGCTTATTCTTCTCTGTACTTTAGGCTAATCAAGATAATAATTAGCAGAAATGGTCTTATTACTTTGCGACGGCCATAGCACCCCATTGAAGAGCCAAGTATGAAGGTGGTTTTACTCGCGCGTTGACTGGCGTCTCTGGACTCACTCCACTACCAAGAGAGTAGATCTCCCACGTACCTGGTTTTGAAGATCCACTACCGATGATTCTGTCTGACGATTTACTTACTCGGGAGGTAACAACAATGAGGGTACTTTGGGAGTGGTCTTGCGAAATAGTTAGCACACACTTTACTTTATCTATTCCTTTTATTCTTGACTAGAAGTAAGACATGTAGACAAGAACTTTGTTTTACAAACCAACTAATTATATGATTATTTCTAGGTGCTTTCCTTTTTACTTTCTCTAGCCCCGTATGTACAATGTCCATAGGGATAGAGAAGTATTGTATTCCACCCAAAAATTCGATACCGAGATTTCAACGGAAATATATGTTTTAGGACCCCCTGTATCCATAAAAAGCATTTTCAAAAAAGGTACGTGTGTGTGTCTGTGAACACGATAACTCAAAAAGGAATACTAGCTAAAATACCAAACTTGGTATTTAAGTTTAGTGTCTTCCAGGGATGCGACACGAAGATTTTGAGAAAAATCCCCCCACTCTCTTTACATGGAACTTTTTTCGAAAATTTTGATTTTCTAAAAACTGTCTAACTATTTTGATTAAAATATCGTATATTAAAGATATTTACCTGACAAATAATATGTATATCTTGAATTTTCTGCGAATAGCCTCTGAAGACTACTTTAATCTGAGTCAATTTTACGGAATTTTGCATAACTGCTAAACCGTAAGAGGTGGACAAAAACTTACCACACAACAAATGTAGAGCGCGATAAAACACACAATTTATGTTCCATACATTTTTTCCGTGGAGTTGATTGTTTTTGAGATATTCCTGGTTTTTGGTTTCAGCTATACAAAATCTTATACATTTCTTATACAGGACTTTATGAACTCGTGTCCAACAAAGGCATTTCAGTCACATAGAAACCAGCTTTTGACTATCACTTTAACCTATGGTACCCCCTTGTTTCACTTCTGCTAACAAGGAAGCAAGTAATAATATTATTTCTGCTAATTTTTTCTCCAATAGGTGAAGTACATAGAATAATTTGTTGCAGAGATGTAGAGAAAGTCATGTGAATGAAATACATCAGATTTTTATAATTATATCATATATTTTATAAGTATATTCGATATATATGTTTTGTTTTTGATATTTTATCCAAAATAGCTTCTGGAACTCAGTTTAATTTTAAGGTATGAACTCGTGTCCTTCAATGCGGAGCTATTGTTAAATTACGTTAGATAACAGCACATCTAAATATTCCGATATCCATAATTTTCTGCTATATTGTGGGTTAAATATCTGGTAAATGCTATATCAAAACAGCGAGTAATAAACATATTTATTTTTAGCAACATTGTGAATATTAACACAGGTGCGTGTACAACAAACTTTTGCACTAGACTACAGAACAAACGAAATGCAGAGCAGGGGGTTTGAAATGAAAGAGATTTAAGATACATGCTACCGTGCATTAGTTGCTTTGTAAACGAGTTCCAAATCGTTAAGTTGCGTGCTCGCGTGCATTTTTCAACAGCACTATGAATGACGGTGATAAAGGTTAATGTAATATCTCTAAATCACGTTACTGCTCAGTACAGTTAAGTACATTATCAATATGAAACCAATAGGAGACGGTTCGCATATTTACATAAAAACTGCATAAGAGAAAAGTCTATTACTATAAAATAATAATCATAATATTCATAAAAATCAACATTATCATAACAATCATAATCGTAATAATAATCAAAACAATCATTATAACAATAATAATATCATAAACATAACCAGAATCATCATATTTCCAGAAAATTCCAGATAGTAAATTTTATTTTCAGGTAAATAACTTTAATATGCGATATTTTAATCAAAATCGTTAGAGCCATTTTTGAGAAAATCAGAATTTTCGAAAAAAGTTCCATGTAAAGGGTAGTTGGGGGTGGGAAGATTTTTCTCAAAATGTTCCTGTCGCATCCCTGGAAGATGCTAAACTTAAATACCAAGTTTGGTATTTTACCGACTTTTCTTTTTGAGTTATCGTGTTCACGGACACACACACACACACACACACACACACACGGACCTTTTTATGAAAATGCTTTTCTTTTTACTTTCACCATACGCACTATGTACATAGTGTATAGAGAAATAATTGCACTCCACCCAAAAATTTGATACCGAGATTTCACTGGAAATATATGTTTTAGGGTCCCCAATATCCAAAAAAAAGCATTTTCACAAAAAGGTCCGTGTGTGTGTATGTGTGTGTGTGTGTCCGTGTGTGTGTGTGTGTGTGTGTGTGTGTCCGTGTGTATTTTCTCATACAGGAACTTGTCAACTCCTGTCCATATAAACAAAGGAACTTCATTGACATAGCAACCAGCTTTTGACTATCACTTTAACCTACGGTTGTCCCTTATTTCGCTTCAACTTGCAAGGAAGCAAGTAATAAGACTATTTCTGCTAATTTTTTCTGATTAGCATAAAGTATATAGAAGTATCCAAATAAAGCATTTTGAGAAAAAGGTCCGTGTGTGTGTGTGTGTGCGTGTGTGTATGTGTGTGTGTATGAGTGTCCGTGTGTTTGTGAACACGATAATTCAAAACGAAAACGAGCTAAAATACCAAACTTGGTATTTAAGTTTAGTACCTTCCAGGGATGCGACACGAACATTTTGAGAAAAATTCCCCATCCCAAACTATCCTCTATATGCAATTTTTTTCGAAAATGTTGATTTTCTTAAAAATGGCTCTAACGATTTTGATTAAAATATCATATATTAAAGATATTTACCTAGCAAATAAAATGTATATCTTGAATTTTCTGGGAATAGCTTCTTAAGTCCTGTTTATTCTGGATGAATTTTCTTAATTTGGCATAACTAGTAAACCGTAAGAGATAGACAAAAATTTACTGTACAAAAAATAAAGTCTTGTTAAAATACACAAGTTATGTCATATACATTTTTCTCGTGGAGCTTACCGTTTTCGAGGTATTCATTGTTATTGGTTTCAGTTGTGAAGTACTTATACTTTTCTCAGACGGGAGTGTCCGTTTTTCTTTTGTTCTACTCCTGCCAAGAAAAGAAGCGATTTGTAATGACAATCGCATAACGACAGCTTTTAAAACATTTGACTATTGGTTTAGCCTAGTGTATTCCCTTATTTTCTTCCTACTTATACGGAACTAAATAATAAGAACATTGTGCTAATGAGTTTGTAGAAAGCTAGAGAAAGTCATGTGAGTGTAACACATAAGATTTTGTTGGATACAGGTGACCCTAAAACATATATTTCCGTTGAATCTCGGGTGGAGTGCAATACCTTCTCTATACACTATGTACATAGTAAGTGTAGAAAAAGTAACAAACAACAAAAAGGCTTGCAGCTAATGTAAGAAATTCTGGATAACTTAACTGGCAAACTTTGTGACTGTGACCAACTATGTTTTTTAAAATTCAAAATAAGCAGGTATCGATCCTGGGAAACGAACTCTTAAGAATTTGAAAGTGAGTAGGTTTTGGATTATCCGTTTGTAATCCTCGAGAGCCTTTATAGCGGATCTTTGCATGTATATGGCAAACTGCCAAATATACGATGTGGTGAAACAAAACATGGAGATAACGATATTGTTTTGTTTCCGTACGTTGGGAAATGTCGTTTGTGAAAACACGCAAACAGGCTTTCTGCTTACGTAAATGCTATTACTGAATAGGTTATACACCCTATTTTCAGGAGCAGGGAGAGAAAAAATTAAAAAGCTTGACTTGATTTTAACACGGTCGTAGATTCTCAGAAAAACCAATAGCTAAATATTCATTTGAGAAAACATTGTAGGCAGATGAAAGCTCAATTCCCCAGATCATTCAGAATTAGTATCCGCTCTATTTAACCTGCAGTAAGCAAAAGGAGGACTTCATTCCACTGACAAATGTTACCGAAATTTCATTGCAGGTATTCGTTTTGCAACTTTCGAATTAAAACGGAACATTTTTGTAAAAAATCTTATGTGCTCCATTCACATGACTTTCTCTACATCTCTGCAACAAATTATTATTAAAAAGCTTATGCTACTATTTACTTCATGCTAATCGAGCAAAAATTAGCAGAAATAGTCTTATTACTTGCTTCCTTGTAAGTAGAAACGAAATAAGGGAGTACCATAGGTTAAAGTGATAGTCAAAAGCTGGTTGCTATGTGACTGAAGTTCCTTTGTTTGTATAGACACGAGTTGACAAATTCCTGTATGAGAAAAATATGTCTTTATAGCTTAAACCAAAAACAAGGAAAATCTCAAAAACAATCAACTCCACGAAAAAAAACGTATATAACAAATTGTGTGTTTTAATGTGCTCTACATCTTTTTTGTGGTAAGTTTTTGTCTCTATCTTACGGTTTAGCACTTACGCAAAATTTCGTAAAATTCACTTAGAATAAAGTAGTCTTCAGAGGCTATTCCCAGAAAATTCAAAATATACATTTTATTTGTCAGGTAAATATCTTTAATAAACGATATTTTAATCAAAATTGTTAAGAGCCATTTTTGAGAAAATCAAAATGTTCGAAAAAAGTTCCATGTAAAGGGTAGTTGGAGTTGGGTTTTTTTCTCAAAATCTTCGAGTCACATTCTAGAGGATATTAAACTTAAATACCAAGTTTGGTATTTTACCGACTTTTCGTTTTTGTTTACCGACACACTGACACACACACACACAGACCTTTTTCTGAAAATACTTTCTTTGGATACAGGGGACCCGGAGAAATCTCGGTATCGAATTTTCTGGTGTAGTGCAATACATTCTCTATACACTATGTACATAGTGCGTATAGAGAAAGTAAAAATATAGCGTCACTTTAGCGCACTGTACTCTTCTCTTATCTACATCAAAATCTGTAAATATGTAATGCAAGTTTATCTCTATTGAGAATACCCAGTTGCGAAAAACCTAAAATCTACAATTTTGTTGGGATTGGTTTGAAACTAACACAGCAATTGTAGTTTTAAGAATAGTTTACATGCTAATTTTCAGACTTTTGTTCAAAATAGTTCCTGTGATTTAAACATATTTGTAGAGTTTTATTGTCATTTAATTAAGCCATTCCACACGATGCAATTTGAGTTATAGAAATATACTACTTTGCAGTTATACTGATAGATACAGAATTGGTAAATTTATGGGATGAAATTTTCATCTGATCTTGGTTTAGGAGAAAAAAAAATCTGACGTGTACCATTCCAATGACTTTCTCTATATCCCTGCAACAAATTATTTTTAAAAAAGTTATACTTCTGTTAAATTCATGCTAATCAGTAAAACATTAGCAGAAATAGCCATATTACTTGCTTCCTTGTAAGTAGAGGTGAAATAAGGGAGTACCATAGGTTAAAGTGATAATCAAAAGCTGGTTGCTATGTCACTGAAGTTCCTTTGTTTGTATAGACACCAAGTGACAAATTCCTGAATGAAAAATGTATACGTTTTTCATAGCAGAAACCAAAAATAAGGAATGTCACAAAAACGACGAACTCGACGAAAAAATGTATATAACATAAATTATGTGTTTTAACGTGTTCTACATTTTTTGTTTAGTAAGTTTTTGTCCATCTCTTACGGTCTAGCAGTTATTCAAAATTTAGTAAAATTCATCCAGAATAAACTACTCTTCAGAGGCTATTCCCAGGAAATTCTAGATATACATTTTATTTTTCAGGTAAATATCTTTAATATGTGAAATTTTAATCAAAATCGTTACAGCCATTTTTGAGAAAATCAAAATTTTCGAAAAAAGTTCCATGCAAAGGGTAGTTGGGGGTGGGGGGATTTTTCTCAAAATCTTCGTGTCGCATCCCTGGAAGATACTAAACTTGAATACCAAGTTTGGTATTTTACCGACTTTTCGTTTTTGAGTTATCGTGTTCACAGACACACGGACACACACACACACACACACACACACACACACACACACACACACAGACGGACCTTTTTCCGAAAATGCATTTTTTAGTTAAAGGGGACCCTAAAACATATATTTCCGGTGAAATCTCGGTATCGAATTCTTTGGTGGAGTGCAATACATTCTCTATACACTATGTACATAGTGCCTATAGAGAAAGTAAAAATTAATTGTCATATTATAATTTTTTTTTTTATTTTTGCCGTTGAAATATGAAATTTATTATTTAATTACACAAGCACTGGTGATGATAGAAAAAATCATGTCATCAGTTTTATTTTGTACTATTTTTATCCAAGCATATTTTCAAGCTTGTGATTCAAAAGCTGCATCGTGTGGAAAAAATTAAAGTTTTGAAAACGCTGAAAAATACAAACACTAGAAAGTAGGTTTTAAGGTTTAACATATACTTCAACACTGCTTCTTTGTAAGTCTTAGAATTTCATAAACTCCGGCACAAAATTTTAAATCAATAATATCTGTCAACTCTCACAGACTGTTTACACTAATTCCGAGTAATATATAAAGCAAAGAAGAACTGTAAGTTATTTGCCTGAGTCAAAAGTCTCCATTTGACGCCGGAAATATGCTATTTTTTTTTGTTTGTTTGTTTTTTTTTTTCCTTTTCTTTTTTAAACAGTAACGGAGTCTGATCAGGACTCCGGTACTGTATCCCTATTTACATTTCCCCCCGTAGGTTTTACTGATTACTGGTTTACTGGTTTTACTGTTTCTTTTACAAACATATACACATTGCACAAACATATAACACCCATGCCCAAGGCGGGACTCGAACCCACGATCCCGCCCACGAAGCAAGCCGGTCCCCATGGCCACGCTCGCTAAAGCGTCTCGCTTTGGTGCTTCGTGGGCAGGGGATCGTGGGTTCGAGTCCCGCCTTGGGCATGGATGTTATATGTTTGTGCAATGTGTACATGTTTGTAAAAGAAACAGTAAAACCAGTAATCAGTAAAACCTACGGGGGGAAATGTAAATAGGGATACAGTACCGGAGTCCTGATCAGACTCCGTTACTGTTTTTTAAAAAAAAAAAAAAAAAAAGAAAAAAAAAAAAAAGCAACAAAGCGAGACGCTTTAGCGAGCGTGGCCATGGGGGCCGGCCTGCTGTTGGTGGGGTGTGGGGAGGCCCGCCGGGTGCTCTATCTCTCGCCTGTGGTTTAGGATGGGGAGGGCCGAGGTTAAATAATCGGTGATGCGGCAGGTAGAAGCATCCGGTGTGACACCTGTTTTGTAATTTTGAAACATATTACTATACTCACTTTTTACTTTCTCCATACGCACTATGTACATAGTGTATAGAGAAAGTATTGCACTCCACCCAAACATTCGATACCGAGATTTCACCGGAAATATATGTTTTAGGGTCCCCAATATCCAAAAAAAGCATTTTCACAAAAAGGTCCTTGTGTGTGTGTGTGTGTGTGTGTGTGTATGTGTGTCCGTGTGTGTCTGTGTGTCCGTGTGTCTCTGAACACGATAACTCAAAAACGAAAAGTCGGTAAAATACCAAACTTGGTACTTAAGTTTAGTATCTTCCAGGGATGCGACACGAAGATTTTGAGAAAAATCCCCCAACCCCCAACTACCCTTTACATGGAACTTTTTTTGAAAATTTTGATTTCCTCAAAAATGGCTCTAACGATTTTGATTAAAATTTCGTATATTAAACCTATATACCTGACAAATAAAATGTATGTCTTGAATTTTCTGGAAATAGCCTCTGAAGAGTAGTTTATTCTGGTTGAATTTTACTAAATTTTGAATAACTGCTAAACCGTAAGAGATGGACAAAAACTTACTACACAAAAAATATAGAGCACATTAAAACACACAATTTATGTTATATACATTTTTTTCGTGGAGTTCGTTGTTTTTTTAGACATTCCTTATTTTTGATTTCTGCTATGAAAAACATACTTTTCTCATACAGGAACTTGTCGACTCCTATCCATATAAACAAAGGAACTTCATTGACATAGCAACCAGCTTTTGACTATCACTTTAACCTACGGTTGTCCTTTATTTCGCTTCTACTTACAAGGAAGCGAGTAATTAGACTATTTCTGCTATTTTTTTCTGATTAGCGTAAAGTAAATAGAAGTATAAGCTTTTTAAGAATTATTTGTTGCAGGGATATGGAGAAAGTCATGTGAATGGTACACATCAGACTTTTATGTTATTAGTGCACATTGTTGTATTTTTAACTTCAAATAGACACATTTAAGGCCATATGTTGTTGAACAAAAACAAATTTCGGATTTTTAGCAATTTTTCACCCTACTGAAAACGTTAATGCACCACACTCACTTGCAATCATCCATTTAAATCGTCCAGTGATATGGTTTAAAGCGCCGTATGATGATAAAAATAACAGCAAATTAAACCACAAGCTTTACATTATTTAATAAGAGAATTATTTTTTCATTTTTGCACTTTTTGACAAATTTTCACATTACGTGGAAGCAGACAGAAGATTATGTCTTTGTAAGAAAAATGTGTAGAAGACTGAGTGAAGAAAGTGATGTGAAATCAGTACATCAGATTCTTTGCTGTTTATTAGCAGTGTGGCGTTCTACCGGAAACAAGACTATATCAGTTCTAGAGTTTACATAGGTCTAAAACTTTTCCTGTCTGTTTCTCTATGTTATAAATCCATTCTCTACACCGAAAGTAAATAGCCATAACACCTTTCATTAATTACAGCTGCATTATTATTTTGCAAATTTAATGAGAAAATAAACGCTAGAAACCAGAAATAATTAATGACAATGGAATGTCATCTTCAATATTTATATATCCTCACCTGATGGAAAGCAAAACTCATTCATAGCTAATCCGCTTCCCAAATCCTGGCCTTTTCCAATCAAAACAAAGAGTCGGAAAGAAAACATTTAAACAAAATAGCAGCTAAATGAAACATCGGTCGGCACTTGTTTGGATTAGCAGCGTGCCCGTCGGAGTGCCACTTGCCATAGCCAAACATTTATACAGCGATAAAGGAGCCGCTGTTCGTTTTAACACCGTGCCGGAGGAGAAACTCCTGCAAACTGAATGACATACCGAACATAAACTACTTCTCTTTTACCCCCAGGCATGGTATCTTTTCTTCCCAGATAGTCTGCATTTTGCAATAAAACATCTATTATTAGACTACTTGATCAAAAAATCTGATGTGTTCCATTCCTATGACTTTCTCGACATCTCTGCAACAAAGTATTGCTAAAAAGCTTATGCTTCTATTTACTTCAGGCTAATCGAGAAAAAATCAGAAGAAATAGCCTAATCACTTACTTCTTTGTAAGTAGAAGCGAAATAAGGAAGTACTATAGGTTAAAGTAATAATCAAAAGCTGGTTGATATGTGACTGAATTACCTATGTTTTTATGGACAGGAGTTGACAAATTCCTGTATCAGAAAAGTATGTATTTCAAAGCTGAAAACAAAAACAAGAAATATCTAAAAAACGATCAACTCCACGAAAAAATTGCATATATCTTTTAACGTGCTGTACATTTTTTGTTTGTTAAGTTTTTGTCTATCTCTTATGGTTTAGCAGTTATGCAAAATTCCGTAAAATTCATTCAGAATAAAGTAAGCTTCAAAGGCTATTCCCAGAAAATTCAAGATATACATTTTATTTGGCAAGTAAATTCTTAAATATACGAGATTTTAATCAAAATCGTTAAAGCCATTTTTAAGAAAATCAAAATTTTCGAAACTTTTTTGATGTAAAATGTAGTTTGGGGTGGGGGGATTTTCTTCAACATCCTCGTGTCGCACCCTTGGAAGATACTATACTTAAATACCAAGTTTGGTTTTTAACACCTTTTCATTTTTGAGCTATACTGCCCATACATACAGACAGACAGACAGACAGACAGACAGACACACACACACACACACACACACACGGACATTTCTTTAAAAATGCTTTTTTTGGATTCAGGGAGTCTCAAAACATATATTTCCGGCGAAATCACGGTATCGAATTTTTGGGTGCAATACAATACCTTCTCTATACACTATGTACATAGTACGTATAGAGAAAGTAAAAATCTGATGTGTTATACTCGCATGACTTTCTCTAGCTGCTGTACAAACAAACTTCTTACTAAAGATTTTCTTTCTACACCATGCTAATCGAGATAAACGTTAGCAGAATGTTCTTCTTACATTGTTCCTTATAAGTAGAAGGGAACTAATGGAATACGTTATGCTAAAGTGTTAGTCAAATGTTTTAAAAGCTGCCGTTATGCAATTGTCATTGCAAATGACTTCTTTTCTTGGCGAGGAGCAGAACAAAAGAAAAACGGACGCTTCCGTCTTATAAAAATAAGTACTTTACAACTGAAACTAGTATCAAGGCATATCTCGAAAACGGCAAATTCCACGAAAAAATTGTGTATGGAATAAATGTCTTTTCACACAAGCCGTGCGTAGGACAGGAGTTGGATAGGTAGAGGGGTGGGGAGATTTTCAGTATCTCGTATATTTAAGACATTCAACATAACTCCATGGCACGACAGCTCACGGGGAACCTTGGCCTACCGCCCGGCCGCTGCGTCCCCCATCTCGGTCCACCACAGACGTCATGGATGGGGTGCAGTATTGGAGGGTGAGACGTGGTCAGCGCCTCGAGTCCCCCCCGGCCGGTTAATGCGGTCCTCATGATCTGGAGCCGCTACTTCTCCATCAAGTAGCTCCTCAATTGGCCCCCCAGGGACCTTACAAGGCTGAGTGCACCCCGGGCCAGGTCTCCCAGCAGGGGAAAAATCCCCACGCCGGTACTGGGGATCGAACCCAGGTCTCCCGCTTGGTAAGCAGCAACGCTACCACCGCGCTAAGGAGACGTTTAAGATATTTACTTGACAAATAAAATGTATATCTTGAATTTTCTGGGAATAGCCTCTGAAGACTACTTTATTCTGAATGAATTTTACGGAATTTTGCATAACTGCTAAACCGTAAGAGATGGACAAAAAAAAAACTTAGCACACAGAAAATGTAGAGAATATTAAAACACACAATTTATGTTACATACATTTTTTTAGTGGAGCTGATCGTTTTTAAGATATTCCTTGTTTTTGGTTTCAGCTTTGAAACACTTATACTTTTCTCATACAGGAATTTGTCAACTCCTGTCCATACAAACAAAGGAACATCAGTCACATAGCAACCAGCTTTTGACTATCACTTTAATCTATGGTACTCCCTTATTTTGCTTCTACTTACAAGGAAGCAAGTAATAAGACTATTTCTGCTAATTCTTCTCGAATAAAGAAAGTCATGTGAAAGGAACAGATCAGATTTTTTTACTTTTTGGGACATATTTTTAACATTTTTAGTGCATAAAAGATAAATGTTGGACATTTTTGGACGGGGAGCAAAGACTAAGGCAGTAGAAAGGACTTATTGTACTACGCCGCGTAAGTTAAAAATCTGATGTTTTCCATTCACATGACTTTCTCTACTTCTCTGCAACAAATTATTCTTAAAAAGCTTATGCTTCTATTCATATCATTACTTATTACTTGCTTCCTTGTAAGTAGAAACGAAATAAGGGAGTACCATAGGTTAAAGTGAAAGCCAAAAGCTGGTTGCTATGTGACTGATGTTCCTTTGTTTGTATGGACAAGAGTTGACAAATTCCTGTATGAGAAAAGTATAAGATTTTTAAAACTGAAATCAAAAGCAAGGAACATCTCAAAAACGATAAACTCCACGAAAAAAATGTAAATAACTTAAATCATATGTTTTAAGGAGCTCTACATTTTTTGTGCAATAAGTTTTCGTCCATCACTTACGGTTTAGGAGATATGCAAAATTACATAAAATTCATCCAGAATAAAGTAGTTTTCAGAGGTTATTCCCAGAAAATTCAAGATGCCATATTATTTGCCAGGTAAATATCTTTAATTTACGATATTTTAACCAAATCGTAAGAGCCATTTTTGAAAAAAATAAAAATTTTCGAAAACATTTCCATGTAAACGATAGTTGGGGTGTGGGGATTTTTCTCAAAATCCTCGTGTCGCATCCCTGGAAGATACTAAACTTAAATACCAAGTTTGGTATTTTACCAACTTTTCGTTTTTGAGTTATCGTGTTTACAATCTCGTTATCGTTTTTACCTTCTCTACGCGTACTATGTACATAGTGTATAGAGAAGGTATTGCACTCCACCAAAAAATTCGATACCAAGATTTCACCGGCAATATATGTTTTATGGTCCCCTGTATAAAAAAAAACATTTTCACAAAAAGGTCCCAATGTGTGTGTGTGTGTGTGTCTGTGAACACGATAACTCAAAAACGAAAAGTCGGTAAAATACCAAACTTGGCATTTAAGTTTAGTATCTTCCAGGGATGCGACACGAAGATTTGGAGAAAAATCCCCACACCCCCAACTATCCTTTACATGGAACTTTTTTCGAAAGTTTTGACTTCCTCAAAAATGGCTAACGATTTTGATTATAATATGGTATATTAAAGATATTTACCTGAAAAATAAAATGTATATCTTGAAATTTCTGGGAATAGCCTCTGAAGAGTAGTTTAATGTGGATAAATTTTACTGAATTTTGAATAACTGCTAAACCGTAAGAGATGGACATAAACTTACTACACAAAAAACGTAGAGCACGCTAAAACACACAATTTATGTTTTAATACATTTTTTTCGTGGAGTTCGTCGTTTTTGAGACATTCGTTATTTTTGGTTTCTGCTATGAAAAACGTATACATTTCTCATACAGGAACTTGTCAACTCCTATCCGTATAAACAAAGGAACTTCATTGACATAGTACACAGCTTTTGACTATCACTTTAACCTATGGTAGTCCCTTATTTCGCTCCTACTTACAAGGAAGCAAGTAATAAAACTATTTCTGCTAATTTTTTCTGATTAGCATGAAGTAATTAGAAGGATAATTTGTTTAAGGGATATAGAGAAAGTCATGTGAATGGCACACATCAGATTTTTTACATCGTACGTGTAGAGAAAGTAAAAAGGAATTATCTACCATGTTTGTAAACTGAGCAGAAAAAAATCCTCGACTGTTCTTGCTCATCAAATGAATCCCTCTGTGCGCAAGCTTCCGTTCCCCAGGGCGCAACGTTGTGCCCGAATAAACAATAGCCAGTGAGCCCTGAAGCAAGAGTCTGTGAATATAACGCTGTGCTTGAAATTCTCGCTAACGAATCTACTTTCCGAGAATGGTACTCTTGTTTGAGCCGGCATTGACAGCAAGTGTTTCGGCCCTTCCGTCCTGTGTTTTTAAACCCGATCGATGACGTCGAACCTACGTCAGCTGGGAATGCCAGACCTGTCTCTGCCCCTTCTTTCCGCCTTTAGGGGTCATCTGGTTATTGTCAGAACGTCAAGGGATGGATAGACGGCGGCCGTTGTTTGGTTAACGTACCTTTGTGTAACTTATTCTGCCTTTCACGGTCAATATCCTCCAAGTCTGAACGACCAGAGCCGTTGTCAGTTTGTGTGTAGACCCTCAGGGTTCCACAATGTGACATTCCAAAAGAAAGAGAAGAAAACTGAAGGTTTTACCGTCCATGGAATCGATGCTTTGAACCATTTTGTCACCCATTTAATTCCCTCCTCTTCAGTAACTTCTAACCGCGGTGTGTTCCGAAACAAAGGGCTTTGCCTGAAGCTAGCAGTAACTCTAACCGCTGCTCCACGATACAAGAACCTCTGAGGTTAAGCTGGGATGCAAATAAATTCATACAGTTCTGCAGAATCCACTGAGAACACAGAGAGGCTATTAAAATTTAAAAGCCTGAGCTAAATTGTACAATAATGAACAAGCATACTGTTCGAAGACTAGATACAGGGTGATTTATATAGAACTGACACATTTCTTTCTTTAATGATTCCGTTGGAAAGTCACTCAATGACCTAATTTTAGCACCAAATTAAGCAGAATATGCCGGAGTTTCGACTTCTTGTCACTAGATGCGCAATGGGTGGGGAAAAAATTCCACAGGTGGACAGCTGCAAATACTTGAAAGTTTACTTGGCGAGTAACGCTGGATGGGACGAGCAGGTAAATTCTGTATCTAAGAAAGCGTGGAAAACACTGCACTTCTTAATGAGGATTTTAAAAAAGGGGAGTGCAAAGTCCAGGGAAATTGCGTACAAGTCCTTAGTGCGGCCGGTCATGGAATTTGGAGTAACTTGTTGGGACCCGTATAGAGTAAATCAAGTATAAAATTCATAAAAAGGGGTAAATATTTTGGGCCTACAAACGCTGAGGAGATAAAATGGGAGCCGTTGAAAGTTAGGCGTGAGAAACAGAGGTTGTGCGCTTTATTTAAAGCTTACGCTGGCTTAAACGCATGGGAGGACGTTACTGACAAACTGGAAAACCCAACTTACTATGCACGAAACGATCATCCCCTCAAAATTAAGGATAGAAGATACAGAACTGATGTGGGAAAGTTCTCCTTTGTTAATAGAACCATAAAAGACTGGAATGAATTGCCTGGAGCAGCCTTTCGGGGTTGTCCTCCGTCTCTGAAGAAATTTAGGAAAAATCTTTGATATTAATGTTGGATAATTTTTGTAAATATTCCTTAAATGAAATGCTTGTGATTTTATATTGTTGTAAATAAAATGTTAAATTGGTTGGTGATTGAAATTATGAAATTAATTAATTTGAATTGATAGAAAAATTAATGTTTTCATATTTGTTGTAAATTACTATTATATCTAGCTTACAAAGCCATAAACTGGCAGCTGTGATTTATTGTTTATATATCTTGTATACATATATAGCTCTGGCACCGGGTGATACCCACTTGCAGAGAAAACAAATACATATATACATATATTTATGTTTTATTCCTAATTGCATTGTTGGCAGCTGTTTCGACATGTTGTTCTTGTAGTTAACGTGAAAATGCAATACGATGTAGAGCTGAGTCAAGGACATTTTCAGCAAGATAGCGCTACATGCCATGCATCAAATGAATCCATGAACCTAATTTTCAGGAACCTGTGGCCACCGAGATCTCCGGATTTGACATCGTCGGACTTCTTTCTATGGGGTTACTTAAAAGACAGGGTTTACGCCACACGTCCCCAGACATTGGACGATGTGAAGCACATCACAAAGGAGATTCAAGCTATTGATAACAGAGTCATCCAACGACGTGTTGAGTTGTGCCTTATACAGGATGGAGGACATTGTCAACATTTGCTATAGAGGTAAATAATCTCCCAAAATTCCTCTACAATTTAGGTATAATAAGTTGTCGCTGGCATAACACGTTTTGAAACAATTAATGAAAGAAATGTGTCAGTTCTATATAAATCACTCTGTAACTCGTAAATGTGCGCGTTAAACAAAAACACCTTGTTAATGTAGGTCAAGTACATATTATTTATTCCACACAATCTTTCAGCTTAATGCCTACTGTAATTAATCCTGTAGTCACAGTCTGGAAAGCAAATTAATCTGGAGTTTATAAGCAAAGTGTTATGCAACTAATAGGGAATATTACGTTATCAGCTGGGGACATAAGTTTGCAAAGGGTAGACGTTGCAACACTGTGTAGTTGTCAAGTGGTAAGCTTAGAGCAGACGACAAAACAATCTATTGTCACCACATTAGATTTATTTACGTTCTGTTAACTGTATACATGTATAATGTATTCTGGACACAAATTATATACAAATATTTAAGTTAATAACTTAAAGGCTGAAGTTTTCTTTTCCTGCTGCTCTGGTCAATTGTGTTGTTTACACCACTTATTATAATTACTTAAGACAATGTTTACAAACTTGAAAACTATCTTGGAAGCAATTTCTTTGGCTTTCTGACCACAGATGCACTCATCAATATCACCATAGACACCGTTGGTCTCTAAGCTCTGCATATACAGCATAGCAAAAATGCTCCTTTGATTACCCACTGTAAAGAATTTACTTTCTGAGTCAGAAGAGATCGTTATATATTGAAATATAGCAATAACATGATAAAAAGAAGCCCACAACTATATCACTGGGTACTGAAAGTCCTCCTCGCTGTAAATAGTCAAAATATGTATCACTGATTTCTGTTCCCTTTCCCTCTCTTAATAGACAAATACGAAGCTCACACTTCAAAAATTTGTAACGAAAATATTTACAAATATTTCAAAATTATTCACTGTATCTTATTTCTCCAGCTTCAACTTTTTAACTTCATTTCTTTTTCTAATACCCTCTGTCCTGGAATCCGGATCTCTTCTCTCTGTTGGAATATAGCTGCTTATGATGGAAAATTCTGGAACTTACAGGGCACTGGATTTTCCTTTAATTTAGGGCATCGCAACGCAAGTTTTGTAACAGAACCATTTCATGTTTCCAATTTGCATTAATAATTATGTCCTTTTCGTCGTGTTGGGCACTAGTCTTTCCGTGGGATACCACGAATCCACGCCTACTTCCTTGTTTCCTCTTTAGGGAATGAAAATGTAGAAACATTAACTTGTAATTTTACAAAGCATCTGAAATATATTTCAAAAGATTTTAATTAGTAAATTCGTGAAAGTTTTCAAAATCTATCGTAAGTACAGGCTATGTCCAAAATAATACAAGAGGATACTACTTATTGCAGATTTTTATCTGAATATCACAGTAAGAAATATTATTCGTAAACGAGAGAGAAAAAAAAAACGTTAGTTGTAAATACTGGTGATATAATTATAATATTACTGTATTTGAAAATAAATTTACAACATATAGCTTCAACGTGTTTACTTGCTGCAAATTTACGAACAACATGACTTGTACACAGAGCACAAATAGTAATAGACATCGAATCTCTGATTGTGTGTAGGAGCATTTATAGGGCGTGTCTTCTGATATCCGCTGGCCGCTCCGTCACTCTAATTGGGGAAGGAGGAGGGGTTGTAGGTTATTGCTGTAGTACACGTTACCTAATCTCGTTTCCAATTGAGTAAAGTGGCTATACTATTAGCGAATGGGTTGACAAACCCAGCATAGGTATGCTCTATTGGTTCGATATAAAACATGCACCTGCAAGGTGACAGTATCAGTAATAAAATAAAAACATGACGTAATAAAGCACCCTACAAACGGTAAGGAATACGGTGTACGGAACAAGACAATGCCGATTTCTTTTTGTGCCTTGTGTACACTCTAGGAGGCAGTGGTGGGTAGGAAAACGTTCCCATATTACTGCTGTCCGGTTGCTGCTTGTAGCATCGGAATAGTGTCTCAAGCATATGTTGGCGCCAGCCCGGTGGACGAACTTTCTTTGGAATGGGGGTGAAGATGACCAGATGGCATTTCCAACAGGGTAGTGTAGAGAAGTCGCTCGGGAAATAGCAAAGAGTCAAGAGACGATATTCGGACACAAACAGAATGTCTGTGTGTTGTAGGAGAACATACATTATGCCCACAAAGCATATAAAAGGGCAATTCAAAAAGAAGGAACAGATTTCAAATATTTATGTTTTTCAAACGACAGAAAACAGAAACACAATTCCAACGTTTCTGGAAAAAGAAAAGCTTTTCAATTTTTATGTAATGAATATGAGCAGCATATGTTACACAACAAATAAAATTGTGGCTCACTTCTTGCCACACACAAAGCAACTTGTCTCTAGTTATTCAGTTTACAGCTTCAATTCGATTGCAGAAAAGCAACAATGCCAATGAGGTCGTGATTGGAACTTCTACCTGCACTGTTCAAATTTTAAACCTTAATCTGTACAGGAATTTCGGAATTATGTTTCTACCAATTGTAATTTGGAAGAAATAAATGATCGAAATCTGTTCCTTCTTTTTGAATAGCCCTGTATATAGTATTGTAATTGTATAGAAAGCAATGTAAATTAGTTGTGAATATTTAGTGGTAGAAATATGCATAAAAGCAAGTTGTTGTAACTTGGGTAATTAAGGCAAAGCGAGTTAGCTTAATTCCAGGTAACAGTTCACCAACCACCACCTGCTAATGAGTACAATAATATAAGATAGAAAAGAACAGACATAGAAATAAGTGAAACAGGAACAGTGACTTATCCTCCAAGTAGTGCAGGGAATTGGAGAAATAGGCAAAGCAAGGAGGAAGTTAAAGTGAGAGGGAAGTCTTGGGTTTTCCCAAACGCGTCATGTGGCACCATTTATTTTCATAGCATGCGAAGAAATGCTACCAAGGGACCAATCATAGATATTTATTTATTTACTAGTCTGACTCATAAATGAGTTTGCCAAGTGACACAGAACAATGTACATTTAGAGTTTTTTTAACAAAAATATTTTACCATACGTTATAATAGTTAAAATTAAGCTATGAGAACAAATTGTAACAGATTATAAAAAATGTGCAACAATAAAAGAGACAAAACAAGCTACAAAAATAAAGCGATTTATAAATCACAATACATTTTACGTTCAGTTCAAAGCATATAAATGGTTTCGAAAAATGGCTACGGAATGTTTTATAATGTTTTCCGTGATTCTTAGTTCCACACTTCTGCTAATTTTATATTTTATGGCACGAAGATTGGCGTCACCCAGTGGCAGTATATAAGAGAGAGCATATCTCTTGTCTCTTGACCTTCATTCTTATCCTTATGCAGTTACTCTTACATTGTGTGTGCGCATGTCCAAGTGCTTAAGTGGTGGGGCAACGATGTGCAGATGGTTAGATTAGGCTCCTGATAATTGATTTAAGTGGTGGGAAGGTATTTAATACAAAATCTTTTGTTAGGGAACAAGCTAGCCGCCCGTTAAACCTTTGAAATAATAAATTCAAGTAGAATTACTTAGGAGATATTAGCAGTGGAATCTTCATCAACTACTGAGCAGAGGAAGTTGGAGGCGAAAGCAGATATCCCGCTACAGTGTGCAGGAATGGGCATCATAAGGTGGTGGCGAGCACAAATCGTAATAAAACTTGGTGGAAGTGAAGGCGTGTTTTATTATTAGCAATATACAAGGATTATCCCACTCCATTGAATTCTTAAGAGTTCTCACAGCTCAAGACAGCCATTCGAAGCAAAATGTTTATCCGAATAGCTTTCCTTCCCCCACCAAAGCCTACTTGGTACACGTGGATAAGTTTAAAGTTCTTAAACATCTGCATGTTATTAAATAGACATTTTACACAACAGTCTTTTGTAATTGACCTGGCTACCAAACATTTTGGAGATGAAAGAGATAAGATAGCTGCGAAAATATTTATCAAGCGTGTGCAAATTGAAGAGACTACATCATCTAGCCATGGAGTGAGTGAGTGGTGTTTAGGGCCCGTCGACAACTAGGTCATTTGGGCCCAGAGTTATTAGAAAGAGAAACGCGTTAAAAACTAAAATAAAGGGTGAAAAACTCTGATGTGTTCCATTCACATGACTTTCTCTATATCACTGTAACAAATTATTCTATTTATTCATCTATGGGTGGTTGGGGGTGGGGGGATTTTTCTCAAAATCTTTGTGTCGCATCCCTGGAAAATACTAAACTTAAATACGAAGTTTGGTATTTTACCTACTTTTCGTTTTTGAGTTATCGTGTTCACAGACACACGGACACACACGGACCTTTTTCCGAAAATGCTTTTTTTTTAGATAAAGGGGACCCTAAAACATATATTTCCGGTGAAATCTCGGTATCGTATGTTTTGGTGGAGTGCAATACCTTCTCTGTACACTATGTACATAGTGCGTATAGAGAAAGTAAAAAAGTGTGTATAGTAATATGTTTCAAAATTTACAAAACAGGTCTCACACTGGTGCTTCTACCTGCCACGTCATCATCCACGCATGGCGTAAAAATTAAATTGAAAAATAAAAAAAAATAAAATTTTCATCATTTACATCGTGTGGAGTAATTTGAATTTAGCGCCAGATTTTTTAATGTATACATTAATAACTCAAAAGCTACATATAAAACATAAACCTAATTTTGAAGCCTGTAACTACTGTACAACATAAATATATGTTTAAAATTTCAGAATGATTACTTGCAAACTGTAGGATTTAGAAATTTCAAAAGTGTATTACCTTAACAAGAATTTCTATTATAACTTTTATTACAATAATTTTTGGAAAAGTGAGTAGAAAAGGTTATGTAAATGCAGCAGAATATTTATTCTTTTTTTTTTTTTTTTTTCCAAGTGTGAACAGGTACATTCTGAGCGACTACCAGATTTGGCTTCTAGATATTCAAGAATAATGCTGTGGGCGCAATATGCCTGGGGACTAATGACCAATTCCTGGTTCGGTAGGTGAAATTGCAAATGGGAACTATACATATCCTTCACTGTCCGTGTTTCACCGCTAAGCAAACATCCAAGATTCTTGCAAGGGGAGAATATTCCTGGAGATCTTGTTTTATACTAGCTTCTTCAGGAACAGTAAACCATGTCAAAAAAAAAAAAAACAACAATAGCAGCAATAAGGCACATTAGCTGCGATTGAAGCAAAGGTAGCGAGAGGGAGGGAGGGAGAGGGAGAGGGAGAGAAGAGAGAGAGAGTATACTAATAAACAACAAGTAATCAAGACTGTTTTATACTGTAAAAATATATACAATTTTTGCCCTAAAATTGCACTGAATTTTTTAAATAAATAAAAGACAAAACCTAAATAACTACAGCAAAATGTAACCCCATTAAATTCCAAGCATCACACCGATTATTTTACTTGGGCTCTCCCCATCCTTTATCACAGTCACTGACATTTGAGCTTGCAACATTTGGCTTTGAATGGATGGCCTGTCCATTACCTATCATCTAACACTCATGGTCATTTGAACTACTTTTTTGGTAGTGCCTTTGGCAGCATTATGAAGAAGAATTTAAACTTTCAATTGGTAAGTAAAATATTAATAAGGCTCTACATTTATTTTAATCTCTATTTTCTTTATTATTTTATATAATAATTTTATAGATTTATTCCCAAATATGTTTACTAGAACTTCAGCTTTAAACTTGAATTAAAAAAACAATGGCAGGCAACTAAAGGTTAAGAGATCAATTAATTCAAATACAAGTTAAATTTGTCTACAAGCTGCAAATTCCAGTTAACGAAAGTAGGCATGCCAGAATTCGACAGAGAAAAAGAACTAGACGTTTCTCTCAAGAACTAAATAAAGTGATGAAGGCCTGGCCCAGATGATTAGTTCTGGTTTCAAACTGTGTGCTGAATTTGTTACAGTATCGTTTTCCCAGAACTCATCTATTTCAGGGCTATTTCGTCTTCTGTCAGCGGAACATACCTGGAAGGTGTATTTAAAACTTTTTACTTTCTCTATACGCACTATGTACATAGTGCATAGACAAGGTATTGCACTCCACCAAAAATTCGATACCGAGATTTCACCGGAAATATATGATTTAGGGTCCCCAATATCGAAAGCATTTTCACAAAAAGGCCCGTGTGTGTGTGTGTGTGTGTGTGTGTGTGTGTGTGTCCGTTGGTATTTAAGTTTAGTATGTTCCAGGGATGCGACACGAAGATTTTGAGAAAAATCCCCCCACCCATAACTACCCTTTACATGGAACTTTTTTCGAAAATTTTGATTTTCTCAAAAATGGCTCTAATGATTTTGATTAAAATTTCGTAAATTAAAGATATTTACGTGACAAATAAAATGTATATCTTGAAGTTTCTGGGAATAGCCTCTGAAGAGTAGTTTATTCTCGATGAATTTTACTGAATTTTGAATAAGTGCTAAACCGTAAGAGATGGACAAAAACTTACAACACAAAATGTAGAGCACGTTAAAATACACAATTTATGTTATATACATTTTTTTCGTGAGTTCGTCGTTTTTGAGACATTCCTTATTTTTGGTTTCTGCTATGAAAAACGTATACTTATCTCATACAGGAACTTGTCAACTCTTATCCATATAAACAAAGGAACTTCATTGACATTGCAACCAGATGTTGACCATCACTTTAACCTATGGTAGTCCCTTATTTCGGTTCTACTTACAAGGAAGCAAGTAATAAAATACTATTTCTGCTAATTTTTTTTCTGATTAGCATAAAGTAAATAGAAGTATAAGCTCTATAAGAATAATTTGTTGCAGGGATATAGAGAAAGTCATGTGAATGGTACACATCAGATTTTTCTAGTTGTGCGTCTCGGTGGCCTAAGCTTTGAGAATCAGTTGAGTAATATGTTAGCAGCTTTTATTCGATCAACACAATTTCTTAACTGAAATATATAGTTCAATGTTATCATTGGTGCAAGACTTCTGTGATAAAAAGTTCAAAAGAATGACACAAATAAAACTATACCGGATCTCAACCCTGTTGCTTAACATTTAACATGAATACTATAAGGCATTAGATAGTAATTTTGAATACATCATATTTTATTTAGCAAGAGGCGTACCAGTTTGAATAATCTGTATTAATGGCAACAGTCGTAGTTGCTGATATAGTTGAGCCCCAAGATAGTAATGCTGGCATAAACACGGGCTTAACTATAAAGTATACAATAGCATAGCTACTGACACAGCCGGACGCACTGTGCGGCGGGAACTGGTTGCGTAGCCTGTTCGGCTCCACCACGGGGTCTAAATATCAGATCTTAGTTGTGCGGGGGTTCTTCGCCAAGTGCCCTAAACAGTGTCGCCTGAACAGCGAGCATTGTTTTCTCTACCGTTATGTTCCCCTGGGGCAGTGTCCACTCATCCCTTCGGGTCGATGCTCTACCCTAACGGTATCTTAGGGGTCGCTAGCCGACTCGTGACAACTCGGCTACTTGAATGGCTACTTATACTTAAATACCAGGCCATAATATCACGCGAACCAATCAGATGTTAGCTTCATTCCAGCTCTTAAAATACCAGTCTCCGCAAGCTCATCCATCAGTTCACCCTGAAGACGAGGAAGATGCACTTCTTCGAAACGTTGGTATCAAGCCAAGTTTTTACCTGGTTAGAAGCCCGAGAAGATTTTGAATTAATACGTCGCCAGGAAAGCTTCAGTTCTTATTTTACTTAAATGGTGTTTGAAATCTTTCTTCTCTTCCCGTTTTTAATATACATTTACATTTCCCTTCTTGAGATGATTTATATTATTAACTATGTTTATCTTTCCCTTCTGAATTAACTCTTTGCCCCGTGACAAGCCATGTACTGTCTCAACTGTCAGATCAACGTCGACTGAAAGGACGTAGGGTTACTTAAACAACTCAAAATGTACTCGGTGAGTTGAGTGGAGGAGGGCAATACTTTGGGTTCGCTCCCTTATCATACATTCTTAAAGTTCTTCTAATTAATAATAAAAGCACCCTTGGTGTATTTATTTATAGGAGCGATCTCTCCCCAAATGTACACCCTCCTACACCTTAAACACAAAGGCCTCCTGCTTCCCTCTAGCATGTGTGATCCTACCTTGATCCTACCACCCCCTAGTGATGCACAGTGATAGGGATAATTTTCACCCCACACTCGGCATCCTACAATATGAAGGTTTTAAATACAGAAGGTTTATCTTTTAAGAATTATTACATCTATGCAGCAGTGTGCAGTGTTTTCCAGAATGTCTGATACCCCCAGCACTATGTCGAAGGACGAAAGTAAGTAGCAGATTGTACGACATGCACGTGGTCCTTCCACTTCTACCTGTATGCCCCTGTATCTGTGATGTCGTTCTTTAGTGCTAGTTGTTGACATATTGTCACTTCCAATACGACGCCTTCTAGCTACTTCTATCAGTGATCTCAATACTCTCATTCGGTCAACTTACATTCTCCGTCCTTCATTTGTATTTAACACCAAAAATTCGCTTCGCAGGTTTATTACTGCACATCAAACAACTGATTTTTGTGAAAAATTATTTCTACAAAGAGAAATTGTTTTGCAAACTGTTTAAATACTCTTCCCTGAAACCTATTGTAAAGTTTTTAGACAGCACTTTTACAAAACGTAATGATCAGGAAATAAATGTAATTTGTTGACTTCCTAAACCTTCATAATACACACACACACACCCTCTCTCTCTCTCTCTCTCTCTCTCTTCTTCTTTACAATGCTTTATCCTCAAACTAGTACATTACAAGAATTCAAAAAGTAAACTTATGGAAGATACAACACTTACAATTTTATGCGTTATACCCCTCTGTTAATTTTATCCGGTTTGATTTGATATCTTATGTAAACCTTTTTTATTTTTCTACCACTATATACTAGGTAGATGCAATATTGCGCTCAAAAAATTCATACCATGATTTAACTGGAAATACACGTTCTTGAGAAACCATGAAACAAACATATTTGTAGAAAAAGGTCCGTGTGTGTATATCTGTGTGTGCGTGTCCGTATACATAACTTAAAAATTACGACCGAGAAAATACTAAAGTTGAGATTTAAGTTAAATACCTTAAACTACTCTTTACATAGAATATTTTTCGAAAATGTTGGCTTTATCAAAAATGTGTCACGATTTTGTTTAACATATCCCATATTTAAGAGTTTCTAATGATAAATAAAACGGATATCTTGAATTTTCTGGGAACAGGTTCTGAAGTACTCTTCCGTGAATGATTTTTACATAAAACGCAAACCGTAAGAGATATAAACACACTTACAATACACAAAAAAATTAGACTTCGCTAAAGCAACAGATGCATTTATATGAGATATGTTTTTCGGTGGAATTAACTATTTCCGAGATATTCCTCGTTATTTATTTAAATGTTGTAATATTTATGCTTTTCTGAAACACATTTTGGCGCAATTAACCATTTTAGAGATTTGGATAGGTGGAGTGAGGCTGAAAAATTCAATGCCATAGCCGGGATTTGAACCACGGATCTCCCGATCTCTAGCCGGTTGCTCTGCCACTGAGCTACCATCGCAAAATGCCGGCATAGCACTGAATTTCTCAACTGACTCGTATGTTGCTCAGTGGCAGAGCAACCGGGAGATCCTTGGTTGAAATCACGGCTATGGTATTGAATTTCTCAGTCTGACTCTACCTATGCAACTCCTGTCCTATACATTATTCCATACATTTCTGAGATATTCCTTGTTATGTATTTAAATTTTGTAATATTTATACTTTTCCGAAATGGAGAAGAGTTATTTATTTTAGGATGATCATGTAAAGACAACCGAATTTCAATGCCCTCACATGGCAAGTAACTCTAAAAAGGGTGTACTATTGATTTAGAATAGTACCTTTTGTATTCACAAAATCATTAAAAAAAAAAAAAGGCTTGTATACACAGGTTTGGTCAATTAGCATGAACTACATAGAGGAGTATGCACAATGTGGAGAAAATCATGAGTTACTTTCCCATCAGATCATATTTTCCTACCACATAACTTGGACATGAGGTCAAGTGACAGAAGGTATTTTTTGACACGTGGCTTTCATTTTGCTTGCTAAAGCGCAGCATTCTAAATTAGAACAAGGCTCGAAAGGAAATGAATGCCCTTGGGGTTCCAAAACTCAAGTGCACTGAAAGAAAACAGTGTAACCCTTCCAACTGCACAAAGAATTCTTTATTCTGAGAATAGAAGGGAAAACATTCATTTATAAGAGAGAAGCTTTTGACAAGAGCTGCTGCTTTTTCTGGTAGCCAGGTTGCCAGATTTGGCAATTTCTACACTAGTAACGTTATCGTTGACTTCTGATACCTTTTGATAATGATGAAGTTATTGGAATTATTTTTACAGATGAAACAAAATGTATGATTTGTTTCATAGCTACCTGGAATGGCACTTTCACCACATAAATTTTTAGTGAGCCAAGAGTTTCTATATTACTTTCTCTAGCCCCGTATGTACAATGTACATAGGGATAGAGAAGTACTGTATTCCACCCAAAAATTCAATACCGAGATTTCTCCGGAAATACATGTTTTAGGACCCCTGTATCCAAAAAAAAAAAAAGCATTTTCAGAAAAAAGTCCGTGTGTGTGTCCGTGAACACGATAACTCAAAAACGAAAACTAGCTAAAATACCAAAGATGGTATTTAAGTTTAGTATCTTCCAGGGATGTGAAACGAAGATTTTGAGAAAAATCCCCCCACCCCAAATTACCCTTTACATGGAACTTTTTGATTTTCTTAAAAATGGCTCTAACGATTTTGATTAAAATAACGTATATTAATGATATTTACCTGACAAATAAAATGTATAGCTTTAATTTTCTGGGAAAAGCTTTTAAGACTGTTTAGTCTGGATAAATTTTGCTTAATTTGGCATAACTAGTAAACCGTAAAAGAAAGACAAAAATTTACTGTACAAAATATGTATGTCTTGTTAAAATACACAAATTATGTCATATACACAAAATAATTTGAGAACACCTTGTGGTTTACCGGGAAACATGCGAGTTAATTGAGAAATTCAATGCTATGCCGGCACGGTGCCATGGTAGCTCAGTGAAAGAACAACCGGCTGAAGACCCGTGGTTTAAATCCCGGCTATGGCATTGAATTTTACAGTCTGACTCTACCTTTCTAAGTCCTGTCTGTCCTACACACGGCTTGTGTGAAAAAACAATTAATCCAACAATTATAGTAATAATAACGATTATAATTTTAATAGTGATGATAAAATAATAATAATAATAATAATAATAATAAAAAATAACAATAAAAGGGAGAGGTTGTAGCGGTAAGATCACTCAACTCGCTCAGATTATGCAAGAAACATTAAGGCCAAAAATAAACCGATGCATGCCCGAAGAGCATTGCCACTGGCTCCTATTGAACAAGAAATTGGCCCTTAAAAGCTCAAGGCCAATTTAAAATTATCAACAGAAGATGTAGTTGACATTGGCCAAAACTCAATTAGACAGCCTATGCCCGAGATACGTGCGTATCGTCAATTATTTCATGTTATAACTTATGCAGTTATGACATTAATTATGAATTCATTCATTAAAATTTGTAAGCTAAAATTATCGAATTATTACATTTGCACGGCAATCTCGAGCATCTAAATATTCTTTTACAGCTCACTCGAACCTGACAAGTATTTATTTTAGGAGGAACATTTAAGAGAGTAACTTTCATGGAACAATTTCTCACTTAATAAACATCTATGGTGAAGTCTCACTGGCTTGAATCTACAAATTACCCCCTGAAACCTGATAGGACTTCATATTGGCAAAACAGCAATTTCTTTTGTAAATCAAATTACATTGTTTTTCTTAAGATATAACAACTTATTATACCTAAATTGTAGAGGAATTTTGGGGTATTATTTACCTTTATAGTAAATGTTAAAAATGTCCTCCATCCTGCAAAAGGCCCAACTCAACACGTCGTTCCATGTTACTGGCCACTCGTAGAGGACTCTGTTGTCAATAGCTTGAAACTCCTTTGTGATGTGCTTCAGATCGTCCAATGTCTGGGGACGTGTGGCGTGAACCCTGTCTTTTAAGTAACCCCATAGAAAGAAGACCGGCGATGTCAAATCCGGAGATCTCGGTGGCCACAGGTTTCTGGAAAGTATCCGGTCGTCAAAGAAACTTGCAATTAGATTCATGTGATGTATGACATGTAGCGCCATTTTGCTGAAAATATCCTTGACTCAGCTCTACATCATCCAGTTGTTCAACAAACTCAATGAAAATCAGTCTGTACTCTGGTTAAAAACTCCGATTTTAACGGATGCATAGGTGGATTTTCGATGGCCCAATGGTGTGAGTTCTGCGAGTTCCCATAACCGGATAAATGGAACCATGCTTCATCTGTGAACCATGTGGTGGACAATATGGCAGGATTTGGCACATTGTACATCTGACAACAACGACAATAATTCAATCTTTTATCCTTATCTGGCTCCTTTAACTGAGGAACAACCGCAAGCCTATATGGCTTTAGGCCTGCACTTTTCGCAGCTCTCTGACACATCTGCAACAAACGTTTTAATGATTTTTTGAGTGACTGCTCCAGTCGTGCTCTTACGTCAACAACGTGGAATCCTAAATGAACGATGCTTGCCTTTTTCACTCACTAGAGATCCAGTGGTTTCCAATTTGTTTACCAGTCCCAGTATTGTGTTTCTTTTGGGAGGGTTGTGAACACCAAATTCTCTCTGGTAGGCCCTTTGAGTAGCTGTAATTTAATTCGTAACCCAGTATTGCTTCACAAGGAACAGTCGTTGATTTAATGTGTACTGAATTTTCACGTTGACTACAAGAATAAAACGTCGAAACATCTGCTAAGAATACAATTAGGAATAAAACAAACATCTGCACATCTAAAGTAAATTTGCTGATAAAACTGAGTCATTGAATGAATTTCCAATAGAATAATTAAATAAACAAATGTGTCAGTTCTATATAAATCACTCTCTAAAAAAGCTATAGACGTTTTCCTTAATTCTTTCTGTAACTGGTTAAAACTATATTAATGGAGAAGTATTTCCACAATATGTATTGTGAATAATTTCAAGTCAAGTGTTAGTCGTGTTGCAATTATGGAAGACAAACATTCTGAGCTGAGTATAAATTTTTGAAAAACAAAATTAATTCTGTGAGCATGTTAGATATTGGATAATACTGTCTCTAATCTCGAATATCTAACTAAAGAACACCAAAAAATCGATCTCTGGTTTATTATAGAAACCTTTCAGCACACAATATCATGCCTCGCAGCTTGCGTTTAATTGGTTACAGAGGATAAAAAACAAACGAACAAACAAACAAAAACGCAAAATTATGTTTTTGTTTGTTTACATTTTGTTTTAACTATAACAGCAGCACGAGAAAAAGATTCCGTTAATCTTCTGGTAATTCAACTGAACTTCATGATAATATATTTCAATGATAATTAACAGAAAACTTCTATTTGCTAATGATCAACGCTAAGATATGATGTTATAACATAAAAAACATAGCTCCGAGGTATATCTTTGCGCTATCTAAAAAAAATATATTTCAAAAGAAAACTCAATTGCGGTTAATAATAATTAACAACATAGTAGATCAAGTAAAGGTCTTGAATTGGTAGCACAAGATAATTAGTCCAAAAAAGAACTTTTGAACATTTTAATCAAAATATGCGGGCAAATTAGATGAACTCTCAAAAATAAAACTCTTCAATATTACTTAGAATGCTGAACTCTTCCATGAACACAAAAAAAATCTGATGTGTTCCATTCACATGATTTTCTCAACGTCTCTACAAAAAATATTGTTAGAAAGCTTTTGCTTCTATTTACTTCATGCTAATCAAGAAAAAATAGCAGAAATAGTCTCATTACTTGCTTCCTTGTAAGTAGAAGCGAAATAAGGGAGTGCCATAGATTAAAGTGATAGTCAAAAGCTGGTTACTATGTCACTGAAGTTCCTTTGTTTATATGAACAGCAGTTGACAAATTCCTGTATGAGAAAAATATAAGTTTTTATAGCTTAAACAAAAAACAAGGAATATCTAAAAACAATCAACTCCAAGAAAATCATGTATGCAACATAAATTGTGTGCTTTAATGTGCTCTACATTTTTTGTGTGGTAAGTTTTTGTCTCTCTCTTACGGTTTAGCACTTATGCAAAATTCCGTAAAACTCACTCTGAATATAGTCGTCTTCAGAGACTATTCCCAGAAAATTAAAAATATACATTTTATTTTCAGGTAAATATCTTTAATATACGATATTTTACCGACTTTTCGTTTTTAAGTTGTGTTCTGAGACACACGGACACACACACACACACGGACCTTTTTCTGAAAATACTTTTTTTTGGATACAGGGGACCCTAAAAGATATATTTCCGGTGAAATCTCGGTATGGAATTTTTTTGGTGGAGTGCAATACATTCTCTATACACTATGTACATAGTGCGTATAGAGAAAGTAAAAATCTGATGTGTTCCATTCACATGATTTTATCTACATCTCTACAAAAAATTGTTTGAAAGCTTATGCTTCCATTTACTTCATGCTAATCAAGAAAAAAAATAGTAGAAATAGTCTCATTACTTGCTTCCTTGTAAGTAGAAGCGAAATAAGGGAGTACTATATGTCAAACGCTGGCTGCCACGTGACTAAGTTCCTTGTTAGTATGGGCAGCAGTTGACAAATTCCTGTATGAGAAAAGTTGAAGCACTTCAAAGCTGAAACCAAAAGCAAGGAATATCTAAAAAAACGATCAGCATCACGAAAAAAAAAATGTGTGTTTTAACGTGCTCTACATGTTCTGTGTGGTAAGTTTCTGTCCACCTCTTATAGTTTAGCAGTTATGCAAAATGCCGTAAAATTCATCCAGATTAAAGTAGTCTTCAGAAGGCATTCCCAGAAAATTTAAGATATACATTTTATTTGCCAGGTAAATATCTTTAATATATGATATTTTAATCAAAATCGTTAGAGCCACTTTTGAAAAAATCAAAATTTATGAACATTTTTCTTAAAATCCTCGTGTCGCATCCCCGAAAGATACTCAAACTAAATTCAAGTTTGGTATTTTACCGACTTTTCGTTTTTGAGTTATCGTGTTCACACACACACACACACACACATATATGGACCTTTTTCGAAAATGCTTTTTATAGATAAAGGGGACCCTAAAACATATATTTCAGATGAAATCTCAGTATGGACTTTTTGGGTGAAGTGCAATACCTTCTCTACACACTATGTACATAGCATGTATAGAGAAAGTAAAAAAAGAAACATAAATGAACCACACACTTGCATTACAAAGCATTTCCATCAATCAACTAGTCCAATGTTACTCCATTAACTAATGGCAATCTAATTATATTTATTTCCTCTCGTATGCCGTAAGCACATATGGGCGAATAGAGTTCAAGTACTCTTGACTATGAACCAATCGTGGCTTGATTATAGAGTAATCGGTCACTTCTATCCGAAATGGTAATCATCCTATAATTATGCCTGCTCAGCATTTGTTGCGGGAGATAGAAAACAAATTCACAGTTTTAAAAATCTGATGTGTTCCATTCACATGACTTTCTCTACATCTCCGCAATAAAATCATTGTTAAAAAGCTTATGTTTCAATTTACTTCATACTAATCGAGAAAAAATTAGCAGAAATAGTCTTATTACTTGCTTCCTTGTAAGTAGAAGCGAAATAAGGGAGTACTATAGGTTAAAGTGATACTCAAAAGCTGGTTGCTATGTGACTGATGTTCCTTTGTTTGTATGGACATGAGTTGACAAAATCCTGTATGAGAAAAGTACAAGGTTTTCAAAGCTGATACCAAAAACAAGGAATATTTCAACAACCATTTACTCAACGAAAAAAAATTATATCACATAAATTGTGTGTTTTAATTTTTTCTACATTTTTTGTATGGTAGGTTTTTGTCCTTCTCCTACGGTTTAGCAATTATGCAAAATTTCCTAAAATTCATGCAGTATAAAGTAATCTTCAGTGGCTGTTACCAGAAAATTCAAGATATACATTTTATTTGTCAGGTAAATATATTTAATATACGATCTTTTAATCAACATCGATAGAGCCATTTTTAAGAAAATCAAAATTTTCTAAAAATGTTTCATGTAAAGGGTAGTTGAGGGTGGGGGATTTTCTTGAAAATCTTCCTGTCACGTCCTTGGAAGATACAAAACTTAAATACCAAGTTTGGTATTTTACCGACTTTTCGTTTTTGAGTTATCGTGTTCACACACACACACACGGACCTTTTTCTGAAAATACTTCTTTTGGATACAGGGGCCCTAAAATATATATTTCCGGTGAAATTTCGGTATCGAATTTTTTGTTGGAGTGCAATACCTTCTATATACACTACGTACATAGTACGTATGGAGAAAGTAAAAATGTAAGCGTTATGCTTTTATTAGTTCTAAAAATAAATGTTATTATTGGGAGTTTTCACCTTTATTCTGTCAATGTAAACTTTACCTTTGCTTTTGAGGTTATGTCAATGGTTGGTCGTAGTTTTATAATTAAACAATTGGCACATGTAGCGAATATGACAGCATTATTTAAGTTGAATCTAATACTTATCATCATTCATAATAAATATCACAAAGTATTTGAAAATAAACACCCGCAAACTTATTGGATAGTTTAAAATAGCTTATGATAGTATTTAGATTATATTTATGCTTTGCTTTCACGTTCACTTTCCCCTCTTCTTTGATTGAATTCGCCGAAAATATATGTTTTGGGATCCCCTGTAACCAATAAGAAAACATTTATAATAAAAGTTCCGCGCGTGCGCGTTTGTGTGTCTGTGACTTTGAATATGATAACTCAAAAACGAAAAGTCGGTAAAATACCAAATGTGGTATTTAAGTTTTGTATCCCCCAGGAATGCGACACGAAGCTTTTCAGAAAAATCGTCCCAAACCAAACTACTCTTAAATGGAACCTTTTTCTAATTTTTTTATTTTGTTAAAAATAGCTCTAACGATTTTGATTAAAATACCGTATATTAAAGATATTTACCTGACAAATAATATGCATGTCTTGAATTTTCTGTGAATAGCCTCTGAAGACTGCTTTATTCTGGATGAATTTTACGGAATTTTGCATAACTGCTAAACCGTAATAAATGGACAAAAACTTACCACACAGAAAATGTACAGCACATTATAACACACAATTCATGTTATATAACTTTTTTTTCTAGGAGTTGATTGTTCTTGAGATATTCCTTGTTTGAAAAACTTGTATTTTTCTCATACAGGAATTTCTCAACTCGTGTCCATAGAAAGGGTCTTCAGTCACACAGCAACCAGCTTTTGACTATCACTTTAACCTATGGTACTCCCTTATTTCGCTGCTACTTACAAGGAAGCAAGTAATGAGACTATTTCTGCTAATTCTTTTCTCGATTAGCATGAAGTAAATAGAAGAATAAGCTTATTAACAATACTTTCTTATGCAGAAGTAGAGAAAGTCATGTGAACGGAACACATCAGAATTTTTTTTTTGTTTTTTTTTTGACAGACTCTGTATTTATATCGGCAAAGACCATTATGATGCTTTCGGCATCCTTTCCAGAAGACAACTGCTTGATTTATTGGCAGGACTTGGAAGAACAGCTTAATGACAGAAATAGCGAGAGTAACATCGCCTACCCTTTTCAGCTAAAAGAAGCGAAGAAAGACGTGCAAAGTGTGAATTACTACGCGCTTGAGGAACTATGTGGATTATTTCAACACATCATTAGAAACAATCGGGCGCACAAATAAACGAACATCCTGCCAATGGCACTGAGTAACTTTCCTAAAACAGAGTGATTTAATTATTCGGTTGGAAATTCACTCAATGGCCCAATTTTAACACCAAATTAAGCAGAATGTTCTGGAGTTTCGATTTCTTGTTTTATTCCTAATTGCATTGTTGGCAGCTGTTTCGACATTTTGTTCTTGTAGTCAACGTGAAAATGCAGTACGATGTAGAGCTGAGTCAAGGATTTTCAGCAAGATGGCGCATACATCAAATGAATCCATGAACCTAATTGCAAGCTTCTTTGACGGCCGACTAATTACTAGGAATATGTGGCCACCGAGATCCTCGGATTTGACATCGCCGGACTACTTTCTATGGGGTTACTTAAAAGACAGGGTTTACGCCACACGTCCCCAGACATTGGACGATCTGAAGCACATCACAAAGGAGATTCAAGCTATTGACAACAGAGCCCTCCAGTGTTGAGTTTTACCTTATGCAGGATGGATGACATTTTCAACATTTGCTAAAGAGGTAAATAATCTCCCAGAATTCCTCTACAATTTAGGTATAATAAGTTGTCGCTAGCATAACACGTTTTGAAGCAATTAATGAAAGAAGTGTATCAGCTCTAAATAATTCACCTGTATATCGTAGTACAGTTTAGCATACTGCTGGAGAAATTTCAAACCTAGAATGTAATGCGCTTCGCAAAATGTAACAAACGAGAGCAATAATTAATTTATGTATAAAACAGGAATATTAATATTTATGATTTTATGAACCGATACCGAGAGAAAGATGACACGGAAATGATATGGGTACAGCGCAAAGCCTACTCAAATTGTTATTTAATGCCCAGTCCGATAATGTGCAGAGATTCACAGAAAAATCGTTAACGGATCGATCCAAGGACTGTTAGAAACCTAAGCATTCAAATGAGATTTTTGAATACTTCTGCTACATCTTCGGTCTCTACAAAGAACCTCTGCGATGTTCACTTGTCATTCCTGAACTTTGAATTTCTATTTTCTCTACATAGTACATGGTATATGGTTGGAGAAGGTATTACACTCCACTCAAAAACTCCATACTAAGTTTACACCTGAAATACCCGTTTTAAGGCTCCCTGTATCTGAAAAAATATTTTTTTTTTTAAGTTTAACCTCCGTTAACCTGGTTGGTCATTTCGGACAATGAATGAAATTGGTGAAATGATGCCCAAATATCTCGGGGTCCATGGAGCTTAAAGTTACTCGACATTCGTCTTCTCAGGATAAGGGAAAACCCCCCAAAAAACTTATCTGGGTAACTTACCCTAGGCGAGATTCGAACTCACGACCAGGCGGGCAAAAATAAAAGTATTCTTAGACAAAGATTCGATTAGTGTGTATTAGTGAACACGATTACTCAAAATACAAAATTTAGTATTTTACCGAATTTTTAAATTCGGTATCTTCCAAAGATTCAAAACGAAAAGTTTAAGTTTCGTCAAAACACACAAGTTGTCCCTTACATTTCATTGTGGAGCCAATCTTTTAAAGAGATATTCCTTGTTATTGGTTTTACTTTAAAGTACTTCTATTTCTCGCAAATAGGAATTTGAAGTCGTTGTGTTTCTTTTGTTTTACTTTTGGCCATGTAAAGAAGCGAATTTCAATGACAATCACATAGCGACAGCTTTTAAAACATTAAAATATGTTTTAGCTGAATGTATTCCCTTATCTCCTTCTACATATAAGGAACTAAGAAATAAAACCTCTCAACTAAAACTTATCTCGAATAGAGTGAAGTAGAAAGGAGTTTTTGTTTGAAGAACGGATAGGGAAATTCATGTGAATGTAATACATCAAATATCTGTTAAGATGTGCACTCACCCTCCCAAGCAAATTAATGCATTTAAAATAACGATTCCAACTATTTTATGAAAAATAAACTTCAGGTCAGTTTATATCTGCAAAATTTTAAATGTAATTCTTTAGAGCTTGTTTCAGCTTATAATACATAACGTTTAAGACATCACATTGAAATTTCGGAAGTAGTTTCCCCAATCGCAAAAGTTTATAAGCAGTTAGTAGATATTAAAGCTTATGTTGAAAAATTATGCGAAATTCTGTTTTAAAATTAGAAAGTTGTTATTAAGGAAACGTTTTATAAAATATATTAAATGTTTATTTAAAATTATGATGTGTTCCATTCACATGACTTTCTCTACTTCTCTACAACAAAGTATTCTATTTACTTCATCTAATCGAGAAAAAATTAGCAGAAATAATCTTATTACTTGCTTCCTTGTAAGTAGAAGCGAAATAAGTGAGTACCATAGGTTAAAGTGAGTTACCAAGCTAAATTATAAAAATCATTCACAGAATACAATGGATTAGCCACAAATGTATGGCGTATGGTCCTTTTAAAATTTGAAATAGGGAGCTCTCTTAATCTTTGGGGTAAAATATTATAAAATTTAATAGAGACAACTATAAAGCTGTTTTGAATTTTCGTATGTTTAAATGTGTTTATGTGTAAGTTCTGACAATTTCGTATTGTATAATTACGTATATTGGAGCAAACTGTTAAACTGCTAAAATTTTCCTTAACATATTAAGGGCAGTTCAGCACATACATTGATGGCAAAGTTAAGATATTTAAATCAATAAAAAGTGGTTTCCACAAATTAATCTAATAGCCCTTTTTTGTAATAAAAATATTTTCGTTGCCAAGGAATGATTTCCCCAAAGAAGCAAACACCACTAAAGTTACTCAAAAGCTCTTCTTATGTTCAGGTTTGTTTCCCCAGTAAATCAAATATAATCTTCTACCTCATGTCGACTACGCTTAAAAAAATTGAGAGCTATTTTCAGTTCCACCGGAATGATATACGACTAGCTAGGAATCAATAACCGCAAACATCAAGAATAAATGGTGCCAATAAAAGAGGAAATCTTGGAAACACCCATCTGCTACTAAGTGAAAAACTTTTTCTGAGAATATTACATTTCTTTTCTTGTCAGTGTAATATGCTTCAATTTCACGTAAAACTTTCCCAGAGCCATATACTGAAGAGTCGAAATCGCCCTAACAAAACAGATCAGTGACAGAGCAGGTGTGTAACGCGGGTTAATGACATTTTAAGAAGACAAATCATGCTTGAGCATAAATACACTTTTTAAAATTCTTCATTCCCGAGTTTTAGGCTAAATGCAGCATACTGCGCGAATATAGACGCGATATCTAAGCAGTTTGTTCCAGACACGTGTGTAGCGAATATGGCTACATGCCGCGACACAACCGACTTTGAACGTGGAATGGTAAGCGGTGCACGATGCATGGTTCATAGCATATCGGAGATTACACGAAAAATCTGATGTGTTACACTCACATGACTTTCTCTAGCTCTTCTACAAACTTCTTACATATGATTATTCTTCTTTCTGCACCTTGCTAATGATATAATCATTAACACGAGTAGAACAACAGAAAAACGGACACTTTCTGTCCCAGAAAAGTATAAGTACTCAACTGAAACTAAAAACAAGGAATATCTCGAAAACGGTTACCTTCACAACAAAAATGTAAAGGACATAAATTATGTGTTTTGATCAGATCTACATTTTATGTGCAGTAAGTTTCTGCCTATCTCTTACCGTTTAACAGTTAAGCAAAATTTAGCAAAATTCATCCTGAATAAAAGGATCTTCAGAGGCTATTCCCAGAAAATTCAAGATAAAAAGTTTATTTGGTATGTAAATATCTTTAATATACGGGATTTTAATCAAAACCGTTAGAGCCATTTTTTAGAAAATAAAAATTTTCGAAATTTTGTCCACGTAAAGGGTAATTGGGGGTGGGGGGATTTTCTTGAAAATTTTCATGTCGCATCCTTGGAAGACGCTAAACTTAAATACTAAGTTTGGTATTTTCACAAACACACACACGGACCTTTTTCTGAAAATACTTTTTTTTGGATATAGGGGACCCTAAAAGATATATTTCCGGTGAAACCTCGGTATCAAATTTTTGGGTGGAGTGCAATACCTTCTCTATACACTATGTACATAGTACATATAGAGAAAGTAAAAATATGGTTTCCGAGGGCAAGAATTTCTAGGGTGCATCTTCAATAACGCAGAGAGAATGTTTCCACCACAGATGATTAACGAAGAGACATCAGCAGAACCATACGGGGCGCACGAACGGCTACAGCGAGTCAGATCACTGTCCAATTGAATGTTGGGAACCAGGAATCCATTTGCATCAAGATTGTAAGGAGGTGTATGCATCACATTGGCTTCAACAGCCGACAACCCTTTGCTGACACAAAGTTGAACGACATACAGGGTTATTCAAAAAGAAAGAACAGAATTCAAACTTTTATTGCTTCCAAACTACAAAAGATAGAAGCATGATTCCAACGTTCATGGAGAGAGAAAAGTTTACAATTGAAATAGCGCGGGGGGTAGAAGTTCCAATCACGGCCGCATTGGCGCTGTTGTTGTTGCATGTCTGTAGTGAAATGGCGGCGACACCTCAAGAAAAATCATTTTGTGTGCTGCAATTAGCAAAGCTAGAGTCCATTGTTGCAGTTCAACGAAAGGATCCCAAAGAAATTTACATCACGAGCAAGCAATCAACGGTATGGCGAGTTCTAAAACATCGTCTGCACCTGAAGACATACAAACTGCATTGAATCCTGACGACGGTACGAATTATACATTGGCATGTTAGAAGATGTGGAAGAAGACAATTCTACTCAACGATTAATGTTTTCCAATGATTTTTTTTTCATGCAAGATGGTGCCTCGCCTCATTTCTCTTACCACGTCCGACGTTACTTGAATAACACGTTTGCAGGACGTTGGATTGCGAGAGGAGGAGCAGATCAACTTTATCGTCGGTGGCCTCCCAGGTCTCCAGATCTCACTCCATGTGATTTTTATCTATGGTGCTACGTAAAAGACCATGTTTTTATACCTCCTATGCCTGGCACTCTTGAAGATCTACGACATCGAATTGAAGCTGTAAATTCAATAAATGGAGACAACTGATTCGTGTGTGGCAAGAAATGTGACACCGTTTTGACATATGACGTGTAACGCACGATGCTCATGTTGAATGCATATTATAAAAATGAACACTTTTCCCTCTCCATAAACGTGGGAATTATTTTTCTATCTTTTGTAGTTTGGAAGCAATAAATATTTGAAGGTTGTTCTTTCTTTTTGAATAACCCTGTATATGGGCCCGTGAACGTCTTCAATAAATCATGGAACATCGATAATAGACCATGGCAGCGAGTGGTATGCTCCGATAAATCTCGGTTATAGTTGTATCGTGCTAAAATGTAAATGGAGTTTTTATTTAACTGCTGTGGTTTTCAGCGTCCCATTCTATACTGGGCGTGAAAGATCGCTTAATTTTGCTCAGAGTCCTCTCTATCAAGCTTGAGGTTCTTTTATGTGCCGTAAATCTACGACACGGGACCAACGGTTTTACTTCCATGCTAAGGATTTTTACACCCGAAAAAATCCATCGTCTCCGCCGGTTTTGAACCCGCAACCTTGGGTATATGAAGTTAGCATGGCAAAAATGATACCACGGAAGGTGACATGTATCGAGCTAATGGGCGTGTGAGAGTGTGATGTGTGCCCCATAAAGCTATGAATCCTGCATGCCAACAAGAAGTGTCCAGGCAGGAGGTGGTTCAGCTATGGTCTGGGCTGCGTTCTCATGGTCACAGATGTGCAGCTGTAGGATCAGTGACATATACACGTCGTGTGGACATTCTTTCAGACCATCTGCATCCCTTTCTGGCACTAAAGCATCGTGACAGAAACACTTTGTTTCAACAGGACAAAACATGTAACTGCTCTTTGGTGGCTTGCAGGTGGTTATGAGCACTCCAATGAATTTAAGACCATGGTTTCGCTCTCTATATCAACCGTTCTGAATCCTATCTTGCATTTATAGGATGCTGTTGATACTGGTGTTAGAACTAGAGTTATCCTGTAGAATCCCTGTAGGGCAAGGGTCTCTTGGCTGGCAATGTGGCTGTTCTGGCAATTCCGCGTGGCCAGTTCGGGAAAGATCCTCATTCTTTTGGTGCTGTCTCTACCAGTAGTCTCCATATCCTTGACTCAGCTCTACATCGTACTGCTTTTTCACGTTGACTACAAGAACAAAATGTCAAAACAGCTGCCAACAATGCAATTAGGAATAAAACAAACATACGTGCATCTAGTGACAAGGAATCGTAGCTCCAGAACATTCTGCTTAATTTGGTGCTAAAATTGGGTCATTGAATGAATTTCCAACGGAATAATTAAAGAAAGAAATGTGACAGTTCTACATAAATCACTCTGTATTTTTAAAAGAAAAGGTCGGAGCTCTATAAAGCATCCAACTTGGCACAGAGTTTCTCTGCTAGCATTCATACCTAAGAGATTAATTGTACCTTTCAAGACTATGACAATCTACCAGAATCTATTAGTTCCGTTACATTACAAATATGAGTTGTTAGATTTAAGTTCATGAATTTTCGTTAGTTGGTGGTGCAAAAATACTCTACATCCACAATTCAGGTGTCGTACACAAGGCAGAGAGAGAAACCGGCACTGTATTGTTCCGTACACCGCATTCCTTACGGGTACTTTATTACGTCATGTTTTTATTTTATTGGCCGATACTGTCACCTAGGTGAGTGTTCTATATCGAACCTTTGCTGGGTTTGTCAACTCATTCGCTAATAGGAATAGCCACCTCCCTCAACTGGAAGTGAGGTTAGGTAACGTGTCTCCTTTCAAAATGGTGGAGACCGAATTATGGCGATCTTTCGCATGGGACTATAGCGAAAATGTATGTTTTGAAATTTACATGAATATAAGCAGGTTCTCGAGATGTTTGGAGTTTGCAGAATTGTTTTATATGCGTCTGGTAGAACATTTTGTTTTGTTTGATCTGATGGAGAATAGAACAATGAAGTAGACAGTAATCAGTAATGTTCGTGAACCTCCAAACCCAAAATCCCACACTTTTGCGTTCACTTCTTTCCTTGGCAACATCCTGTTCTGGAACATAGCGAGTACTGTCTGGTCGCCACAAATACCTACATTCGCCCATCCTCATCAGAAAAAGAAACATTTTCATCTAAGAAAATCACTAGCTGCCAAAATGTTTAGCTGTTTGGTTTCACCAAGTATTCAAGTGCAACCCCTATTCGACTGTTACGGTGCTGTTGTGTCAAATCTATTTTCTTTGCTGCCTTTCGATGGCGGATTCATGGAGGCTGTTTCTCACCGTAATAAGGGACTAAGATGGCTTTAGATTGCTAGCATTTATAATCTTAGCACCAACTTCCGCTGTTGTTTTTCTTGGCTTTCCCGATTTTGGACGCGTCTTTAATCCATCTTTACCGCGCTCCTGGAAACGTTTAATCCAATACTGGACAACAGATCTACTCATTTGCACAGCATTTGCAATGTTAAACCGTGCACCCACAAAAAGGCCGCGGATCACCTCGCTTATGTAAGGCATTGCTGACTGTCACCAAGCAGAATTACAATTTACCACAACAGACAAGTTAAAACCCCTCCTGCTTCCCCAATTAGAGAGACCGAGCGACCAGCGGATATCAGAAGACACGCCCTATAAATCCCCTACAGACAATTAGAGATTCCACGTCTATTACTGTTTGTGCTCTGTGTACCTAGGGATATGCAACTCTGCGACGGCAGGGAGGAATAGGCAGGAAGTTTCCCTCAAAGCAGGCCAAGAAAAAAAAAAAAATCTGATGTGTTACACTCATATGACTTTCTCTAGCTGTTCTACAAACTTCATACATAAGATTCTTCTTCTTTCTGCACCTTACTAATCGAGGTACTCATTAGCACAATGTTCTTATTATTTAGTTCCGTATAAGTAGGAAGAAAATAAGGGAATACACGAGGCTAAACCAATAGTCAAATGTTTTAAAGCTGTCGTTATGCGATTGTCATTACAAATTGCTTCTTTTCTTGGCCAGGAGTAGAACAAAAGAAAAACGGACAATCCCATCTGAGAAAAGAATAAGTACTTCACAACAAACTAATAACAATGAATACCTCGAAAACAGTAAGCACCACGAGAAAAATGTATATGACTTAACTTGTGTATTTTAACAAGACCTACATTTTTTGTATAGTAATTTTTTGTCTATCTCTTACTGTTTACTAGTTATTCGAAATTAAGCAAAATTCATCCAGAATAAACATGTCTTCAGAAGCTATTCCCAGAAAATTCAAGATATACATTTTATTTGTTAGGTAAATATCTTTAATATATGATATTTTAATCAAAATCGTTGGAGCCCTTTTTAAGAAAAACAAAATTTTCGAAAAAAGTTCCATGTAAAGGGTAGTTTGGGGTGGGGGATTTTTCTCAAAATCTTAGTGTCGCATCCCTGGAAGATACTAAACTTAAATACCAAGTTTGGTATTTTAGCTACTTTTCGTTTTTGAGTCATCGTGTTCACAGACATACGGACACACACACACACACACACGGACTTTTTTCTCAAAATGCTTTTTTTGGATACAGCGTGTCCTAAAACATGTGTTTCCGGTAAAATCTCGGTATCGAATTTTTGGGTGGAATGCAATACTTCTCTATGTACATTGTACATACGGGGTTAGAGAAAGTAATAGCTTAAACACTGCCAGCAGAAGTTAAGATTTAGAGAGAGCGAAAAAGAAGAAGTCAACTGACTGTAAACAGGCTAACCGTTACTATACTCAATACGGGTTGCTAATGCTTATAACCTACATTTTAAATTTTTTCCAAAGTTGCTCCAAAATGCTAAGGAAATAATAAAACTTCACCAGTTTGAGACTTTTCATTGGAGTTGTTTCAATTTTACAATACGATATTTGCAAACTTTTCAGCCATTCAAAGACATGTATTATTATCATCATTATTTACAGACAAACATTGAAAATTTTATGCATTTAACAGCGCACTAATAACTTCCGGTGCTTTTTACATTTCATAATTTTGTTTTCTTCGCTTTTGTCTGGAAGACTTTGCGCAGCCTGTTGAATAATGCGCACTCACATAGAAGGCAATCTACGTCTCGATCTGGGTCACCACACACATTTTTCTAAATTGGACCTAAAGAACTCTAAAAAGTGTAAAGTAACGAAACATTTATACTCAAGTTAAAACGTCCAACGATATCGAACACATGTTAAAATATAATAGTGTAGAAACAGCGAAGAACATTTGCAGATATGGAAGGGGCTGAACTTTTTAAAGTATTAGTAAATAAAGATTTACAGTAATTAACACAATTTTATAAAGTAACAAGAAAAAAAATCTTGCTTTTAAAAGTTCCGTCAAAATTTCATGCCGTACGCTAAGCTAGGATGAAAATTTAATACGCGCTTCTGGTCTTCACCAACTCCTACTGTATCTCGAAATTAAGCAATGTTTTAAGCGACATTTTAATGAGAAATGGATGACAAACTTCAGTATTCATATGTGTGGCCAGTTCGGTCCCAAGTGAGAGCATGTGAGATTTGTGGTGGACAAAGCGGCGCTGTGGCGGGTTTTCTCCGGTGCTCCGTCTTCATTCATGTATCATCAGTGTCACCGCCTGCGGTGCCATAAGTAGTTAAAGCGGGCGTTAAGCACTGCCCAAAAAAAACAACAGATCCTGTGGTCCTAGGTCCCGATATTGTATTTTATCTTCCCCAACTCGCCCCTCACAATCTTCCTTCATGAAAGGACGAATATCGAAATAGATTAAAAAATCTGAGGTGTTACACTCACGTGACTTTCTCTAGCTGTTCTACAAAACTTTTTACATAAGATTATTCTTCTTTCCCCATCTTGCTAATCGAGGTACTCATTAGCACAATGTTCTTATTACTTAGTTCCTTATAAGTAGGAAAAAAATAAGGGAATACACTAGGCTAAACCGATAGTCAAATGTTTTAAAAGCTGTCGTTATGTTATTGTAATTACAAATCGCTTCTTTTCTTGGCCAGGAGTAGAACAAAGAAAACCGAACACTCCTGTCTGAGAAAAGTATAAGTGCTTCACAACTGAAACTAATAACAATGAATACCTCGAAAACGGTAAGCTCCACGAGAAAAATATATATGACATAATTTGTGTATTTTAACAAGACTTACATTTTTATACAGTAAGTTTTTGTCTATCTCTTACGGTTTACTATCTATGCCAAACTAAGCAAAATTCAGACAGAATAAACAGGTCTTTAGAAGCTATTCCCAGAAAATTCAAGATATACATACTATTTGTCACCTAAATATCTTTAAGATACGATATTTTAATCAAAATCGTTGGAGCCATTTTTAAGAAAATCAAAATTTTCGAAAAAAGTTCCATGTAAAGGGTAGTTTGGGGTGGGGGGATTTTTCTCAAAATCTGCATGTCGCATTCCTGAAAGATACTAAACTTAAATACCAAGTTTGGTGCTTTACCGTCTTTTCGTTTTTGAGTTATCGTGTTCACAGACACACGGACACACACACACATACGGACCTTTTTGTGAAAATGCTTTTTTTGGATACAGGGGATCCTAAAACATATTTCCGGTGAAATCTCGGTATCGAATTTTTTGGTGGAATTCAATACTTCTCTATCCCTATGTACATCGTACACATGGGGCTAGAGAAAGTAATAGAGAAATTAAAAACTGTACACCTCTGTATGTACCTCCTTAAAGGGGCACCAGCTTCCGTCGTGCATTGGGCTGAAGCGCGTAGGTCTGGTTCCCGGGCAAGGATTCCAACCTAAGCTTTTAGGGGTATAGTCCGGCACCCACTTATCATAATGAGGAAAACAAAGGAGCTGCGAGAGACAGTGCTCCGGGTCACGGTAGTAAACATTCTGGCTGAGAAAAGCGTGTAGCTGACCACATCACCTTCCCATGTCATTTGTACGATTCTCTACCTCTGCTATGTGTAAGTGAACCTGAGGCCGGTAGCCGGACTGGTAGGATAGGACCATAAGGGCAATAGCGGCACAGGCACAAAAATCTGAAGTGTACCATTCACATGACTTTCTCTATATCCCTGCAACAAATTATTCTTAAAAAGCGTATACTTCTATTTACTTTATGTTAACCAGAAAAAATGAGCAGAAATAGTCTTATTACTTGCTTCCTTGCAAGTAGAAGCGAAATAAGGGACTACCATAGGTTAAAATGATAGTCAAAAGCTGGTTGCTATGTCAATGAAGCTCCTTTGTTTATATGGATAGGAGTTCACAAGTTTCTGTATGAGAAAAGTATGTTTTTCACAGCAGAAACAAAAAATAAGGAATGTCTCAAAAACGACGAACTCCACGAAAAAAATGTGTATCTAATATAAATTGTGTATTTTAACGCGCTCTACATTTTTGGTGCAGTAAGTTTCTGTCCATCTCTTACGGTTTAGCAGTTATTAAAAATTCAGTAAAATTCATCTCGAATAAACTACTCTTCAGAGGCTATTTCCAGAAAATTCAAGATATACATTTTATTTGTCAAGTAAATATCTTTAATATACGAAATTTTAATCAATATCGTTAGAGCCATTTTTGAGAAAATCAAAATTTTCGAAAAACGTTCCATGTAAAGGGAAGTTTAGGGTGGGGGATTTTTCTAAAAACCTTCGTGTCGCATCCCTGGAACATAACTTAAATACCAAGTTTGGTATTTTACCGACTTTTCGTTTTTGAGTTATCGGACACGGACACACTGACACACACACACACACACACACACACACACACGGACCTTTTTGTGAAAATGCTTTTTTTGGATATTGGGGACCCTTAAACATATATTTCCGGTGAAATCTCGGTATCGAATTTTTGGGTGGAGTGCAATACCTTCTCTATACACTATGTACATAGTGCGTATAGAGAAAGTAAAAATGACCACACAAAATGCATAACTGCACTGCAATACAAGGAACAAGGCAGAAAGTTGTCCGCCTTCGTAGTGTTTTTGCCTCACATTCAAGGGGTCGCGGGCTCGAATCGCACTTGAGGCGAGTTAGCCGAAATAATATTTTTTGGGGGATTTCCCTTCATCGTGAGAATACGTACATCGAGTGATTTTAAGCTCTATGGACCCCCAAATCATTTGAACATCATTTCACTCATCGTCCGATGTGACAAACCAGGTTAAAAGATGCTAAGTTAGGGGAGCAGAAAGACAAAGCATAAAGCTAGGCTTCACATTCTTACTTTCTCCATACGTACTATGTACATAGTGTATAGAGAAGGTATTGCACTCCATTCAAAAATCCCCAGCGAGATTTCACCGGAAATATATGTTTTAGGGTACCTGTATCAAAAAAAGCATTTTTAGAAAAGGGTACATGAATGTGTGTGTGTCCGTGAACATGATAACTGAAAAACAAAAAGCCGGTAAAATACCAAACTTTAATCTTCCAGGGATGTGTCACGGACAATTTGAGAAAAATACCCCCACACCAAACTACCCTTTACATGGAAATTTTTTCGAAAATTTGGATTTTTTCAAGAACGGCTAGAACGATTTTGATTAAAATATCATATATTAAATATATTTACCCAACAGATAAAATGTATATCTTGAATTTTCTGGGAATAGCCTCTGAAAACTACTTTATTCTGTGTGAATTTTACGGAATTTTACATAACTGCAAAACCGTAAAAGATGGAGAAAAACTTACCTCACAAAATATGTAGAGCACTTTTAAACACACTGTTTATGTCATATGCATTTTTTTCGTAGAGTTGGTCGTTTTGGAGATACACCTTGTTTTTGGTTTCAGTTCTAAAAACGTGTACTTTTCTCACTTAGCAAACAGCTTTTGACTATCACTTTAACTTATGGTAGTCGCTTATTTCGCCTCTACTTAAAGGAAGCAAGTAATAGGATCATTTTTGCTAATTTTTACTCGATAAACATGAAGTAAATAGAAGCATAAGCTTTTTAATAATAATTTGTTGCAGAGACGTAGAGAAAGTCATGTGAATGGAATAGATCAGATGTGTACAGTTTATTAGTAAACACGTTGAAATTAAATATAGTTTATACATTTTAACACAGGAAGTTCCAAAGGCAAACAGATGCTCACCAATAGCGGGAAGAATTGGAAGCAAGCTCAAGTTATTTTTAGATCAATTGCTTTCAGGTATCTAACTATTAACGGCCTCCAAAACAGTCACTTTTATGGATCTTTAGAAAACAAAACATTAAGGTAAATGTGTAAAAACCCACGAAGCTTCAATGCGATTTATTTGTAAAATTCTTTGCTACTCTCTATAAATTTCGAAAAATCCTCATCTTCCCTGAAGGTTACTTTCCAGATTTGTGAAATACAGGAGTATCCTCATATTTTAAAGGACATTTGTCATCTTCTGCTGGAATTTAAGTCTGGATCTCTAGAGTTAGAAAGCAGCATTACTGGCAAATTACAGAGGCAGCGCAGACATAGATTGGAAATTGTTTGTGAAGCTTCAAAAGTTTAAAAGGTTTCACATCTTCAGAGTTTGAAACGAGTATTCTGCCGTATACCCCAATAATTGCTTTCCATTTCACACAGATCTCTAGATTTAATTTTTACTTTCTCTATACGTACTATGTACATACTATATAGAGAAGGTATTGCACTCCACCCAAAAATTCCATACCAAGATTTCACCGGTAATATACGTTTTAGGGTCCCCTGTATCCAAAAAAAACATTTACAAAAAAAGGATCGCGCGCACGTGTGTGTGTGTGTGAATGAACACGATAGTATTTAGGTTTAGTATCTTCCAGGGATGTGACGTGAACATTTTGAGATAAATCCCCCCACCCTAAACTATCCTTTATATGGAAAACATTTGGAAAATTTTGATTTTTTAAAAAATGGCTCTAACGATTTTGATTAAAACATCATATATTAAAGACATTTACCTCACAGATAAAATGTATATCCTACATTTTCTAGGAATATCCTGTGAAGACTACTTTATTCTGGATGAATTTTACGGTATTTTATATAACTGCCAAACCGTAAGAGATGGACAAAAACTTACCATACAAAAAATGAAGAGCACTTTAAAAAACACAATTTATGTTACATACATTTTCTCATGGCGTTGATCGTTTTTGAATTATTCCTTATTTTAAATTTCACCTTTAAAAAACTCGTACTTTTCTCGCACAAGAATTTGTCATCTCCTGTCCATACAAACAAAGGAACATCAGTCACATAGCAACCAGCTTTTTACTGTCAATTTAACGTATGGTACTCCCTTATTTCGCTTCTACTTACAAGGGAGCAAGCAATAAGACTATTTCTGCTAATTTTTTCTCGATTAGCATGAAGTAAATAGAAGCAAAAGATGTTTAACAATTTCTTGCAGAGATCTAATGAAAGTCATGCGAATCGAACACATCAGATTTTTACACGTTGCACCTTGTGATATCAGAAACTGTAGCATTTGATTTACGATCTGTATCAAGGACGTGACAAATTCAATAAATCAATACTGACGCTATCTGTAGAATCGCGACCTGCAGGTTTACTGCCCAAGAATGAAACTTTGTTACGGAACACAACATTTTTGTACAACAGAAATAAAAGATTTAACCGTAATTTTCACGTTTATAACATTAATACCCTTAAGAGAGCTGAAACAGGTAAGCATGAGTAAGAACACTGTTGAATGAATCAGTTATGAAATACTTCAAGATTAAAAATCTTGATGTGTTCCATTCACATGACTTTCTCTACATCTCTGCAACAAATTATGGATTTTGATTAAAATATCGTGTATTAAAGATATTTACATGAAAGATAAAATGTATATCTTGAATTTTCTGGAAATAGCTTCTGAAGACTACTTTATTCTGGATGAATTTTACGGAATTTTGCATAGCTGCAAAACCATAAGAGATGGATTAAAACTTACCACACAAAAAACGTAGAGCACATTAAAACACACAATTTATGTTCTATAACATTTTTTCGTGGAGCTATCCTTTTTGAGTTACTCCTTGTTTTTGGTTTAGGTTTAAAAAACTTATACTTTTCTCATACAGGAAGTTGTTAACTCGTGTTCATACAAATAAAGGAACATCAGTCACATAGCAACCGGCTTTTGAGTATCACTTTAACCTATGGTACTCCCTTATTTCGATTCTACCTACAAGGAAGAAATTTGTAACACTATTTCTGCTATTTTTTTACTCGATTATCATGAAGCAGATAGAAGCATAAGGTTTTTAATAATATTTTTTCAGGAATGTACAGAGAGTCATGTGAATCGAACACATTATTTTTTTCTATACTTTGTGGCAAACTCTATTTTCCAATTTCGTTTTCCCTTTTACAAACATTTTATCGGGTTCAAATATAATCTTGTCTGCAAAAAATAAAGAATTATCTGATTGTATGGGCATTTCTGCACCGCGATCCAGTAATGGGTTTTAAACAGTTTAATGTATTTAAAATACTGGTCCAATATTTTCATATTCTAACAACGTAGCAAATCGGCTAATAGCCTTATGCATGCCATATAAATAAATAGTTAATTGAGTAATTTATTCTGTGGTTTAACTAATGTCAATATTGGAAATAACTGTAATTAATGTCGCTTTGTACACAACATGGAAAATTGTATTCTAGACCTCTAGGGTCCAGCGTTATTGTTAATTTCTCTACACGTACTATGTACATAGTGTACAGAGCAGGTATTGCACTCCACCCAAAAATTCGATACCGAGATTTCACCGGAAATATATGTTTTAGGGTCTCCTGTATTCAAAAAAAAGCAAACTTACTCTTTACATGGAACTTTTTTCCAAAATTTTGATTTTTTTAAAATGGCTCTAAAGATTTCGATTAAAATATCATCTATTAAGGATATTTACCTGACAAATAAAATTTATATCTTGAATTTTCTGGAAATAGCCTCTGAAGACTACTTTATTCTGGACGAATTTTAAGGAATTTGGCATAACTGCTAAGCCGTAAGAGATGGGAAAAAACTTACCACATAAAAAATGTAGAGCACTTTAAAACACACAATTTATGATACATGCATTTTTTTCATGGAGTTAATCGTTTTTGAGATATTTCTTGTTTTTGGTTTCACCTTTGAAAAACATACTTTTCTCATACAGGAATTTGTCAGCTCCTTTCCATACAAACAAAGGAACTTCAGTCACATAGTAACCAGCTTTTGACTGTCATTTTAACCTATGGTACTCCCTTATTTCGCTTCTACATATAAGGAAGCAATTAATAAGACTATTTCTGCTATTTTTTTCCCCCATTAAAATGAAGTAAATAGAAGCATAATCTTTTGAACAATAATTTGTTGCAGAGATGTAGAGAAAGTCATGTGAATGGAGCACATCAGAGTTTTAATATTTATGCTGCAAGTTCACAATAAAGTTGACCTATAATATTTAACATTGCAAATCTAAGTTCATAACACAAGAGCGCTGTAGAAGGCAATTAAGGTCCTGACTTAAAAATCTGACGTGTTCCATTCACATGACTTTCTCTACATCTCTGCAACAAATTATTGTTAAAAAGCTTATACTTCTGTTTACTTAATGCTAATCGAAAAAATTTAGCAAGCTTCGTTGTAAGTAGAAGCGAAATAAGGAAGTACCATAGGTTAAAGTGATAACCATGTTGCATGGACAGGAGTTGTCAAAGTCCTGTGTGAGAAAAGTATAAGTTTTTTAAAGCTGAAACCAAATACAAGGAACATTTCAAAAAGGATTAACACCATGAATAAAATGCATATAACATAAGTTGTGTGCTTTAAAGTGCCCTAGATTTTGTGTGTGGTAAGTTTTTTCCCCATCTCTTACGGCTTAGCAGTTATGCAAAATTCCGTAAAATTCATCCAGAATAAAGTAGCCTTTAGAGGCTATTCCTAAAAAATTTGAGATATGCATTTTATTTCTGATGTAAATATTGTTAATCTACGATATTTTAATCAAAATGGTTAGAGCCATTTTGAAGAAAATCAAAAATGTCGATAAAAGTTCAATGTACAGGGTAGTTTGATGTGGCAGCCCTGTAAGGTATTCTACCGACTTTTCTTTTTGAACTATCGTGTTCACAGATACACGGACACACACACTCACAGACTTTTTTTGTAAAAATGTTTTTTTTTTGGATACAGGTGACCCTAAGACATATATTTCCAGTGAAATGCCTGTATTGAATTTTTGGGTGGAGTGCAATACCTTCTCTATACACTATGTAGGTACATAGTACGTATAGAGAAAGTAAGAATGAAAACAGGAGCTATAATTGCTGTAATTCCCCTGGGTCCAAGCAAATTAAAAGAGAAGCCAAAACGATATAAAAGGCGAACTAGGAACAAGCATTCTCGCCGAGGGTATTAATGTTTTATTCGTTCACACGTCTGTAAACTGTAGTTGTGGGAACCATTCCAATGTTAGTTACGGGAGAGTTGTTTGTGTGCTGATAGCCCATGGGGCTTTTGTCGCTAAGTTTTCTTTGTGCATACCATCAGCTGCTAAACGAGTCTATTTCGTTGCAATGCTCTGAGCAACTTTTGCTGTTCCACTGGCCACCAGTTTGGTAAGCATGAGTAAACACTATGTGCTTTGAATAACGTGAACTTTGTGTGTATTACATTTTTATTTAGAAAAAAAAAAACAGGCTCATACATCTCAGCTTTGCAGTAAGAAAGAAAATATTAATTATTTTCAGTACTTAGCTTTTTTATTTCTCTACCATTTATGCAACTGAGGGAAAGAAGATGGATAGGGGTTGAACACAATTTAAAATAGAGATTTCAGTGATTTTGTGGTTTCGTGATTAGGGATACCCATCTATGGAAATTGATCCAAAGGTGCAAAAAATGTTGTTTTTTTTGTTTTTTTTTTTTGTTTTTGCCTAAATTAATAATGTAAAACTTGAAGTTCAATTCCCTGTTGTTTTTATCATCATGCGGCGCTTTAAACCATATCACGTGACGATTTAAATGGATGACTAAGTGGGTATGCTACTTAAACCTTTTCACTATGGTGCAGTTTTTCTTTGCTTTATATATTACTCCGAATCTCTGTAAACAGTCCGTGAGAGTTGCCAGATATTCATGATTTAAAAATTTCTGCACGAAAATATGAAATTCTAAGACTTTCAAAGATACAGTGTTACATTGTATGTTAAACCTTAAAACCTATTTTTTGTGTTTTTATTTTTCAGCATTTTCAAATTTTCAAATTGTTCCATACGATGCAGTTTTTGTCCTATCTGCTTAAAATTTTCATCACAGACTCAGAAAGTATTAATAAAAAGAACTGGTGTATGATTTTTGTTACAAATGAAAATTACATGATATATTGTACAATCAATATAATAATAAATATGAATTGTAGTAAAATAATAAAATGTAACGGTTTAATTTTTTTTCTGATGCTACCAGAAGAGTAAATAAAATTATATTTGCCAATTTTATTTACTAGTATTAAACAAATGTACTAATATTTTTGGTTTTCCAAAAAAAGTAATTTATGCATCTATCACAACTTTTGATTAATTGGCACAATAAAAATACTTAATTATTTTTTAAATCCATAATGCTTAAAGATATCTGCATGCAACTCAAATCCTATGGATAATTGTATCACAGTTATGTGGAAAAGATTTTCAAAAAGATTGCTTGAAAAATGCAAGATTTGGAAATTTCAGTTTAGGGTACCCTTAAATAAATAAAAAGCTTGCTCTAGCCAATTTTAATTGTCGTCTTCAATAACTCCAGTCCACAGAAAAGTGAACGAAATGGATGCACATAAGCTCAAACACGAACGGATCGATTGAGCTTCTTATTATGGAGAACCTCGAGATGAGAAGAAAGACTGAAGAAAGAAAAGAAGAAAAAAGAATTGAACTATTCTCTCGCCGCAGAATTAGCTGTGAATGCACAGTATTATCCTTATAAGCTTTATGCTACATTCACAAAGAAATGCAAGCGCAGACGCAACGTAAGCGCAAGAGTTTGGACTCATATTATTTAATGTAAGCATTCTCATAGAAACACGCAATGTAACGCAAGAATTTGCAAACTCCAAACTTTATCCTTGCGTTGTATTCATAGACGAATAATTCTGCCTCTTTTCTCTATGCATTGTCGATGAATTCAATAACAAACGATCGCACTGCGAGACTTTGCAAGGCCTGCTGTATATGCTCGCTCATCTATTTGGCCGTGCCGGGCCATCTCTAATCTCCCTCAAGAGGTTATGACAGTCTCCTTGCGAATCCTTCTTTGATTTAACGGATGCAACTATCATCTGTGTATAGATTTATTACTTCTCATAAATCGAAGACACAGAGAGATATTCATAGTTCATTAAATGTGTAGCTTTATCACTTTCTTAAGTCTCTATGCTTGTACTATTTTCAGTAATTTTGAATGAGCAATTATTGTAACGTCTCTGCCGCGAGTGTCAGTTGTTATAACATATTTATTTTTAAAATATTGAGAGAAGCCAACTTCTTGCGCTGCGCTTACGATTGCATTGTGAATGGCGTCTCCTTGCGTCAGCGCTTATGCTACGTTAAGTCTGCGCTTGCATCTCATCGCGTAATCTACTTCAATGAAATATAAACACAGGACGCCAGGTAAGTCAATAAAATTAAGAATACTTTATTCTTATAAAGTATAGGTTAGCTATTATGAATATTTGCATTGCTTTTGCAATATTTCCGGCAACTTTTCCAAAAAAATCAAAATTTTAAATCTCGGGCGATATTGGGGTATCTACAATGAAGTCTAAAAAGGAGAAAATCTGATGTGTTACACTCACATGACTTTCGCTAGCTACTCTACAAACAAACTCCTTACAAAACAAACTTCTTTCAACACCACGCTAATCGAGATATACATTAGCAGAATTTTATTACTTGGTTCCGTATAAAGAGAAGGAAACTAAGGGAATGCACTAGGCTTAAGTGATAGTCAAATGTTTTAAAAGCTGTCGTTATGCGACTGTCTTGCAAATCGCTTCTTTGCTTGACCGGGAGTAGAACAAAAGAGAAACGGACACTCCCGTCGGAGAAAAGTGTAAGTACTTCACAACCGAAACTAATAACAAGGAATAACTCGAAAACGATAAGCTCTACGAAAAAGAGTATATGAAATAACTTGTGCATTTTAACAAGATATACATTTTTTGTGTAGCAAGTTTTTATCTATCTCTTACGGTTTACTAGTTATATCAAATTATGCAAAATTCATCCAGAATAAACAGGTCTTTAGAAGCTATTCACAGAAAATTCAAGATATACATTTTATTTGTGATAGAAATGACTTCAATATGTAGAGTACTAATCAAAATCGTTAGAGCCATTTTTAAGAAAAGCATAGTTTTCGAAAATGTTTCCATGTAAAGGGTAGTTAGGGGAGGGGGGATTTTATTGAAAATCTTCGTGTCGCATCCTTGGAAGATATCAAGCTTATTACCCCTTTTTATGAATTTTATATTTGATTTACTCTATACGGGTCCCAACAAGTTACTCCAAATTCCATGACCGGCCGCACTAAGGACTTGTACGCGATTTCCCTGGACTTTGCACTCCCTTTTTTTAAAATCCTCATTAAGAAGTGCAGTGTTTTCCACGCTTTCTTAGATACAGAATTTACCTGCTCGTCCCATCCAGCGTTACTCGCCAAGTAAACTCCCAAGTATTTGCAGCTGTCCACCTGTGGAATTTTTTCCCCACCCATGTGATAGTTTTGCAGAATTTTTTCCCTAGATCTATTAAATGCAATTGACTTACTTTTGCCAGCGTTAATTTTCATTTTATTTGCAGCAGCCCAATCACTAATTTCATTTAAATCACCCTGAAGAGCAGTCTCATCTTCAACATTTCTAATTTTATTGTAAATAATACAATTGTCTGCAAACAATTTTATCTGGCATTTTATATTAACAGTTATGTATTTAAAAAAATAAATATAAATAGAAAATTCAGAGTCTTAGCACATAATATCTACAGAAGAAAACGAAAAATCATTTATTTTAACCTCGAAATAAGACAGCACTCCGATGGATATAGAATAAAATATAATTAGCATGAAAACTCATATATGATATGAAAGTAAACGGGCTACTCTCGCTATTAGCCAGGGCGCTATGCAGATCTGGTGCCTAAGCGGTACTCAAACCTTTGCATTAAGATAAGTAATATAGTGATATAGAGGAACAGAACATGACTGTAAATACAGTAGAAACTCATTAATCCAGACCCCATTAGTCCGGACTTCTCTTAATCCGGACGGCGGTTTAATACGTGACAACCTTCATTTGAACTGCCTCCCATCAGTCTCGGTCGGTCGCTCGCCTGTTTGTGCTGCAACTAGTGGCCAGTTGTTGACTCTCCCAAGGTTGTGGATAATAACAATGAAAACATATCTGCTTATTACGAATATTTGAGGCATCTGCGCGAGTTAATTATTACAGAAATTAATGCCAAAGGAAAATAACAAAAGATCAGTAGTTTCTCTAGATCATTAAGTGTGATCAATGACTGTGTGTCTTGATTGTCATTTTATAATTCGGTACTGCGCAACGACGATAATTGTGTGTTTAAATGTGCACCTTGGCTCATTTCATAAGCTATTTTGTTTAATCCGGACTTTTATCAATTCAGACAAGCTATAGCGCCAATTAGACCGGATTAAGGAGGTTCTTCTGTAAGTGTAAATGTAACCTAAGTAAAATAAATGTTATTAAAAATAAAAGTAATCCTCAAAATCAAAAAAAAAAAAAAAAAAAAAAAATTATATGTTACACTCTAGCTATTCACTTTCTCTAGCTGTTCTACAAACTTTTTACATAAAATTCTTCCTTCTGCTCCTTGCCAATCGATATAATCTTTAGCAGAATGTCCTTATTACTTTATTCTTCAAAAGTAGGAAGGAAATAAGGAAATGTACTAGACTAAACCGATTGTTCAAATGTTTTAAAAGCTGTCGTTAAGCATTTGTCATTGCAAATCGCTTCTTTGCTTCTCCAGGGTCCAGGAGTAGAAAAAAAGGAAAAATCTGATGTGTTCCATTCACATGCCATTCTCTACATCTCTGCAACAAATTATTACTAAAAAGCTTATACTTCTATTTACTTCATTTCAATCAGAAAAAAAAAATAGCAGAAATAGTCTTATTACTTGCTTCCTTGTTAGTAGAAGCGAAATAAGGGAGTAGCATAGGTTAAAGTGATAGTCAAAAGCTGATTGCTATGTGATTGAAGTTCTTTTGTTTGTATGGACACGAGTTCACAAAGTCCTGTATGAGAAAAGTATAAGTTTTTTATAGCTGACACCTAAAACAAGGAATATCTCAAAAACAATCAACTCCACGAAAGAAATATATATATCATAAATTGTGTGTTTTAAAGTGCTCTACATTTTTTGTGTAGTTATTTTTTGTCCATCTCTTACGGTTTAACAGTTATGCAAGATTCCGTAAAACTGACACAGAATAAAGTAGTCTTCAGAGGCTACTCCCACAAAATTCAAAATATACATTTTATTTTTCAGGTAAATATCTTTGATATACGATATTTTAATCAAAATTTTGTAAAAATACACAAGTTATGTCATTTACTTTTTTTTCGTAGAGCTTACCGTTTTCGAGGTATTCCTTGTCATTAGTTTCTGTTGTGAAGTACTTTACTTTTCTCCGACGGGAGTGTCCGTTTCTCTTTTGTTCTACTCTTGGCGAAGCAAGGAAGCGATTTGCAATGACAATCGCATAACGACAGCTTTAAAACATTTGACTATCATTTAAGTCTAGTATATTCCCTTAGTTCTAGTATACTTATAAGCAACTAAGTAATAAAATTCTAATAATGTTTATCTTGATTATAGTGGTGTTGAAAGAAGAAGTTTGATTGTAGAGTAGCTAGAGAAAGTCGTGCGAGTGTTATACATAAGATTTTTTCTCTCTTTTTCTTTGATTATCTGAGTATGGGTATCTTTGAGTATCGTGCTACTAACATAGGTTAAATACAAAACATATCTAAAGCCTGACCAGCAGATGTTCGCACTACTGCTAAGGGATTAGCTGTCAACACTGCACGGCTTAAGGCAGACTCTTTTAAGCAAGAAAATGCACTTTTCGTAGGGAAATAAAATTCCCTTAAATGAACTGTACTCCCTGATAATCATCATCACTTTTCTCTCTTTCCAATCTTCGTTTCTTTCCATCCACCACTGTATTATAGCTCCTAATGCCAAGGCAGGAAGGGTAAGTTTTAGAAAACAAATTTTGATTGGACACGAAATGGTTTTATTAACACGTGGCTTTAGCTTTAAGCCCTAGTTGGGTAATTTACGGCTTGTACTGCCCTCGATAATTCCGAGGAATATTTAAAGCAAAGAAAAACCGCCAAAAAGTCTCTATTTTAAGGCTGGAAATATGCCAGGTGCTCTATCTCGCCTGTGGTTTAGGATGGGGAGGGCCCAGGTTAAATACTCGGTGATCCGGCATGCGTGGATGATGATGGGGCAGGTAGAAGCACCAGTGTGAGACCTGTTTTGTAAATTTTGAAACATTTTACTATACTTACCTTTTTAGTTGTTAGTGCATATTATTGTATTTTCAACTTGAAATAGGTACATTTATTGGTCAAAACCATAGTGAAAAGGTTAAAGCACCACACCTACTTATAGTCATCTATTTAAATCGTCACATGATACATTTTAAAGCGCCGCATGGAAATAAAAATAACAGGAAATTTAACTATAACCATTACGGTATTTAATTAGGCAAACATTGTTTTTTTTTCTTCATTTTTTGCTCTTTTGGATCTAATTTCACAGAAGCATTATCTTAAGGTAGATTATTTTAAGTAAGAAAGTGCATTTTTCGTGTTTCCACTAAGCTTGGAAGTATCGCTTAACTAGACAGGTGGGAAAATAAAATTCCCTCAAATGCACTGTTCTCCCTGATAATCATCATCACGTTTCTATCCTTCCAATCTTCGTTCTTTCTATCCACCACCTTATTATATCTCCTAATGCCACGGCAGGAAGGGATATATACAGACAGAGTGTTAATGAACGACACCGAAATAATTTGCGAGATTGTGCACGTGACTGATATAAGTAATTTGAGATCGGCGATGCATGGTCCCCGGATAAACATAACGCAACTACATAGCGTTAAACATGTGGGTATCAGGTGCTGATAAGTCGGTGTTAAAGCAAAGCAGGATGAAAAAATCGGATGTGTTCCATTCACATGACTTTCTCTATATCTCTGTAAAATTATTGTTAATAACCTTATCTTTTATTTATTTCATGCTAATCGAGAAAAATTAGCAGAAATAGTCTTAGTTCTTGCTTTATTGTAAGTAGAAGCGAAATAAGGGAGTATCATAGGTTAAAGTGAAAGCCAAAAGCTGGTTGCTATGTGACTGATTTTCCTTTGTTAGTATGGACAGGAGTTGACAAATTCCTGTATGAGAAAAGTATAAGGTTTTCAAAGCTAAAACCAAGAAAAAAGGAATATCTCAAAAACGATCAACTCCAGGAAAAAAATTTATAAAACATAAATCGTGAGTTTTAACGTGCCCAACATTTTTTGTGTTTTAAGTTTTTGTACATCTCTTACGGTTTAGTAGTTATGCAAAATGGACCCCGATATCATTTGAGCATCATTTCACCAATTTCATTCATCGTCCGATATGACCAACCAGGTTAAAGGACGTTAAACTATAAAAACAACTTCCTGTTACTTAGGTCTCTAATGCGTTAAAACTTTGCTCTTACAAAAGCGTTTGTGTTGCAGTATTAACAAAGATAATAACCTTGACGTATACAATGGCAACTTCTCACCCTAAGGTTCTGTGTTCTGCTATCTGCTCAGTCTTGGCTGCTGAAGCAGATGTGTTTCTTATATTCACCCTGTGTAAAAATGATAATTAATATAATAAAATACAAAGCGTATTAATAAAACTGTTGCATAGTGAAAGTAAGAAAGTTAACAATTGGTGTAGTGCCAATAATTTTAGCATAAACCCTGGAAACATTACTGATATTCCATATAAATTCAACACTGGTTGTTTTGGAAGCTCAATAACATTTTTAGGCATTCATATTGATTCTGACTTGGGATGGTCAAAGCACGTTAATCATATTTTTATAAAAATCACAACAGGAATTTTTATGTTGAGAATCTTGAGCTATAGCGTCACTAAGGATGTGCTGATGAAGGTGTATTATGCTCATATTTATTCACTCCTTGGCAACGAAAATATTTTTATTACAAAAAAGGGCTATTAGATTAATTTGTGGAAACCACTTTTAATTGATTTAAATATCTTAACTTTGCCATCAATGTATGTGCTGAACTGTCTCTTATATGTTAAGGAAAATTTTAGCAGTTTTACAGTTTGCTCCAATATACATAATTATACAACACGAAATTGTCAGAACTTATACATAAACACATTTAAACATACGAAAATTCAAAACAGCTTTATAGTTGTCTCTATTAAACTTTATAATATTTTACCTCCCTATTTCAACTTTCAAAAGGACCATATGCCATACATTGGTGGCTAATCCATTGTATTCTGTGAATGACTTTTATAATTCAGCTTGGTAACTTTTAATTTATGACGTTGCTATACTGTAATAGTTGTTGGCAATAAACACTATCTATCGATCGATCCATCCATCCATCCATCCATCCATCCATCCATCCGTCCGTCCGTCCATCCATCCATCCATCTGTCCATCCATCCATCCATCCATCATAAAGTAGTCTTCAGAGACTATTCCCAGAAAATTCAAAATATACATTTTATTTATCAGGTAAATATCTTTAATATATGATATTTTAATCAAAATCGTTAGAGCCATTTTTTAGAAAATCAACATTTTCGAAAAACGTTCCATGTAAAGGGTACTTTGGGGTGTGGGGATTTTTCATAAAATCTTCGTGTCGCATCCCTGGAAGATACTAAACTTAAATACCAAGTTTGGTGCTTTACAGACTTTTCGTTTTTCAGTTATCGTGTTCACAGACACACGGACCTTTTTGTGAAAATGCTTTTTTTGTATATTGGGGACCCTAAAAATTATATTTCCGGTGAAATCTCGGTATCGAATTTTTGGTGGAGTGCAATAATTTCTCTATACACTATGTACATAGTGCGTATGGAGAAAGTAAAAAATGGTTTGGAATGTCTTTAAAACTGCTGCCCGAGTATAGAAATATCGATTTTTAGCATCTAGTTACTAGCGTTCTCAAGATTTAATGTCGCAAAAATCTGTAAAATATCGAACTAACCACTGAGCATTCATTAACTACGTTCTTGATTTATGTTGTCTGCTCTGGAGGCGTTTGTTTTTCAACTGCTCTGGTGACGCGGGAATCTGCTATCCCAAAGGTCACGACTTCAATTCCTGTCATAGAGTAAATGTTATTTTTATTATTTTTTTTTTTCATTCCAGACGAAGTGCCGCAATACGTGGCGTACTGGCACTTCAGAAACGTATAGCAGTTACTTCGAAATTTCAATAAAATGCCATAAGTCTCCTATCTCAAATTGCTTATTTAAGTTACTACATATTCTGTGAAAATATTTGTTATCTGAATATAGATTTATATTAATCAGGATGAAAAAGAAACATGTATCGCACTCTCCAAAGGGAATTCGAATCGTCCACAGTTCCTAATAATGATTTCAGTGTAAATGAAAACCTAACTTTAGGTTACATACAATTTCTCTTCACAGGGACGTCTTCCGACGCATCTACTCCGTTATGATTTATCTTATCTTAATAACGAGAGTGACGGGCGATGTGTGCACATTATAGAACTCAATTGCATAGAGAGCTCATGCACAGTACTGAAACTGGACTCAAAATAAGTTTGAACTCCCTGCAAGAACAACAAATCGACAATAGCTGTCTTCATTAAAGTGCGATACATTTGTCTATTGTATGAAATCAAGTAGTTATTATTATTATTATTGTTATTATTATTATTAATTTCAAAAACAAATTTGCCAATACTCATGGTACTTCCACAAGAACGTAATAATACACAGAAGATGTTTTACACTCCAACTAAAAATTCAATATTAATATTTCACCGCAAATACCTACTATGTACACAGTGTATAGAGAAGGTATTACACTCCACACAAAAATTCGATACCGAGATTTCACCGGAAATAAATGCTTTAAAACACCCTGAATAAAAAAAATGAATTTTTAGAAAAATGCCCGTGTGTGTGTCTGTGTGCAGCATGGCTCAAAAACAAAAAGACCGTTAAATGCCAAATATACATAAAACTTTTTTCGAAAAGTTTGATTTTCTCAAAAATGGCTCTATTTTGATTAATATATCGTATATTAAAGGTATATACCTGACAAATAATATGAATATCTTGAATTTTCTGGGAATAGCCTCTGAAGACTACTCTATTCTGGATGAATTTTACGGAATTGTGTATAACTGTAAGAGATAGACAAAAACTTACCACACAAAAATGTACAGCCCGTTAAAACACAATTTATGTTATTTATATTTTTCTCGTGGAGTTTATCGTTTTTCAGTTATTCCTTGTTTTTATTTCACCTTTAAAAAACTTATACTTTTCTCATACAGGAATTTGTCAGCTCCTGTCCATACAAACAAAGGAACTTCAGTCACATAGCAACCAACTTTTGGCTTTCACTTTAATCTATGGTACTCCCTTATTTCACTTCTACTTACAAGGAAGCAAGTAATAATACTATTTCTGATAATTTTTTGTCGATTAAGATGAAGTAAATAGAAGCCTAAGCTTTTTAACAATAATTTGTTGCAGAGATGCAAAGAAAGTCATGTGAATGGAACTCGTAAGATTTTTTAAAAAACATACTCAAAATCACAGCATGTATCATCATGCATAATACTTATCCCCAAAGATATACTAACAGATTCCCCCCAAATGCAGTAGTAACCCAGTGCATTTAATTCGATATCAATATTCACTATAGAGTATTATTTTGCATATTTTCATGAAGAATTTAAAGTAGATTTCACAGAGCCACTAAATATGGTCGCATAAGTACCTGTAGAACCGAAGAACTAGAAACAAATAACAACAAATCCAATAGAACAACAAAAAACATAAATAAAAAATCTCATGTGTTCCATTCACATGATTTTTCTCTACATCTCTGCAACAAATTGTTAAGAAGCTCAAGCTTCTATTTACTTCAAGCTAATCGAGAAAAAAATAGCAGAAATACTTTGCTTCCTTGTAAATAGAAGCAAAATAAGGGAGTACCATAGGTTAAAGTGATAGTCAAAAGCTAGTTGCTATGTGACTAAGGTCCCTTTGTTTGGATAGGAGTTGACAAATTGCTGTATGAGAAAAGTATAAGTGTTTCAAAGCTGCAATTAAAAACAAGGAATGTCTTAAAAATGATCAACTACACGAAAAAAATATATATAACATAAATCGTATGTTTTAATGGGCTCTACATTTCCTGGGATGTAAGTTTTTGTCCATCTCATACGGTTTAGCAGTTATGCAGCATTTCCTAAAATTCATCCAGAATAAAGTAGTTTTCAGAGGCTATTAAATATTTACACTTTGTCAGTAAATATCTTTAATATACGATATTTTAATCAAAATTGTTAGAGCCATTTCTGAGAACATCAAAATTTTCGAAAAAATTTCCATGTAAAGGGTAGTTGGTGTTGGGGTGATTTTCTTGAAAGTCGTATTTTCGTTTTGGAGCTACGCTGTCCTCAGACACACATACACGAGGACATTTTCCTAAAAATGTTTTTTTTTTAATTCAGGGGGTCTCAAAACATACATTTCTGCTGAAATCTCGGTATCGAATTTTTTGGTGCATTAAATACCTTACGTATACACTATGCAGCCCACTTTGTTCATCCTCCGTTAAGGGTATAGAGGAGCCAGAACTGGAAGAACCGGTTTACTCATACCGTCCCCAGACCCACCTGAAATGCAACGCTGAGGAACGAACAGGAACGTTCTGGTTGCAACTCTCTTTGAGCATATTATTATCGCATTGCCGTTAAAACTGTTATCACAGCTGTTTCTGGCATGCACCTTGGAGCACCTTCATGGATTACTGGCGATAGTGTTGCATAACCTTCTGAATTAAACCGTTACACACAGTAAATATATTATGCGCGTTTGGCACAGCATCAGATGGCATCAAGAATAGATAAATTTGCTCTTGTTTATCCGAATCCCGGCCCTTACCCAATTCATTTTGTAGACTTATGCAACTGACACGGAAGATTGTACCGAGAATTTTGCCGACAGCATATTAGCCTGCTGTGTATCGTATTAGTTTAGTATAGGTTTAATATAAGAAAAATCTGCTTCAGTAGAACGTAGAACCTTAGGGTGTAGAAGCTGCTATTATACTCCCCAAGGTTACTTGCTTTGTTATTGATAGAGACTCAATTGCCTTTGTAGAGCAAGATTTTTAGAGACATAAGTAACAGGCTGAATGTTAGAGAAAGGTTCTTTCCCAAGAAGCCAGGAAATCGGGACTTTTTCATTATAAAGAGCGGTCACGTGGGTGGAATACAAAGAACTTACCACGTGACAATGCTATTTTTCGCGCTTCTTTTTAGCCAACCAGGAAGGAGTGCAATGTTGGAGGTTTTAGGTATTTAAGCGACGCGTGTATAAGAAATCAGGTTATTATTGTTGGTGATTGTTATTGTGAATTCTTAACGTAAATGTTACGCTGACTGCGAAGCTTGATGTAACTCTTACTGCGATTCTGAAGGTGATAGTAATTAATATTGCTGTTGTAACGGCTTCTGTGTGTTGACAGGAACTCAGCAATAGCGGAAACTATCACAAATTATGATTATGTCATCATTTTCAAGAATGTTTATGTCGGGAGTCGCTCGTAGGGTTAGTGCCTCAACCAGCAACAAAGAAGAATAAGTGTTCATTTAGTGAAATATCTCTTTTCTTGAGTCTACCACGTGTTAAATATCTTAGACATTTTCTCCCCTGAGTAAGAGACCACTTGTGTTCTACAGGAACGAGCATAGCCGGCGCAACAATGGACTCTTCAGAGGTATGCACACGTTTACTTATAGAGTATTTCACGGGTACTAATCCTTGACCAACTCCGAAGTAAACCAACAGTGATATATTGGCGCCAAACGAGATACAGCGACAAATTTTATGTTCCATACGTTAGCTGAAAAAACAACTGCAGTTTTGGCCCACGAAACCCAAATTTCATTCACACACCACACGAATCAAAGATATATGCTCTGCAAAGCTTTCATTTATGTGCTTATCTGGATGATTCAATTCATATCATCCAGTACATGGAGGAGAATAGTCTATATAATAGAATTAAAATTTAAGAGACATTTTAGCAAACGCGATACGTAATGCAAACTGATGTAATTTTAAATTACACTGGTGTGCATAAAAGTAGTCCACAAAGAAGCGGAGTTGTTATTTCAGCTGCCCTAAAATGCGGACGAAGTGCTGAAGACTAACCTTACAATTTAAGCCTTATATTTTGGTACTAAAATAATTGTTACTTCACACAAGCCGTGTGTAGGACAGGAGTTGGATAGGTAGAGTATGACTGAAAAATTCAATTTCATAGCCGGGATTTGCTCTGCCACTGAGCTACCATGGCAACATACCGGCATAGCCTTGAATTTCTCAGCTCTAGACGAGTTTTACGGAAGAGATGGACAAAAGCTTACTTCACAAAACATGTAGAGCACATTAAAACATACAATTTATGTTACATACATTTTTTGTGTGGAATCAATCGTTTTTAAGATATTCCTTGTTTTAGTTTCAGCTTTGAAAAACTTGTACTCGTCAATTCCTGTCCATACAAACAAAAGAACTTTAGTCACATAGCAACCAGCTTTTGACTATCACTTTAACCTATGGTATTCCCTTATTTCAAGTAATAAGACTATTTCTGCTAATGTTTTCTTAATTAGCATGAAGTAAATAGAAGCATAAGCTTTTTAAGAATAATTTTGTTGCAGAGAGGTACAGAAAGTCACACTCCACACCATTATAAAATTGTATTTCGAATGCAATATTGGTGTTTTATTTCAGATAGATTAGCTCACCCCAGAATCAATGTTAAAGATATAAATTCTATAATTAAACACAGATATTGCTTGAAGAAAACCAATTAATCCTACAAATAATTTTCTTATTTTTATTTATTTATTGAAACAATAACAGCTCCCCATATTTATGGGTGGGCAACAAGGACAGACAAATTATAAATTATCTAAAAAAAAAAAAAAAAAACGAAAAAAAAAAAGAAGCTTGAAACTCTTCTATAAAGATAATGAAACATCGATAGTTTTCATTGTATAACAATCGAAAAGGAAACTAAAAGCAGCAAAAGGATTATTAAACATAGATAATATAAAATTAACATACAATAAATAATTTATATAAAAGAAATATAGACCGTGGAAATACTAAAAATGGTTATTATACAAATGATTTCGAAGAAGAGAAATATAACCTCTTATTTCTTTCATTTTTCCCTTCTTCAGACCAAACTTCCTCCAGGTATTGGAAGGTTTAGGACACCATTCTAGGCTTTTAGGACAGATATTTTAATATACATTTTCTACGATCCAGCAGTAGGAGGACATCCAATTCTTTATCTACACATTCTAAATTTTAATTCTCTCGAATTTTACAGTTTAATTTTCCCTGGACTCATAATAATATGTCATTTCATATGAAAGAGGAAAATAGGAAATGTTTTTGTTAGATAGGGCTTTCGTTTCTCTAGTTTCCGGGTCCTACTTCGTTGGCAACCTTATCGAAGTAACAGGGTTATATTTGCCGGAGGATCGTGAACTCGATTTACACGTAAAAGATGAGGTTATTTCATATGTCAGATGTTTTTCTACCTCGCTGTATGACAGGAATACAAATGGAAAAGTAAATAGGACAAAGCTGACGTCCACGGTGATATTCCCTGGGCAGACTAACCTAATATTATTTAAATTTTCGACCTTGCTTGCACAGAAATCGTATCTGGAAGGGGGGAGGGCAAGTCGTCCAGTTCAGTACGTCGTGGTTTGTTTGCCGTATAAGTGTAGTGGGTCAATATATATATTTTCTTCCACCATCCCCCATTGCTAGTTTAGAATCTCCCGTTTTCATTTTGTATTTTCTCTCTCTCTCTCTCTTTCTCTCCTTTATGACTAGCTACTCAAGATATGCTGCCATTTGCTTCACCGTCTAACCGAGCGTGGCTTGCTGTGGTTTGCCTCGAATTCCTTTGTTAAAAGAAAAACAAATGAATAACTACAGCTGTGATGACAGACAATATTTCAGGCTACGGCTAAATCTACAATCCTTTTTCAGGCCATGTCTACTTTCTCTACACGTACTATGTACATAGTGTATAGAGAAGCTATTGTATTGCACCCAAAAATTAGATACCGAGATTTCACTGGTATCCAAAAAAAAGCATTTTCAGGAAATCATACGTGTGTGTGTGTGTGTCTATGGACAGCATAGTTCAAAGACGAAAAACCCCTTAAATACGAAACTTGGTCTAAGTTTGGTATCTTCCAAGAATGCGACACGAAGATTTTAAAAAAAAAATCAACCACCCACAACTACCTTTTATATGTAAAAAGTTTTGAAAGTTTGTATCTTTAAGACACTTACATAGCAGATAAAACATGTATCTTGAATTTTCTGCAAATGGCCTCTAAAGATCTCTTTATTCTGAATGGATTTTGGTGAACTTATGCAAAATTCACCCAGAATGAAGAGCTCTTCAGAAGCTATTCCCAGAAAAGTCAAGATTACATTTTATTTGTCATGTAAATATCTTTAATATATGGTATTTTAATCAAAACCGTTAGATGCTATTTTTGAGAAAAACAAACATTTTAAAAACATTTTCCATGCAAAATTAATTTCAAATGGGGGATTTTCTTGAATACTTAATTTGGTATTTAAGGTCTTTTCGTTTTTCAGTATGCTCTCCACAGATGTGCGCGAGCGCACCCACACACACGTGCCTCAAAACATTTCCGTTGAAATCTTGACACCGAAATTTAAGTTTCAATAGATTCGGAAATAACCTCTGTACTTCTGTATAAAATAAGTGCTCTCAAAACATAAAAGCACGGTTCCAGTTTTAAGGCTCTGGTTTAGCTTACACCTAACAGAAACAGTATTAACGCTTGTGTAGGAGAGACGTTAACAGTTTGAATGACAAGATGAGATCAAGCTGTTAGAGGAAATGCTGTAGTAGGCCATTAAGGAATTAGCCGAGACTGAGCTCAACATGTGTAGGTCATTCCGAGCGCACAGAATTACCAAGACGCCCACTAAAAGCTTAGCTAGAAGCGTAAGGATGAATCTTTTATTACAAATGGAGCAACACCTATTTTATCCCTTTGCAGAGTTAAACTTACCTCCAAGTTTATCTTGAAAACCTATCCATCAGAAAGCTTAAGTGGAAAACTTAAACATTTATAAAAGTCCGATGAAGCAATTAATCAATTCAGCAGATAGATAGCGTTAGCGTTAGCGATAGATAGATAGATAGATAGATAGATAGATAGATAGATAGATAGATAGATAGATAGATAGATAGATAGATAGATAGATAGATAGATAGATAGATAGATAGATAGATAGATAGATAGATAGATAGATAGATAGATAGATAGATAGATAGATAGATAGATAGATAGATAGATAGATAGATAGATAGATAGATAGATAGATAGATAGATAGATAGATAGATAGATAGATAGATAGATAGATAGATAGATAGATAGATAGATAGATAGATAGATAGATAGATAGATAGATAGATAGATAGATAGATAGATAGATAGATAGATAGATAGATAGATAGATAGATAGATAGATAGATAGATAGATAGATAGATAGATAGATAGATAGATAGATAGATAGATAGATAGATAGATAGATAGATAGATAGATAGATAGATAGATAGATAGATAGATAGATAGATAGATAGATAGATAGATAGATAGATAGATAGATAGATAGATAGATAGATAGATAGATAGATAGATAGATAGATAGATAGATAGATAGATAGATAGATAGATAGATAGATAGATAGATAGATAGATAGATAGATAGATAGATAGATAGATAGATAGATAGATAGATAGATAGATAGATAGATAGATAGATAGATAGATAGATAGATAGATAGATAGATAGATAGATAGATAGATAGATAGATAGATAGATAGATAGATAGATAGATAGATAGATAGATAGATAGATAGATAGATAGATAGATAGATAGATAGATAGATAGATAGATAGATAGATAGATAGATAGATAGATAGATAGATAGATAGATAGATAGATAGATAGATAGATAGATAGATAGATAGATAGATAGATAGATAGATAGATAGATAGATAGATAGATAGATAGATAGATAGATAGATAGATAGATAGATAGATAGATAGATAGATAGATAGATAGATAGATAGATAGATAGATAGATAGATAGATAGATAGATAGATAGATAGATAGATAGATAGATAGATAGATAGATAGATAGATAGATAGATAGATAGATAGATAGATAGATAGATAGATAGATAGATAGATAGATAGATAGATAGATAGATAGATAGATAGATAGATAGATAGATAGATAGATAGATAGATAGATAGATAGATAGATAGATAGATAGATAGATAGATAGATAGATAGATAGATAGATAGATAGATAGATAGATAGATAGATAGATAGATAGATAGATAGATAGATAGATAGATAGATAGATAGATAGATAGATAGATAGATAGATAGATAGATAGATAGATAGATAGATAGATAGATAGATAGATAGATAGATAGATAGATAGATAGATAGATAGATAGATAGATAGATAGATAGATAGATAGATAGATAGATAGATAGATAGATAGATAGATAGATAGATAGATAGATAGATAGATAGATAGATAGATAGATAGATAGATAGATAGATAGATAGATAGATAGATAGATAGATAGATAGATAGATAGATAGATAGATAGATAGATAGATAGATAGATAGATAGATAGATAGATAGATAGATAGATAGATAGATAGATAGATAGATAGATAGATAGATAGATAGATAGATAGATAGATAGATAGATAGATAGATAGATAGATAGATAGATAGATAGATAGATAGATAGATAGATAGATAGATAGATAGATAGATAGATAGATAGATAGATAGATAGATAGATAGATAGATAGATAGATAGATAGATAGATAGATAGATAGATAGATAGATAGATAGATAGATAGATAGATAGATAGATAGATAGATAGATAGATAGATAGATAGATAGATAGATAGATAGATAGATAGATAGATAGATAGATAGATAGATAGATAGATAGATAGATAGATAGATAGATAGATAGATAGATAGATAGATAGATAGATAGATAGATAGATAGATAGATAGATAGATAGATAGATAGATAGATAGATAGATAGATAGATAGATAGATAGATAGATAGATAGATAGATAGATAGATAGATAGTGTTTATTGCCAACAACTATTACAGTATAGCAACGTCATAAATTAAAAGTTACCAAGCTGAATTATAAAAGTCATTCACAGAATACAATGGATTAGCCACCAATGTATGGCATATGGTCCTTTTAAAAGTTGAAATAGGGAGGTAAAATATTATAAAGTTTAATATAGACAACTATAAAGCTGTTTTGAATTTTCGTATGTTTAAATGTGTTTATATATAAGTTCTGACAATTTCGTGTTGTATAATTATGTATATTGGAGCAAACTGTAAAACTGCTAAAATGTTCCTTAACGTATAAGAGACAGTTCAGCACATACATTGATGGTAAAGCTAAGATATTTAAATCAATAAAAAGTGGTTTCCACAAATTAATCTAATAGCCCTTTTTTGTAATAAAAATATTTTCGTTGCCAAGGAGTGAATAAATATGAGCATAATACACCTTCATCAGCACATCCTTAGTGACACTATAGCTCAAGATTCTCAACATAAAAATTCCTGTTGTGATTTTTATAAAAATATGATTAACGTGCTTTGACCATCCCAAGTCAGAATCAATATGAATACCTAAAAATGTTAATGAGCTTCCAAAACAACCAGTGTTGAATTTATATGGAATATCAGTAATGTTTCCAGGGTTTATGCTAAAATTATTGGCACTACACCAATTGTTAACTTTCTTACTTCCACTATGCAACAGTTTTATTAATACGCTTTGTATTTTATTATATTATCATTTTTATACAGGGTGAATATAAGAAACATATCTGCTTCAGCAGTCAAGACTGAGCAGATAGCAGAACACAGAACCTTAGGGTGAGAAGTTGCCATTGTATACGTCAAGGTTATTATCTTTGTTAATACTGCAACACAAACGCTTTTGTAAGAGCAAAGTTTTAACGCATTAGAGACCTAAGTAACAGGAAGTTGTTTTTGTAGCTTAACGTCGCTTAACCTGGTTGGTCATATCGGACGATGAATGAAATTGGTGAAATGATGCTGAAATGATATCGGGGTCCATGGAGCTTAAAGTTACTCGACATTCGTCTTCTCAGGATAAAGTAAAACCCCGAAAAAAAAAAAAAAAAAAAAAAACCTTATCCCAAACGAGAATGTGAGGGAGACACTCTACCGCCACACTACCCAGGAAGTTTTATTGACACAGTTCTTTTCCCTAAAAGTTAGCAGTTCGGGACTTTTCCATTATAAAGAGTGGTCACGTGAGTCTAATACAAAGAACATCCAAAATTAATCACGTGACAACGTTACTTTCGTGCTTCTTTTTAATCAATCAGGAATAACCCCTAAGATTGTAAATTTTAGGTATATAAGCAGTGCGCACACAGGGAAATATGCTTGTTTATGCTTACAGTATGCTGTAGGCCGTATGTTGTATGTACGTGGTAGTGCTGGTGCTCGAAACATTGCAGTTATCGCATAAGCTGATAGGTTGCTTAATAGGGATGACCGTGGAAAACGAGAACTTAGTAAGCAGAAGAAAATAGCACTACTTATTAACATATATTTCTACTCTTCAAGAACTACTATGACAGGAGTCGCCTCAACAAGTAAAAACGGTAAATAAAAGTATTAGTTCTGAGGAATTTAAAGTGAAGTACTTCTGTTCGTGAGTTACCCAGTGTTACATACCCCAGTCATTCTTTATCCCCTTTGTGAGAGTCAATTTTGTGTATTCTACATGGGCGAGCATAGCCGGCGTATCATAGAACTTCACAGAGGTATGTACACGCTCGTTTATAAAGTATTTCACTGGCGCTAAATCAGATCGACTCCAAGGTAGACGAAGGATACTGTGACAACTAAGCAGAAGAACTATTTGCCTTTAAATCAACTCAGATAGTCAATTCTTCTAAATACACTTTTGGAGCATAAAAAAGTCTGATCTGTTCCATTCATAAGAGTACTACTTAATTCCTTTAAATAGAAGGGAAATAATAGAATACGCTAGGCTAAACCGATAGTCAAATATTTTAAAATGTCGTTGCTATGGGCCAGGTGTTAAATTCCCGTATGACAAACTTGTAAGTATTTTAAACTTAAACCAATAACTGCGCGACAAAAAATGCACATGAGATAAGTTATGTGTTTTTAATGAGATCTACATTTTTGTGTGGTAAACTTTTGTCTATCTCTTACGGTTTACCAGCTATCAAAATACAGAAAAAATCATTCGGAATAAACAGGGCTTCAGAGACTATACTCAGAAAACCCAAGATATACATTTTATTTGTCGTACAAATATCTTAGGTTTAAGAGCATTTAATCAAAATCGTTAGAGCCATTTTTGAGGAAATCAAAAATTTTTTCCATGTAAAGGGTAGTTGCAGATGGGGCATTTTCTTGCAAATCTTTGGAGGATGCTGAACTTAAATATCAATTTTGGTATTGAACGGTCCTCTCGTTTTTTGAACTATGCTGTACACAGACACACACACTCTGATATTTTTCTAAGAAATGTTTTTTTTTTTATTCAGGGGTTCTGAAAATATGTATTTCCGATGAAATCTCGGTATCAAATTTTTGGGTGCAATGCAATACCTTCTCTATACACTATGTATATAGTACGTGTAGAGAAAGTAATAAAAAACTACAATCCTTAAAATGCATAACGAATATTTGACGGAGGTTAATACATAATTTGTATGAATGAGTTGTCCATTGTTCTAAACTGATTTTGAATCTAACCAGAGAAGTTGGATCTTATTAGTATTATAGCTATTACTTCTCTACATCAGAATTTTATAACTTAGGCAATAAGGGAAATAAAGTTGGTAGTCGCGTTTCAAAGATGTACGACACGTAAAAGAAACTCAAGTTGGAAAAAGAGCCCTCCGAGCATAACTAAACGTAATTTCACGCCCAATATAGAATATTTCACTATAACCAGAGCAGTTAAAGAGCGTTCATAAATACAACAGTCAATTTAACTTAATTTAATTTGTGTGTGTGTGTATGACCAGCATAATTCAAAAACGTTTGTTGTTTTACAAAATTCTTACAAAGAAGAACAGAAGAGGAAAATATATATATGCAATGTTAAATTTGTAGTTGAATTTCATTTTTTTTTTCATTCGCTTATATATGTTTTTTTTGGCAGTTCTTTATTAATGTTGTGCAATAACTTTTTTTCGTAGTTGATTTACCATACGTAGTCGATGTGGGACTGAAACACCTAGCGGATAACCCAGAAGCCTGTCGGGGAGCCAACGACACGAAACCACAGAATGGAGAACCTGGAAAGAGTGGTCGGCCAGGCATGAGCATGAGGAAGTGGATGATATGAAATGCATTTGCAATAGCTAAATGTATATATTTATCATTTTGTAAGGCTATTATTGTAAATATCCAGGGACAGGAAAAGCAAATATGGCCATGAGCCTCATTGTATACTGAAACTATTTGGTAATAAAATTCCTACTAGTTGGATAGGTAGAGACAGACTGAAAAATTCAATGCCATAGCCGGAATTTGAACCACGACTCTCCTGGTACTGAGTTACCATGGCAACATGCATTGAATTTCTCAACTGACTCGCATGTTTCCCAGTAAACCACAAGGTGATCTCAAACTATTTTGAATTGACAACCCCAATGGCGACTTACAATGTTGTAAGTTCTTTAAGAAACACGATTCATAGTATAGCCAACTATTATGGTCAATTGGTATTGGTTAAATTGTTTTTTCACACAAGTGGTGTGTAGGACAGGCGTAGGAATGGTAGAGCCAGGCTGAAACATTCAACGCCATAGCCGGGATTTGAACCACGGATCTCTCAGTTGCTCTACCACTGAGCTACCATGGTATATCATTGAATTTCTCAACAGACTCGCATGTTTCCCGGTAAAGCACAAGTTTTTTTTTGGTAGTGTTTAACGCCCGCTTTAACTACTTATGGCACCGCAGGCGGCGACACTGATGATACATGAATGAAAATGGAGCGCCGGTGGAATGCGTAGGAGGGAAAAACCGGAGAACGAGGAGAAAACCCACCTCAGCGCCGCTTTGCCCACCAAAAATCTCATGTGGTCGCTTGGGACCGAACCCGGGCCGTCTAGGTGAGAGGCGAGTGGTCTGATGTTGTTAAGTACTACTAATTCATTACTTTGAAATCATATTTGTGTGTTAGTATAAGTATGGAGATATAGCAGCCGTGTAAACAAACAAGGACGAAATTGTTCGATTGCAGTCCATATGTGGAAACACCCACACCAAATTTAGGATACGTCAAGCGTGAACACCGCTGTTCACATTGCACTGGGTCAAGAGACAGAGATGTTCAAATATAACAAATAGCTCGAGGCAACTGTCAACTCAGCAAAATGATTCCCCTCCCTATTCTCCAGAGAAGAGAGTGATCAATAATGCCATGCTTGTGGATCCCCACATCCAAATAGATTTCTCCATGCTCTCCTCTCAGATCAAGTTTCAGCACATATGGAAGCAGGTAAATTTACACTTATTAGTGCCCCTGTCTTAGGGCTCCTTCCTAGTCTACAAACCTTTAAATTAAATTCCCCACGTTCTGCCTGAAGGCGACAAGGGAACTCAAATTTTCATGAATATCGTGAGTAGAATGCACATTACTAATTCACTTTTATGTCAATAAACTGATAAAAACCGGTGTCAAATACTAACCATACGGATATCGGTATGATATATTAATGGTATTTGTCATCAAAGAGATTTTTACCGTTGTGGCAATGTTTTTGTTTCTAAAAATGGAATATCAAATTGGTATTTGAATTGAGCATCCTTCAATGATATAATACAAATATTTTCAAAGAAATCCACCATCCCAAGTTACCGCCACGATTTTAATTAAAATATCATTCGTTACAACTAAGTATATGACAAATAAAATGCATACCTTAAAATTTATGGAAATTGCCTGTACATCAGAAAGAAACACGTTAGTCTTGCATAGTTCATATATGTAAAGCAAACAATGAAAACATACAAATAATAATAATAATAATAATAATAATAATGCAAATCCTGCTCTTCCATATTCAAGATTAAACCCTGAAACTAACTCTGCACGAATATTGAATTTGGAATATGGGAGGGCTATATATTCATTTAATAAATGTATTTAGTTGTGATGGATATAAAACTAGTCGGTTAGAAATTATACTTAAAATGTACTTCTTTAAAATACAGAATTTATTTGCATCACTTTTTACTTTCTCTATACGTACTATGTACATAGTGTATAGAGAAGGTATTGCAATCCACCCAAAAATTCGATACCGAGATTTCACCGGAAATATATGTTTTAGGGTCCCCAATATCCAAAAAAATCTGATGTGTTCCATTCACATGACTTTCTCTATATATCTCTAAATTATTATTGTTAATAATAATAATATCTTTTATTTATGTCATGCTAATCGAGAAAAATTAGCAGAAATAGTCTTATTTGTGCTTTATTGTAAGTAGAAGCGAAATAAGTTAAAGTGATAGTGAAAAGCTGGTTGCTATGTGACTGATGTTGCTTTGTTTGTATGGACAGGAGTTGACAAATTCCTGTATGAGAAAAGTATAACCAAGAAAAAGGAATATCTCAAAAAAGATTAACTCCACGAAAAAAATGTATCTAACATAAATTGTGTGTTTTAACGTGCTCTACATTTTTTGTGGATTACGTTTTTGTCCATCTCTTACCGTTTAGTAGTTATGAAAAATTCATCCAGAGTAAAGTAGTCTTCAGAGGCTATTCCCAGAAAATTCAAGATATACATTTTATTTGTCAGGTAAATATATTTAATATACGATATTTTAATCAAAATCGTTAGACATTTTTTTAAAAAAATCAAAATTTTCGAAAAAAGTTCCATGTAAAGGGTAGTTTGAGGTGGGGGGATTTTTCTCAAAATCTTCGTGTCGCATCCCTGGAAGATACTAAACTTAAATACCAAGTTTGGTATTTTACCGACTTTTCGTTTTGAGTTATCGTGTTCACAGACACACGGACACACACAAGGACCTTTTTCTGAAAATACTTTTTTTTTGGATACAGGGGACCCTAAAGCATATATTTCCGGTGAACTGTCGGTATCGAATTTTTTGGTGGAGTGCAATACTTTCTCTATACACTATGTACATAGTGAGTATAGAGAAAGAAAAAGCATTTTCACAAAAACGTCCGTGTGTGTCCGTGTGTCTGTGAACACGATAAATCAAAAACGAAGAGTCGGTAAAATACCAAACTTGGTATTTAAGTTTAGTATCTTCCAAGGATGCGACACGAAGATTTTGAGAAAAATCCCCCCACTTAAAACTACCCTTTACATGGAACTTTTTTAAAAAATTGTGATTTTCTCAAAAATGGTTCTAACGATTTTGATTAAAATTCCGTATGTTAAAGATATTTACCTGACAAATAAAATTTATATCTTGAATTTTCTGGGAATAGCCTCTGAAGAGTAGTTTATTCTGGATGAATTTTACTGCATTTTGAATAGCTGCTAAACCGTAAGAGATGGACAGAAACTCACATCACAAAAAATAGAGAGCATGTTAAAACATACAATTTATGTTACATACATTTTTTCGTGAGTTCGTCGTTTTTGAGACATTCCTTATTTTTGGTTTCTGCTATGAAAAACTTATGCCTTTCTCATATAGGAACTTGTGAACTCCTACCCATATAAACAAAGGAACTTCATTGACATAGAAACCAGCTTTTGACTATCATTTTAACCTATGGTAGTCCCTTATTTCGCTTCTACTTACAAGGAAGCAAGTAATAAGGCTATTTCTGCTCATTTTTTCTGATCAGCATAAAGTAAATAGAAGTATAAGAATAATTTGTTGCAGGGATATAGAGAAAGTCATGTGAATGGTACACGTCAGATTTTTTTTTATGTAAGCCACTTCAGAAATGCTATTTATGGATTATCTCGGTTAGTATAAAGTAGATAGAAGAATAAGCTTTTTACTTTCTCTATACGTACTATATACATATTGTGTATAGAGGGTATTGCATTGTACCCAAAAATTCGGTAACGAGATTTCACCGGAAATACCCGTTTTCGGGCTCCCTGAATAAATAAAAGAGAGAAGTATTTTCGAAAAAAAGGCCCATGTGTGCGTGTGTGCGACCGTGAACAAGGTCACACACACGCACACATGGGCAAAAACGAAAAGTAGGTAAAATACCAAACTTGGTATTTAAGTTTAGTATCTTCCAAGGATGAGAAAAAAAATTGTGGAATACCCTTTCATCCCAAACTACCCTTTTCATGAAACATTTTGATTTTCTCAAAAATAGCTTTATTAAAAGTAGATTTTTATTAAAATACTGTAATTTAAAGATATTTACTGGGTAAATTAAATGTAGCCATATTTTGAGCTTTCTGGGCAAGTATATGAAGACCTCTTTATTCTGGAGGTCTGGTTTATATAACTGGTAAATCTTAAGAGATAGGCAAAAATTAACTACAATTCTATGTCATAATTTTTATGGTGGATTTGACTATTTCCAAGACATTTCTTGTTATCTTTGATAGTTTTTAAATAATTAACTTTTCTCATACGAAATTTGTTAACTCCTGGTCATGCAAAGAAACAAATTTCAGTTGCATAGCAACAGCTATCGCTTTAGCCTAGTGCATTCCCTTATTTCTCTTCTAGGCGTTTGACTCTATCAATCGAAATGCATTATGGTACAAACTAGGCAGAAAGGGGTTATCAAGTAAAATGGTTAGAGCATTGCAGGCAATGTATCAAAATGTCGAATTCTGTGTGAAGTACGACAGAAACAGAGTGTCCGAGAGCTGCCGAAGCTATAGGGGAGTGAGGCAGGGTTGTATTTTATCTCCCTTGCTATTTAATCTCTTTGTGGATGATATTACTGATACAATGATAGCAGAGAATATCCAAGCACCAGTAGTAGCGGATTTGCAGATCCCAACACTTTTATACGCAGACGATTTAGTATTGTGCTCTACGACAGTAAACGGATTGCAACGAGGACTGGACAAACTTAAGAACTATTGCGATGAATGGCTACTTACAGTTAATGTGAATAAGACTAAGGCAATGACTTTCAAAAAGGGTTGTGTTTATAGCAGGGAGGAGACTTGTACATATGCAGGACAGATACTGGACAATGTTAAATCTTTTGTGTACTTAGGACTCATATTCACAATGAACGGAAAAGGGACAAAACACATTGACATTACGAAACACAAGGCAAGGGTGAAAGCGACGGAAGCTCTCCGGATACGCTACAGAATACCGAATATATCCATAAACTTAATGGAAACTGTATACGGAGCGACAGTTAGATCCACGATGACATACGGAGGAGAAATATGGGGGTGGGAACAAACAGGGAATCTGGATCAAGTGAGAACCCAATTTTTGAAAGGAATTCTGGGTGTAGGGAGGGGTACGGCAAACTGCGGAATAATGAGGGAATTCGGGGCACATAGTGAAACGATAGAGTGCAAAATCAGAGCAGTTAAGTATTGGCTGAGAATCGTTCACGGAAACCAATCTCTAATTAGGGGGCAGTCTGCTACCGTGAACAGTTGCGAATGGGAGGTAATTTGACGTGGGCATCAAAATTAAAGAAAGGGTTGGAAACCATTGGGATGGGAGACATTTGGATGGCGGGGCAGGAAAACAGGGGAAGTATTTGGAGAAAAATTAAGAAACGTCTCTGTGATATTGACAGACAACAAATGATTGCGCAATGCACAGAGAAGGTGTCATTAGAAGTACAGTCTGGGCTGAAATCGGAGTGGGGTATGGAGCAATACATCAAAACAGGTACCAAACTCATTAGAGAGGGGCTCGCGTGGATTAGACTAGGAGCATGGAGCAGCACGAAAATTTCTGACGAGAATGGTAAGAGAATCTGTCCCATTTGCGAGGAGGAAGGGTCGTGGACTCACATCTTGGCAAGATGTAGGGGTACGGAGGAATGGCGGGAAAAATATTTGCCGCGATTTTTTACCACTGCGAATGTAGGACTAGAAGCATGTTGGACGCTACTGGCAGGCACGGAAAACATGGACGGGCTAGGTAAATTTATACTTAAGGCAAGACAGCTGAGATCTGAGGAGGCTGCCAATAGAGAAGGTGGGGGAGGAATAAGATTAACTGAACAAAAGAGACTACAATGTTCTACATACATATATATTATGTCATACTTAGGTCACTGTTGTGCTATGGTTTTATATATGTTTTATATATATATATATATATATATATTATGTGTATATATGTCTTTTAAGTGTAATTATCTATTATAAGAGGGTGCATTTATGAAGGTGTACTCTGTGCTGTAAATTTAAATTGCTATATTTGAATATCTTTGTATTTTTATTTTCGGGTTCACTCTTTTAATTCTTTGTTGTTGTTGTTGTTTTAATATTGCTTGTAATGTGTGTTACAAAAGCACGTACGGTCTGTGGACCCGTGCGACTGTTGAAATTCTATGTATGATATTGCTATGTCAAATACACTTATTCATTCATTCATACTTCTCTTCTTTATACGAATTCAAACGACAATTTATTGTATACTCTGTTTATCTTTCTAGCACGCAGTAGACATAATGAGCAGCTTTTGTTAGAATAACCTCTTACAGAATGTATAGGAAAACTCTTGTGAATAGAACACATCAGATTTTTAACTCTAGGACTCCATATTCCTTCTTAAGTCACACAATTCGGAGTCGCAATTCATAATGAAAATTAAACATACGTAAATTTAAGAAGAAACTTATGTGTTCCACTCACATGACTTTCTCTACATCTCTGCAATAAATTATTGTTAAACAGCTTAAGCATCTATTTACTTTATACTAACAGAGAAAAAATTAACAAAATAGTCTTATTACTTGCTTCCTTGTAAGTAGAAGCGAAATAAGGGAGTACCATAGGTTTAAGTGATAGTCAAAAGCTGGTTGCTATGTGATTGAAGTTCCTTGGTTTGTATGGACAGGATTTGACAAATTCCTGTATCAGAAAAGGAATATCTAAAATTTTGTGCTTTAATGTGCTCTACATTTTGTGTGTGTGTGGTAAGTTTTTGTCCTTCTGTTACGGCTTATCAGTTATACAAAATTCCGTAAAATTCATCCAGAATACAGTAGTCTTTAGAGGTTAATCCCAGAAAATTCAAGATATACATTTTATTTGTCAGGTAAATAACTTTAATATACGATATTTTAATCAAAATCGTTAGAGCTATTTTTGATAAAATCAAAATTTTCGTAATTTTTTCAATGGAAAGGGCAGATTGGGGTGGACGGATTTTTCTCAAAAACTTCGTGTTGCATACCTGGGAGATACGTAACTTAAATATCCAGTTTGGTAATTTACCGACGTTTCGGACCTTTTTCTGAAAAGTTTTTTATTTTTGGATACAGGGGATCCTAGAACGTGTATTTCCGGTGAATTCTCCGTAACGAATTTTTGGGTACATATGAACATGCAAATAGTACGTGTAGAGGAAGTAACCTGATGGTATGTATTGTAATGGAACAACTCTAAATGAATCAGGTAAACACAAATTAACCACGAAATAAATATAAACATAGAAGTTTACAAGCCCCAAACTATCAAGTTTACGTTAGCATCATACATAAGAAAATAGCTAAGTGAGCAATTCTCATTACGTAATCATCAGATTTTGAGTCACTAACTGACTTTTTAAGATCACAGCCCCAGGAATCACTAGAATCTCTATACAAATATGATGTGTTCCATTCACATGACTTTCTCTACCTCTCTGAACCAATTAGCAGAAATAGTATTATTACTTGCTTCCTTGTAAGTAGAAGCGAAATAAAGGAGTGCCATAGGTTAAAGTGATAGTCAAGTTGCTAAGTGACTGAAAATCCTTGTTTGTATGGACAGGAGTAGACAAATTCCTGTATGAGAAAAGTATAAGTTTTTCAAAGCTGAAGCAAAAAACAAGGAATATCTAAAAAAGGAACAGCTCCACGAATAAAATGCACATAACACAAATTGTGTGTTTTAATGTGCTCTACATTTTTTGTGTGGTAAGCTTTTGTCCATCTCTTACGGTTTAGCAGTTAGGCAAAATTCCGTAAAATTGATCCAGAATAAAACAGTCTTCAGAGGCTATTCCTAGAAAATTCAAGATATACATTTTATTTGGCATGTAAATATATTAAATATACGAGATTTTAATCAAAATCTTTACAGCCATGTTTAAGAAAAGCAACATTTTCGAAATTTTTCTCATATAAATGGTAGTTAGGGGTTGGGGGATTTTCTTGTAGATCTTCGATTCGCATCCTTGGAATATACCAAAATTAAATAACAAGTTTGGTTTTTAACGACGTTTTCATTTTTGAGCTATGCTGCCCACAGACACACACACACACACACACACACACAGAATGGACTTTTTTTTAATTCATGGGGTCTCAAAAACATATATTTCCGGTAAAATCTCGGTATGAAATTTCTGGGTGCAATAGAATACCGTCTCTATACAATATGTATATAGTACGTGTAGAGAAAGTAATAAACTAGCATTAGTTAGTATTCCTTTCCCCCTATAATCATTTCGGCACCCTTGACTAACATTAATGATACCGTCCATTACCAACTATATAAACAAATAATCGATACCTGATAATTCATTCAACGTAAAAGGGCTCATAAGTCATTAACCCGATATCTAATGAAGCTTTTAATTTGTGTGCTAATCAATAATAATAAATTCATTACAAACTCAAAGTACGCTAATATTAAATGAGGAAATCTTCTATAGCTCGCATCTGAAACAGAAAACATTACTGACTTAACGGTGCATTAGTTGATCATTGGTTCTTTGAATAAAACAAAGGATAAAAACCTAATTAGAAATTAACATCGTTTATTAATTTTACATCTCTTCTACACATTAATCTATTAACAGTATATTTTTCTATCAACGTATTAATGTAGCTAAATGTATGCAGAAACTGATTCATTATATAGTGTTTCAAAACGACACCAAACGAAGCCACAGTAATATCGTACGTGATACGTGAATATAATTTTCAGCTCTAAATTCGGCACATACAAAACTGCCTAAAATCACCTTGGATTGTGCAGTCGTACATAACCAAATGGCACATGTCTGGTCCACTCTAAGATAGATGCCGGTTGGTAGCGAAGATCCCAGTCGCGTGGCGTAGGCGTGGTTTGATAGACACGCCGGCGCGGCACAGGTCACTTTAGAAATGGAAAACGTAGCATGGGGTTTTGTTATGTGTTTTGTATAACACGTTCTGAGGTTGTTTACGTGGCGTATGACAACCGTTGTTTCTTCACTGCCTAATCCCATATGTGCGAGATTTTTAAACACACATAAAACTTTAAATAGAAGAGTTTGAAGGTTAGAACATCAAGATTCGGAAGAGTCACAGTGTAGGCTAATCGACTGCTATCTTCATTTTTTGTCGTTTTAAAACATCCTATATATTTGACTGTAGGGTTATAGGGATCTGAGGTGATAGTGACAAAACTTCAAAAGTGCTAAATATTGACTGTACACGCGATATGATAGAACGGTGGCTTACCAGTTAAAATATTATAATCGTTTTGGAAAATTGAAACGAGTGCTTGAAAGTTATCAATGTTACAACTTATTTAACATAAATTTCGTATTTTATTGCGAACAATATTTTACACGTAGTAATTTTTTGTCATTATCTCAGGCTTTATCTGTGACATAACATTATCTCACAAAGAAAATGTCATAAGACTGTTCGCAGAAAATTAAAGATTTATATTATATTAATAACGCAATTTTTAACCTTATATTATTTTCATCAAAATTGTTGTGGCCAATTTAAGAGGATTAATAAGGGTGAAAACCTGTTCCATATTCCATTTTTTGTTTGTTTGTAGTAAATCTTCTTATAACTTCCTTGGAAAATAATCTTTTAAATATTAAGCTTGAAATTTATCAAACAAGATTTTAGTATCAGTCTCTCTCCTCTCTCTTTCCCTCTCTCGCACACACACACAAAACACAAGCGCCAGCGAACGCACCTCTTCTTTTTTCTCGATTTGTTTATTTTATTAAAAATCAGGGGATGTCATTATCAGATAAAATCTGAATATCCATATTTTGGATGCCATGACAATACTTCGCCTTACTATAGTTATGGAGAAAATAATATTTTCAATTTAGCATCTCTTTTTCATGATAGCCTAAGCCTACTCTTTATCACATATAACGGCATGGAATTAAAACAACTCTGATGTATTTCATTCACATGACTTCATCTACTTCTCAGCAAAAATATTATTCAAAATCTTATGCTTATATTTACTTCATACTAATCGAGAAAAAACTTAGAGGAAATGTTTTCTTACATACTTCCTTGTAAGTAGAAACGAAGTAAGGGAATGTCATAGGTTAAAGTGATAATCAAAAGCTGGTTGCTATGTCACTGAAGTTCCTTTGTTTGTATGCACATGAGTTGACAAATTCCTGTATGAGAAAAGTATAAGTTTTTCAAAGCTGAAACCAATAACAAGGAATATCTCAAAAACGTCCAACTCCACGAAAAAAAATTGTATATTGCATAAATTGTGTGTTTAACGTGCTCTACATTTTTTGTGCGTAAGTTTTTCCCCATCTTCCGTAAAATTCATCCAGAATAAGGTCTTCTTCAGAGCCTATTCCCAAAAAATTCAAGATATACATTTTATTTGTCAGGTAAATATCTTTAATATACGATATTTTAATCAAAATTGTTAGAGCCATTTATGAGAAAATCAAAATTGTCGAAAGATACTAAACTTAAATACCAAGTTTGGTACTTTACCAACTTTTCGTTTTTGAATAATCGTGTTCACAGACACACTGACACACACGTACCTTTTTCTGATAACGCTTTTGTTTTTATACAGGGGGCCCTAAAACATATATTTCTGCCAAAATCTCGGTACAGAATTTTTGGGTGGAGTGCAATACCTTTTCTACACACTATGTACACAGTACGTGTAGAGAAAGTAAGAGTGAGACATAACTTGTGTTATCGAGACATAAAATGACATTTTCTTTCTCCATGGCACGACAGCTCACGGGGAGCCTTGGCCTACCGCCCGGCCGCTGCGTCCCCCATCTCGGTCCACTACAGACGTCATGGATGGGGTGCAGTATTGGAGGGTGAGACGTGGTCAGCGCCTCGAGTCCCCCCGGCCGGTTAATGCGGTCCTCATGACCTGGAGCCGCTACTTCTCCATCAAGTAGCTCCTCAATTGGCCTCCCAGGGACCTTACGAGGCTGAGTGCACCCCGGGCCAGGTCTCCCAGCGGGGGAAAAATCCCCACGCCGGTACTGGGGATCGAACCCAGGTCTCCCGCTTGGTAAGCAGCAACGCTACCACCGCGCTAAGGAGACGACCACATAAAATGACATTGTTACCTATTAATTACTACTTTCGAAATTCACATTTCCTATTTAGTGTAACTATAGGAGTTATAATTACTATTGTTTGTACCGGAGCAGTATGATAGTAAAGTTACCCGCCTCAATATCGAGAAGCCAGAACGCTATGGCCACACAGAGAGTCATAAATTCATATGTAAGAATTTAATTATTTATTGAAGCGCTTTTATTCAGAAATTGCCCCATGTTTAATGCTACATTTACAATGAAATACAAACTCAGACGCAATATAAGCGCAAAAAGTTTGGACTCATGTTATTTAATGTAAGCATTCACATAGAAACACGCAAGATGCAACGCAAGAGTTTACAATCTCCAAACTTTATACTTGCGTTGCATGCAAAGAGGAATAATTCTGCTTCTTTTCCCTTTGCATTTCCTACGAATTCAACAACAAACGGTCGCACTGCAAGATTTTGCAGGGCCTGCTGTACATGCATGCTCTTCTATTTGGCCGTGCCGCGCCATCTCTAATCTCCCTCAAGAGGTTGTGACAGTCTCCTTGCGAATCCTTCTTTGATTTAATGAATGTAATTATCATCTGTGTATAGATTTCTTAGTTCTCATAAATCGAAGACACAGAGAGATATTCTTAGTTCATTAAATGTGTAGCTTTATCACTTTCTGAAGTCTCTATGCTTGTACTATTTTCAATAATTTTGAATGAGCAATTATTGTGACGTCACTGCCGCGAGCGTCAGTTGTTAGTTTTTATTTTGTAAAAGATTGAGTGAATTTCCTTATGTGGTATTGTTGGTTATGTTATTCAGTTTGTAACTTGCGGAGAGCTTGGAAGATATTTGCATGTAACTTGCGGATCTAGAAACTGGTGCCAACTTCTTGCGTTGCGTTTACGATTGCATTGTGAAGCGTGTTTCTTTGCATCTGCGTCTATGCTACGTTACATCTGCGCTTGCATCTCACTGTGAATGTAGCTTAACACTTAACGGATCTCATTTATGTAATGTAATGATTTAAAATACTTTACACACCACAATTTTCGTACTTTATCTACACGTATTATATACATTTAGAAGATGATGTATTCCACCCAAAATTCGATACCAAAATTTTACTGGAAATATATGTTTTGAGACCCCCTGAGTACAAAAAGAAATTAGAAAAAGGCATGTGTGTGTCTATGGACAGCATAGCTTAGAAACTAAAATACCGTTATTATCTTACAAGGATGCAACACAAAGATTTTTAAAAAAAAAATCCCCCACCCTAAACTACCTTCTACATTGAAAGTTTTATTTTTTTTCAAAAATGGCTCTAACGATTTGAATTAAAATACCGTATATTATAGATATTTACCTGAGAAATACAATGTATATCTTGAATTTTCTGGGAATAGCCTCTGAAGACTACTTTATGCTAGATCAACTTTACGGAATTTTGCATAACTGCTAAACCGTAAGAGATGGACAAAAACTTACCACACAAAAAACGTAGAACACATTAAAACACACAATTTATGTTAAATACTTTTTTTTCGTGGAGTTGATGGTTTTTGAGATATTTCTTGTTTTTGGTTTCAACTTTGAAAAACGTATACCTTTCTCAACTATCACTTTTGACTATCACTTTAACCTATGGTACCCCCTTATATCGCTTCTAATAACAAGGAAGCAAGTAATAAGGCTATTTCTGCTAATTTTTTCTCGATTAGATGAAGTAAATAGAGTAATTTGTTTCAGAGATGTAGAGAATGTTATGTGAATGGAACACATCCAATTTTTTTAAACTGGAAATCTACAGTGGTCGAGCTAGCTTCAGCAAGTGTGAAATGGCATTATGAAACAATGCAAAGAGGAAGTTACAAATGCAGGATCATCTCCATTAACGGCCGGAATAGACTCACTGTTAGAATGAAGGGTGCTTTGGCTTCACACAAGTCAACACCTAGGCCATTTTCTCGAGTTTTAACTTTGCCTAACTACGATCGTGAACATTTCTAAAACGACAATCGATATATACACTGCTCCCGTACAAATTAGACACAAAGATTGAAACAATAATAATCAGATCACCCGGAGGTCGCTGGTTCGATTTCCGGCTGGGGTGGAAAATTTTTTCTTTAACCAGAATTATTCCATATCCCCCACAAAGTCTGGAAGTATGTATGTGAGAGTGAATGTGTATGTGTCTAGTGATATAAAAAGGATTAACCCAATGTTTCAAAACCTACAGTAATACCAGCTGTTTCACAAGTGAAAACCCCCGATATGACTATTGAAGTTAAAGGGGGCTATACAAACGAAGCAATAAAATAATAATAATAATAATAATAATAATAAAAGGCTGCCTACGTTGTCGAGTGATCAGTAAGGTCACTGCTCACCCGAAGTCCTGGGTTTGATTCCCGGCTGGAGCGGGGAAGTTTTCTTTAGCCAGAATTATTCTGTTTGTGTATGGGTGTGTGTGTGTAACAGAAGAAAACAGGAACTCAGTAGTCTTACTGAACAATTAGGTAAATAGAAGTAGCGTATACAGTGCCGGAGTCCCGACCAGACTCCGGCACTGATGTGTATCATTCACACAACTTTCTGTATATTTCTGCAACAAATTATTGTTAGAAAGCTTATGCTACTGTTTACTTAATGCTAACCGAGAAAAACCATAGCAGAAATAGTCTTATTACTTACTTCCTTGTAGGTAGAAGCGAAATAAGGGAGTAGCATAGGTTAAAGTAATACTCAAAAGCTGGTTGCTATGTAACTGAAGTTCTTTTGTTTGTATGAACACGAGCTTATAAATTGTTGTATGAGAAATATCTCGGAAAACGATGAACTCCACGAAAAAAAAAAAATATAACATAAATTGTCTGTTTTAACGTGCTCTAAATTTTTTGTGAAGCAAGTTTTTGTCCATTTCTTATGGTTTAGCAGTTATGTAAAAATCCGCAAAATTCCTCCAGAATAAAATGGTCTTCAGGGGCTATTCCCAGAAAATTCAAGACATGCATTCTATTTGTCAAATAAATATCTTAAATATACGCGATTTTTATCAAAATCGTTAGTCATTTTTAAGAAAATCAAAAGTTTCGAAATTTTTACCGTGGAAAGGATAGTTTGGGGTGGGGGAATTTTCTTGAAAATCTTCGTGTCGTATCCTTGGAATACATCAAACTTAAATACCAAGTTTGGTTTTTAACGGTTTTTCATGTTTGAGCTATGCTGCCCACAGACAGACACACATGGACATTTTTCTAGTGTTTTTGGGGGGGGGGGATTCAGGGGTCTCAAAACATATATTTCCGGTGAAATCTCGGTAGGAAATTTTGGGTGCATTACAATATCTACTCTATACACTACGTATATAGAAAGTAATATAAAAGCCTGTGGGCCTGTTGCTGTTAAATAGAGTTCAGATGTAATCATGTATTTGGGAAGCAGGAGTCTGTGCGAAGTGTAAAACAATATTCTACTGTTTTTATACGCGACACTGTTGCTCCTCTGATGTTTTGCTATAAATAATTGAACGAAAGCACGCGAGAACAGTGAAACAACAAAACTGTGGAATAAACTTCTAGATAATTTATACAGGTTACCTAAACGCCATTAACTGCTCTATATGAATGACTTCATAATAAAGGTAAAAAAACTGCACTAAGCGTGCTTCAAATTCTTATGAACGATCGCTTCTCTTGTCAGCCTAGGTACAGTGTTGCCAGATTGGGCGAAAAGTCGCCGTTTGGGCTACTAAAATCCGCTTTTTACGACCAAATTTTGATGAAGGCGATTTGCGAATTTTTGGGATTCTAAAATATTCCTGCAAAACATAACTTTTATTAATGTCTGTTTTTAACTTTAGGCGCAGTTTGGTAGGGAAGAGAGCTCTAAATCTAAACTGACGAAAGACAAATACTAAATCCTCTTTTACGTGAGTAAAACTTATTTATACAATGTTATTTTAAGCCTGCGCGATATACTTAATTTGCGGTACTTATTAATATTGTTGCTATGGATGGATCATAAGTTTGCATTCTCACTTGGAATGTGGTTTCAATGAAACCAAAAGAAATTTCAGTGCTGGTAGTTAATGTTTCATTATACTTCTTATATATTAGAATTGTTGGTTTGGTTTTATCTATATTTTAACAATTAAATTTAATCATGATCAAAAGCATTAGTGCGGGAAGTAAAACATACGAATAAAAAGTCTGTCCCCATAGCAACACATCGGAGAATCGGCTCCTGAAATGTAACATTTATCGTTCTGTTAATAAGATTGTATGGTTATAAGTCTCTATGTCTATAAGGCAGCCCTCAACTGAGGGAAGTAATCAATAAAATAAATACTTCAGGTAATATTTCAATATAATTATTGGCGCAAACGCCTCGTATTTTCATACTCTTTCCTGAATCCGTGTCAGCGCAGCTCACACTAGTTAGTATTCCAATATTATGTTATTTATTATGATTGTGCTGTACTTACAGAGATACCGGCTATAAGAATCTTTTGAAAATATTCCAAGAGTGTGAGTTTGTGTTTATAGAATAGTAAAATAAATTGCATAGTTTAATAAAAGTATTGGGCGACTTCAACTGAAACTCTGCGAATTTTTCAATGGTTTCGGCGAAATTTTGAGAAATGCTTCTGGCAACACTGTTATCGGTACAAAAGGTTATAGCCATATGTTCTACGCAAAATAACTCTCAAATTAATAATTGCTAGAAGTTAACCAATGAAACGGCGCGACATAGCGTCACAGTTGAGCAGCGTGCTTTTTATTGGCAGCTGCTGGTAACACTCCCACGGGCTGGCGCGGTTACTTCGCTACAGGTTGCTTGTCGCTGCTCCTTATTTGCCTCCTCCACGCACAATGTGAAAGCAAAATACTTAGAATATATTTATATGACAAAGAGAACATATGTTTTGCATTATCCGAGAATCTCCTGTGAGAAAGAATGTTTTATAATATTGTATAACTGGTAAGAAACAGACGAAAACGTACTACCAAAAATTGGCATCTCCTTTAAAGACAATTTTTTACAAATAACCTCATTACATAAGCCATTTCCGAAATATCCTTAAAATATCCGTTCGAATCAATGAATACTTTGTCATTATTTTTAAAGTGCCTTCATTTTTGAGTTCTATCACAGAATTGCAGGAAAGAATATGAAAAGCACTTCTATGAGCAGCATATAAGCTCGTTATACTTTTGACTGTCGTCATTCCCGTTATAAATGAAAATAAACTGACGTGTTCCAAACACATGACTTTCTCTATATCTGTACAACAAATTATTGTTAGAAAGCTTATGCTTCTATTTACTTCATGCTAATCAAGAAATAATTAGCAGAAATAGCCTTATAACTTACTTTCTTAAAAGTAGAAGCGAAATAAGGGTGTACCATAGCTTAAAATCATAGCCAAAACCTGGTTGCTATGTGACTGAAGTTCGTTTGTTTGTATGGACAGGAGTTAACAAATTCCCGTATGAAAAATGTTTGTTTTTTAAAGCTGAAACCAAAAACAAGGAATATCTAAAAAAGATCAACTCAATGGAAAAAAATATATATAACATAAATTGAGTGTTTTAACGTGCTCTACATTTCTTTATGTTAAGTTGTCCATCTCATACGGTTTAGTAATTATGAAAAATTCATCCAGAATAAAGTAGTCTTCAGAGGCTATTCCCAGAAAATTGAAGATATACATTTTATTTGTCAGGTAAATATCTTTAATACACGACATTTTTATGAAAATCGTTAGAGGCATTTTTAAAAGCAACAACATTTTCGAAAAAATCTCATGTAAAGGGTAGTTGGGAGTGAGGGGATTTTCTTGAAAATCTTCATGTCGCATCCTTGGAAGATACCTAACCTGAATACCAAGTTTGGTATTTTACCGACTTTTAGTTTTTGAGTTATCTGTTCACAGACACACGGACCTTTTTTTGAAAACGCTATCTTTTAGATACAGGGGATCCTAAAACATATATTTCCGGTGAAATATCGGTATCGAATTTTGGTTGGAGTGCAATACCTTCTCTATACACTATCCACATAGTATGTATAGAGAAAGTAATAAACTTTCGTAAAAATAACTTTCATAGCCATTAATAAACAATAGGACGCAGAAAAACTATTATGAATGTAACACTTTATTAAGCATAGCTTTTACAAGACTATATATATAATTAATTATACCTCAGGTATATTTATTTTGTCTCCATCACAAGCAATATCTCTCTTCGCCCTGTAGTCTGTTGCCAAAATTGTTTTGTTTTTGCAATCTTCTACGTGATTAGCTGTTCAATTTCCGGGAAACACACAAACCCTTCTAAAAATATTGGCGAGAGATACTGTTGGCACACAATCTCATATTTTATTGGAGTAGTATATGCACTTCTTATTGGTGTATTGATGTGGAAGAGACCACAATCAAGTTAGAGCATCCAATCGGAAGCATTTAGTGATGATCTATCAGAGAGCGAAGAGTCAATCAATATTCTGAGACCCTCACAGTAACACCCATTTCAAGATCAAGTAATTCCTTCGTAGATGTTATCCTCAAGCCAAACGTTCTTAATACCGCATCTGGTGCGTTCGCTACTGTTTTGTCTCTTTTTTTTACTTTCTCTACACATACTATGTACGTAGTGCATAGAGAAGGTTTCTTAATACATCCAAAAATTCGATACCGAGATTTCACCAGAAGTACATCTTTTGGGTCCCTTGAATCAAAAAAAAAGCATTTTTGGAAAAAGTTCCGTGTAAGTTACATGGAACTTTTTTTTCGAAAATGTTGATTTTCTTAAAAATGACTAATGATTTTGATTAAAATATCGTATATTAAAGATATTTACTTGACAAATAAAATTTAGATCTTGAATTTTCTGGGAATAATCTCTGAAGACTACTTTATTCTGGATGAATTTTACGGAATTTTACATAACTACTAAACCGTAAGGAATGGACAAAAACTTACCACACAAAAAACGAAGAGCACATTAAAACACGCATTTTATGTTTTACATATTTTTTCATGGAGTTGATCGTTTTTTAGATATTCCTTGTTTTTGGTTTCAGCTTTGAAAAACCTATACTTTTGTCGTACAGGAACTTGTCAACTCCTATCAATATAAACAAAAAAGCTTCATTGACATAGCAACCAGCTTTTGACTATCACTTTAACCTATGGTACCCCCTTATTTCGCTTCTACTTACAAGGAAGCACGTAATAAGACTATTTCTGCTAATTTTTTCTGATTAGCATAAAGTAAATAGAAGTATAAGCTTTTTAAGCTTGTTGCAGGGATATAGAGAAAGTCATGTGAATGGTATACAGCAGATATTTTACTTTCTCTACACATACTATGCACGTAGTGTATAGAGAAGGTATCGTAATGCATCCAAAAATTCGATACCGAGATCTTTTGGGTCCCCTTGCATCCAAAAAAAAAAGCATTTCTGGGAAAAGTTCCCTGTGTTTTTGTGTGTGTGGATTCTATAGCTCAAAAAAAAAAACCGTTAAATACCAAACTTAGTATTTTGAAATATGCGACACAAAATTTTTCAAGAAAATCCCCCCACCCCCAACTATCCTTTACAGGGAACTTTTTTTTTTCGAAAATTTTGATTTTCTTAAAAATGAGCACCGATTTTGATTAAAATATCTTATATTAAAGATATTTACCATAAATAAAATGTATTATTGAGTTTTCTGGGAATAGTTTCTGAAGACTACTTTATTCTGCATCAATTTTACAGAATTTTACATAACTGCTAAACCGTAAGAGACGGATAAAAACTCACCACACAAAAAAACGAAACTTCAGTCATATAGCAACTTTCACTTTAACCTATGGTACTCCCTTATTTCACTTCTACCTACAAGGACGCAAGCAATAAGACTATTTCTGTTAATTTTTTCTCGAGCAGCATTAACCAAATAAAAGCATTAGCTTTTTAAAAATCATTTTTTGCAGAGATGTAGAGAAATTCATGTGAATGGAACACATCAGATTTTTTAGCATTTGAAAATTACTACGAATTTAAAAATTCAAATCTATAAAAAGGAATAGTTCGAAATAGCAGTCGCTAAAAAGTAACTTGCCTAATATTATGTTTTAATGAGATGTATATTTTCTACTTAGTGGGATTTATTTATTTTCATGATTTTTTAGTTATGCAAAAATTGTGAAAAATTAGGATAGTTTCACATGACTTTCTCTATATCACTGCAACAAATTATTCTATTTACTTCATCTAATGCAGCAAAAATTAGCAGAAATAGTCTTATTACTTGCTTCCTTGTTAGTAGAAGCGAAATAAGGGAGTACCATAGGTTAAAGTGATAGCCAAAAGCTGGTTGCTCTGCGACTGAAGTTCCTTTGTATGGGCACGAGTTCACAAAGTCCTGTATGAGAAAAGTATAAGTCTTTATAGCTGAAAAAAAAACAAGGAATATCTCAAAAACAATCAACTCCACGAAAAAAAATCTATATAACATAAATTGTGTGTTTTAAGGTGCTCTACATTTGTTGTGTGGTAAGTCTTTGTCCATCTCTTACGGTTTAGCAGTTATGCAAAACTCCGAAAATTGACACAGAATAAAGTAGTCTTCATAGGCTAATCCCAGAAAATTCAAAATATACATTTTATTTGTCAGGTAAATAGCTTTAATATACGATATTTTAATCAAAACCGTTAGAGCCATTTTTAGAAAATCAAAATTTTCGAAAAAATTCCATGAAAAGGGTAGTTAGGGATGGGGGTATTTTTCTCAAAATCTTCGTGTTGCATCTCTGGAAGATACTAAACTTCAATACCAAGTTTTGTATTTTACCGATTTTTCGTTTTTCAGTTATCGTGTTCACAGACACACGGACACACTGACACACACACATGGACCTTTTTTTGATATATTATTTTTTTTGATACAGGGGACCCTAAAACATATATTTACGGTGAACTCTCGGTATCGAATTTTTGGCTGGAGTGCAATACCTTCTCTATACACTATGTACATTGTTCGTACAGAGAAGGTAAAAAGTGTTCAACGCTATGGGGTCCGTGAAATGAATTTTCTTGTTAACCTTGGTATGAAATCCTTCAAACGTGCTGATTTGAAATACCATATTTATATGATATTCTTGAGTTAAGCTGTCCATACAAATGGACTTATTTTTGTTAAAGTACTTTCTTAGGATTCAGAAGACCTTGAGGCGTAAATTTTCGGTGTATTTTTGAATGGAATGCAATACTTAGCAGAGAAATTAATAATTATGTGCAAGTATTTAGCCAGTATTAACGAAGACCTAGCTACCAAAGTTTCAGGGAGAGTTCAAAGCTTACTCTTAGCTCATATCCCACGAGAGAACTTACCAACTCTTCTTGTGCCTTAAATGTTGAATGCGCAGCCGCGCTTCAGAGAATAGATTTTACCTTCACAGTCTAGCCGATGGACATTATCCCTAGAATGCAAACTGCAACATCGCTTATTTTGCATAATGGTCCTTGAATAAAAGATTTCCTACTTTGAGGAAGGATGTTGTGTTTGAACACGTACAAGCTTCCAGACCTTGTTGCACAACTCCGGGCATAAGTCCAGCAGTTTCTCCACCATCATTAAACAATTCATAGCCATGAGTCACCCTTCATTCCCCTGGTTGGAGCTCGTTTATTACCACTAAAATTATTTTCTCTTAGCGTCTATTTTCAACCGAGGTTTTATGATGGTGGTTAATTTAGGGTCCATTATGCTAGAAAAGCCTAAATTAAAATCTTTGTTCACAGGCGATGCTGCGAATATTTATGCAATTCGCGGGATGGCGCACAGAGAAATGTTTAATCCATGACACACATTTATTTATAATGAAGTAATAAAACAATGACACAGAATTACTCATTGAAGTTACGTCTAGAATTGTGACCCTGTCCGCCAACCCAGCTACCGAGCCCAGCTTATCGGAGTTTGTGTTATGACGCTTTGCTCACTTAAACTCACAGCGCATATGTTTGTATTCAAAGTGGGCAGTAAATAGTGTTCATTTTGTATGGAATAACTGTTTTTTACACATAGCCGTGTGAAGGAGAGGAGGTGGATAGGTAGAGTCAGACTGAAAAATTCAATGCCATAGCCGGGATTTGAACCACGGATCTCCCGATCTCTAGCCGGTTGCTCTGCCACTACTCCACCTATCCAACATACTATGAATCCTGGGACTTAAAGTACTTACAACATTGTAAGTCGCCATTGGGTTGCCATCTCAAAATCATTTGAGATCACCTTGTGGTTTACCGGGAAACATGCGAGTCAGTTGAGAAATTCAATGCTATGCCGGCATGTTGCTATGGTAGCTCAGTGGCAGAGCAATCGGCTAGAGATCGGGAGATCCGTGGTTCAAATCCCGGCTATGGCACTAAATTTTTCGTTCTGACTCTACCTATCCAAGTGTTCATTTTATTTAATTTTTTTAACCATGGCTCCCACGTTTTCAAAGTTAAGTGGTAAGGTATTACTTGGTCAGAGCAGAGAAATAGTTGCAAATGTCCTTGACTTCATGAAACAAGAGGCAGAGATGAAGGAAGGAAATGTATGTTCCCCGAGTTCTTCAAAAGCCTGTAGAAAATGAATGAAAGAATAGCAAACGCAACTGATATTTCTGATATTTCACGAGCTCCGTTTCCAGGGTTCTCAAAGATACAAAAGAAAGAAAATAAAACTTAATATATTACTTTTAAATTAAAAGACGTGGAACAGTTGTGTCGCCAGCGAGTTCTTCAAAAGCCTGTAGAAAATGAATGAAAGAATAGCAAAGGCAACTGATATTTCTGATATTTCACGAGCTCCGTTTCCAGGGTTCTCAAAGATACAAAAGAAAGAAAATAAAACTTAATATATCACTTTTAAATTAAAAGACGTGGAACAGTTGTGTCGCCAGCGAATTGCAGAAATTGACAGGTCAGAATGGGAAAATGTATGTCGACATGTTGAGAACATTGAAAATCATTAGAAAGAATTGTAGAAAATCAAAAAGAATTGTAATCCAGGATAATGGTGCAGAAAGTAGCGATAACGTTGATGATGACAATGACGTGAGCGAAGACGAAGGACTGTCAGGTGTGGAAGAATTGGAGGCAGACGATTGACATTGTTTATATAGTAGGCCATTTGTATAGATGTTTTGTAGATATGAATATACATATGGAAACACATGTTTATCAGTGCAGCGCCGTATAGTGCAGGTGACAGATATTTGACATTGACTATGACAGGCACTCTTCCAGCATGGTGAACTGCTTATCTGAAAGTACAACTCGCTTCCTAGCTCTCGTTAAGATTTTCACATGTCCAGGTCTGTTGCGCCAGTTATGACATCTTCAATATGGGCCGCCGTCTCGCCTCACAACTTCTTGTAAACAAAAGTGAACGTTTGTGCTTGACACAGCTCTATAATGCAGACTGTGAGCTGCGTTACATTTTCGGCAGAATTCCCACAAAAAGGATATCGCAGGATTAATACTTAGACTTGAAGGCTCTCGCAGCTTACCGCCTTGTTTTAGGAAAACGATACGACATTACACGAGGATCAAAGAACTTATTTGGGAAATCGACATCGGTTTCTTGCAGTGCGTTGGCGGCCTCCATCCTGCTTTAATCACGGCTTTGGAGATGGACTTCTGCTGATCTTCAGGGATAAAATACTTTAAATTGATTTTGTATTGGTATTTGTTCACGGATTTATCGAACAAGAAATACCGATCTTGAAATTACTGCTTATACATATCCTTTTGTTCCATAAATGTTCATGAAACGATGGGGATGATCTCTGACCCAGAGTCAAATACTTTGTTGGTTCACTATTCCGTTTAGAAGAATTTAGGTTTCATTCGTGAACCACGAGTTCTGACGTACCACCTCTCCTGTACTGTCCATAATGCAAATTATAGCCTCCTCTCTTTATCTCTGCATTGTGGTCGTTTTGAGGGAGGAACAAGTGTGGACCTGAATGCGGCATAGGTTGAACTAATCAAACTGAGGCTTTCACGGCCGGCGTCTTGAATATTGAAGCTATTTTCTGGGCTTGTAGGCCGTGGTAAATTGGGTCTTGAGGTTTCCGACGTTTGGCCAAGGGCTGCGCTTGGCATCTTCATAGTGTCGGTCCGTTTTGGAGAGTTCTTTGCGGGTGCTCTGAATCCGTTCCCTTAGCAGTGCATGTTCGGTACGGCTATACATCCGATGTGCCTGTACTGAATTGAGTGGTTTCTTCATCCTGATGAATTTCGGAATCGTCCCAGTGTCTACATCTGAGAAGAAAAGTCAGAGACTATAATGGTTGGCTGTCGAATTTCCTCATCGTAGAGGCGACTTATGTACAAACTGAGGGTTTCACGGCCGGCGTCTTGAATAACGAAGATGCCAAGCGCATCGCAATGGATCAAAAGCCCAGAAAATAGTTTCATTAACCAAACAATGCTTCACAATCTCACTACAAGTCCATATTATTTATTTGTGGGGAGTTGAGTGAAGTCCATGAGAACTACTTTGACACGTTTCTGACATCGGACGCGATTGCTTTACTATTGCAAAACACAGTTTATTTTTGTTGGAAAGGTTGGTAAGCTGTTGTAATCCATCCATGAACAATTCCTAGTCCTGGAGTAAAAGTCGATGCTAACCCAGGACGATTAAATCAAGCAACCTTTTGATTTAATTCTGGGGTATTTTATGGACAATGCTCAGAAACTTGTGGTGCTAACCACAGATGGTTTGGAAGAGCCCACACCCTACCCTAATTGTCTACGTACCTTAACCACATTCTTTGTTTCCGCAAGAAGAAAGTTAACTTTCACCTACCTTTTGGTGAAGTGATTCGTCCTGTCTTCACCAGCTCAATAGCTGACGTGTTTGTGTGTTGGCATTGCCGATTTTGACGCGGTCTAATGAAAACTTTTACATACTTCAATGTTCACACATGCAGTTTAAACTTATATTCTGGAGTATTATCTCTGCAATTTAACTGTATAACATTGTACCACCCCTATATATGCACTCTTGTGCATAAAGTGTGACGCATAATGGAACGTAGCTGTTTATGTTGGTACTGCAAATATCACCACAGTCTTTTCCCGAGCATAGTAATAGTCATGGGATTGACGAGTTGATTTACCTGCCACAAAACATGCCGTAACTTCCGAATGGTGACAAGCCTTGTATGTTTCATACTACACTATCGCTTTCTTAATATTAGTTTGGTAATTTCGTTCGATAACGACAGTAAAGTTAATCTTCATCAACATTTCGCAGATGAAAGCTCTCATACATGCAAATATCTTAATTGTTCAATTTAACAACAGACAAATAATGCTTCACCCTTTCCTCTAGAATGCCGAATAACATAAACGGCTCAGCCATTCCTTGTGTACCAATCGTAGCGAAACTCTTTCTTTTCTAGTTTACTCTCCCATTTCGTAATGATTATATCTCCGTTCATTGGTTACTTATGTCCCTGTTTGTTTACCAGGCCAACCACACAGAGAACTGTTTCCATCTGGGACAGTTAAAGTTTAATTACCTGAGTGATTTATGTAGAACTGATACACTTCTTTCTTTAATTATTCCGTTGCAAATTCAATCAATGACCCAATTTTAGCACCAAATTAAGCAGAATGATCTAGAGCTTTGATTCCTTGTCACTAGTTGCGCAGATATTTATTCCTAATTGCATTGTTGGCAGCTGTTTCGATATTTTCTTCTTGTAGTCAACGAGAAAATGCAGTAGGTACGATGTAGAACTGAGTCAAGGATATTTTCAGCAAGATGGCACTACATGCCATACATCAAATGAATCCATGAACCTAATTGGAAGTTTCTTTGACGACCGGATAATTTCCAGGAACCTGTGGCCACCGAGATCTTCGGATTTGACTCGACGGACTTCTTTCTATGGGGTTACTTAAAAGACAGGGTTTAAACCACACGTGCCCAGACATTGGACGATCTGAAGCACATCACAAAGGAGATTCAAGCTATTGACAACAGAGTCCTCCAACGAGTGGCCAGTACGACGTGTTGAGTTGCGCCTTATGCAGGATGGAGGACATTTTCAACATTGGCTATAGAGGAAAATAATCTTCCAAAATTCCTCTACAATTTAGGTATAATAAATTTTCGATTATAATCTATGGGATACAGGACAACTTTCAGGCACGCAAGTACATTTAAAGGTTTTTCTACATGATCATGGAACTATCCATTGCAACTTTATTAACTTCTACTATTGCATACTTCGGCTATCGAATCTGAAACACCCTGTAAGCAATGTTATATTTAGGGTTTTTGGATGTATGGATATGAAGATATCACATTGGTTAGAGTTGGGTGCTAACGTAAGAATTACTAGCACAGCTGGAGCTGTTATTAAACACAACGGTTTTATGGGATTTACGGCAGTATCCCTCCCATTGCTTTTAACAGGTTTTACTCGCGGAACAGTAATTGTGTCCGACAGTGGCATTGTCTCGGCTCAAAAGCCACACATTCAACTGCACGCAAATAGACAGTCATTTATATCCTCCAGGCATTAACAGATTTACTCCCCATGGCTGAAAGGGAAAACAGAACTATGTTTCAACTGAGGGGCTCAGCGCCAGAGGGAGCTACCCCACAAATAGCTAAATTTGAGAAAAAAGGAGTTTTATTAGAGTTGTTGATTTGGTGAAAAATGGAATATTAAGGTACAACTTTTTTAAATCCAATATTTGATCCACATTTTGAAATGTCCTAGAAAACATTTATTTAGCACTGCAAACCGTATTATTTACTAAAAATTTACTTATGCAGAGAGAGAAACTAAACACAATATTACTCATATTCCTCACCATTGTTTCTTTTTCGTTTAGCAACAACTTTTTTGCATATGCTTTTCTTGCATATTCGTTTCATAGTATAATGCCTAAAATCTCAACTATTTACACAATATTTTTAAGGTTTAATAATAATCTTACATATTATTCTGTTGCACGTATTATGGCCTAAAATCATTATTTCTTGGCCTATAGTTTAAACAATAAACAATACTATTAAAATAGTTAAAGTTCTGTAAGTTTGGTGGCATTGTTCTTTAAATAGCAGGCAACTTCATAGTGGGATATCCCCATCTGGCACAAACTTTCTCACTTTGGAAAATGACACAGTTTCTGTAAGTTACTGTAGATGGCACTCTAAAACAGTTAATATTACCAAGATTTCTACAGACATGAGACACGGCAGAAGCTGTCTAAAAACAAAAAAAATAATTATTTCACAATGTGAGGGATAGCTCCCTCTGGCACTGAGCCCCTCAATTGTAAATGTGCTATATCCACATTACCTGTTCCCTCACTCTTCAGCAAAATATTCTAAAATTGCCTACTTCTTATTTCTACTTCAGGTTAGCCTACAGAAATATTTGTTTTAGGGTTGCCTGTAAGCAAAAAAAATCTGATGATGACTTTCCCTACATCTCTGCAACAAATTATTGCTAAAAAGCTAATGCCTCCATTTACATCATGTTAATCGAGAAAACATTAGCAGAAATAGTCTTATTATTTGCTTCCTTGTAAGTAGAAGCAAAATAAGGGAGTACCATAGGTTAAAGTAATAGCCAAAAGCTGGTTGCTATGTGACTGATGTTCCTTTGTTTGTATGGACACGAGTTGACAAATTCCTGTATGAGAAAAGTATAAGTTTTAGAGGCTGAAACTAAAAAGAAGGAATATCTGAAAACGATCAACTCCACGAAAAAAATGTATATAACATAAAGTGTGTGTTTTAAAGTGCTCTACATTTTTGTCCATCTCTTACAGTTTAGCAAATTTCGGTAAAATTCCTCCAGATAAAGTAGCCTTCAGCGGCTATTCCCAGAAAATTCAAGATATACATTTTATTTGTCAGGTAAATATATTTAATATACGATATTTTAATCAAAATTGTTAGAGCCATTTTTAAGCAAATCAAAATTTTCGAAAAAAGTTCCATGTAAAGGGTAGTTAGGGGTGGGGATATTTTCTTGAAAATCTTCGTGTCGCATCCTTGGAAGATACCAAACTCTTCTCGTCTTGGAGCTATACTGTCCACATACACTTACACGGAACTTTTTTTGAAAATGTTTCAGGGGGACCCAAAACATTTCCGGTGAAATCTCGGTATCAAAATTTTGGGTACAATACGATACCTTCTCTATACGCTATGTACATCGTACGTGCAGAGAAAGTAAATACAAAAAAGCATTTTTAGAAAAAGGCCAGTGTGTGCGTGTGTGTGTGTGTGAGAGAGAAAACACGATAACTCAAAAAACGAAAACTCGGTAAAATACAAACCTTGGTATTTAAGTTTAGTATCTACCAGGGATGAGACACGAAGATTTTGAGAAGAATTCCCCTACCCCAAACTACCCTTTACATGGAACTTTTTTTTAAAATTATTATTTTTTTAAAAATGGCTCTACCGATTTTGATTAAAATATCTTATATTAAGGATATTTACCTAACAAATAATATATATATATATATATATATATGTATATATATCTTGAATTCTCTGGGAATAGTCCTTGAAGACTACTTTATTCTGGATGAATTTTATAGAATTTTGCATAATTCCTACACCGTAAGAGATGGACAAAAACTTAGCACACAAAAAATCATTAAAACACACAATTTATGTTATATATTTTTTTCCTGGAGTTAATCGTTTTTTGAGATATTCCTTGTTTTTGGTTTAGCTTTTAAAGCATACTGTTTTCATACAGGAATTTTTAAATTCCTGTCTATATAAACAAAGGAACTTCAGTCACATAGCAACCAGCTTTTAACTTCATTTTAACCTATGGTACTTCCTTATTTCGCTTCTACTTACAAGGAAGCAAGCAATAAGACTATTTCTGCTAATTTTTTCTCCATTAGCATGAAGTAGACATATAGAAGCATAATGTTTTAACAATAATTTATTGCAGAGATGTAGAGAAAGTCATGTGAATGGAACACAGATTTTTTTTCAACCTCCTATAAGTTATAAATACAAGACAAGTTGTAGAAAACAATTATTTTATTATTAAAATATTTGTACACTTATAGTTACTTTTCAACATAATCCCCGAAAAGATTGAGACATTTATCGTACCTGTGCACAAGCTTTGCAATACCCGCTGCAAAAAATGTTGCCGCCAATGATTTCAAATGTGGAATTGACGTTGTTTTGAAGATCTTCGTACTTTACGACGTTTGCGGAGAGGCATTCAAAACAAACGAAGAGGAATGCTGACCTCAGGAATTGCGTTTATCCATGACAACGCTCGCCCATACACTCCTGGCACAACCCATCGGCTCCTTGGACAATTTCAATGGGACATTTTCGATCATGCGCAGTACAGTCCTGACCTGGAACTGTGACTTTCTAACCAACGAAGATCTTCAAAACAAAGTCAATGCTCATTTGAATTCATTGACAACATTTTTTGAAGCGGGTATTGCAAAGTTTGTGCACAGGTACGATAAATGTCTCAATTTTGTCGGTGATGGTTGAAAAGTAACCATAAGTGTACAAAACTTTTAGTAATAAAATAATTGTTTTCTATGAACCTATTTTTTTATTAATAGCCTATCGGATGTTAAAAGGAAAAACGGACCTCGTATATTATCAGAGTTAGAAAGTTCGTACCGTTCGCGTTCCGTGTACATGTTGCGACCGACCATCTGGCCGCACTAAAACAAGCCATTGATAAGACCGCAGGGGGAGAGGTAAACAAACTTATTAACAAGTAAATAGTACAGTTGCCAGAGCACAAAAGTAACTTGTTTGACATTCTAAAAACAAATTTCAACATGCAAATTGTTGCTGCATGTATAAGGCTGACTCTGACCAATCGCGTTAAAATACAGAATTTATATCATATACGTTTTTTTTTTTACTTTCTCTATACACATTATGTACATAGTGTATAGAGAAGGTATTGTATTCCATCCAAAAATTCGATACCGAGTTTTCACCGGAAATACATCTTTTGGGTCCCCCTGAATACAAAAAAAAAAAACATTTTTAGAAAAATGTCTGTTTGTGTATGTGTGTGTGGGCAGCATAGCTCAAAAATGAAAAGACCGTTAAATACCAAACTTGGTATTTAAGTTTGGTATCTTCCAAGGATGCGATACGAAGATTTTCAAGAATGATCCCCTACCCCCAGCTACCCTTTACATGGAACTTTTTCCGAAAATTTTGATTTTCTTAAAAATGGCTATAAAGTTTTTGATTAAAATGTCAAAAATTAAAGATATTTACACGACAAATAAAATGAATATCTTGAATTTTCTGGAGATAGCCTCTGAAGACTACTTTATTCTGGATGAATTTTACGGAAGTTTGCATAACTGCTAAACCGTAAGAGATGGACAAAAACTTACCACACAGAAAATGTACAGCACTTTAAAACATTCACTTTATGTAATTAACATCTTTTTCGAGGAGCTGATTATGTTGTTTAGATATTAGTTGTTTTTGTTTTCACCTTTAAAAAACTTACACTTTTCTCATATAGGAATTTGTCAACTCCTGTCCATACAAACAAGCGAACTTGAATCATACAAAAAGTAGCTTTTGACTATCATTTGAATCTATAGTACTCCCTTGTTTCGCTTCTACTTACAAGGAAGCAAGTAACAAGACTATTTCTGCTAATGTTTTTTCGATTAGCACGAGGTAAATAGAAGCATAAGCTTTTAAACAATAATTTGTTGCAGAAATGTAGAGAAAGTATGTGAGTGGAACACATCAGATTTGTAAATACTGTTGCAGAAGAAGAAGTGGAAGACTTGGAGCTTGTTAAACATGCAAGACGTGGTTCTGTAAGCTATTAGGTCCGGAAGCACTTAAACACTTTGCAGCACATCCACTGGGACCTATGTTTGGGCACGGCTATTCATCTAACTGAATTTATATGCACTAGAGTGAGAAACGATCGTTATGCGGTTATGTATTACCGGCAGAGGACCATTTTGTGAGCTGCACTGCATGAATGGAAGGGCTACACACTTCAAGTGCTACAAATGTAGCCGTAAGCAACAAAACCAAGTGCACGTATTCAGTACCACAATTGGCACAACCATTTTAGACAATATGACGTCCATCGGCAACGAGACCTCAGATATGTACACAGGGCACAAATAGTAATAGACATCGAATTTCTGATTGTGTGTAAGGGATTTATAGGGCGTGTCTTCTGATATCCGCTGGCCGCTCGTCACTCTAATTGGGGAAGGTTGTAGCTTACTGTTGTAGTACACGTTACCTAACCTCACTTCCAGTTGAGGGAGGTGGCTATTCCTATTAGCGAATGAGTTGACTAACCCAGCATAGGTTCGATATAGAACACCCACCTGCTAGGTGACAGTATCAGACAATAAAACAAAAGCATGACGTAATAAAGTACCCTACAAACGGTAAGGACTGCGGTGTACGGAACAAGACAGTGACGGTTTCTTTTTGTGCCTTTTGTACACCTAATAACAATTCAGGCAAAAAAAATCTAATGTTCTCTACAACTCTGCAACAAATATTATTAAAAAGCTTATGATCTATTTATTTCATGCTAATCGACAAAACAATTAGCAGAAATAGTATTATTGCTTGATTCCTTGTAAGTAGAAGTGAAATAAGGGAGTACCATAGGTTAAAGTGATAGTCAAAAGCAGGTTGCTTTGTGATTGAAGTTCCTTTGTTTGTATGGGCAGGAGTTGAGAAATTCCTGTATGAGAAAAGTTTTTCAAAGCTCAAACCAAAAACAAGGAATATCTAAAAAACGATCAACACCACGAAAAAAAAGTGTATAACATAAACTGTGTGCTTTAAGGTGCTCTTAATTGTTTGTATGGTAAGTTTTTGTCTATTTCTTACGGTTTATCAGTAATAAAAATATTCCGTAAAATTCATCCAGAATAAAGTAGTCCTGAGGTAACTGCCAGAAATTTCAAGATATATATATTATTTGTCAGGTAAATATCTTTAATATACGATATTTTAATCAAAATCGTTAGAGCCATTTTTGAGAAAATCAAAAATTTCGAAAAAAGTTCCATGTAAAGGGTAGCTGGGGGTGGGGGGATTTTCTTGAAAATCTTAGTGTCGCATCCGTGGAAGATACAAACTTAAATACCAACTTTGGTATTTAACGATCTTTTCGTTTTTGAGCTTTGCTGTCCACAGACACACACACGCGGAACTTTTTCCAAAAATGCTTTTTTTTTAATTCAGGAAGTCTCAAAACATGTATTTCCGGTGAAATCTCGGTATCGTATTTTTGGGTGCATTACAATACCTTCGCTCTACACTATGTACATAGTATGTGTAGAGAAAGTAAAAATCTGATGTGTTCCATTCACATGACTTTCACTACATCTCTGCAACAAATATTATTAAAAAGCTTATGCTTCTATGTACTTCATCCTAATCCAGAAAAAATGAGCAGAAATAGTCTTATTACTTGTTTCCTTGTAAGCAGAAGCAAAATAAAGGAGTACCATAGCTTAAAGTGATATTCAAAAGCTGGTTGCTATGTGACTGAAGTTCCTTTGTTTGTATGGACACGAAATCACAAATTCCTGTATGAGGAAAGTATAAGTTGTTTAAAGCTAAAACCAGAAACAAGGAATATTTCAAAAACGATCAACACCACGAAGAAAATCTGATGTGATACACTCACATGACTTTCTCTAGCTGCTCTACAAAACTCCTACAAAAGATTATTCTTCTTTGTACACAATGCTAATCAAGATAAATGTTAGCAGAATGTTATTACTTAGTTCCTTATAAGTAGAAGGGAATAAGGGAATGCACTATGCAAAAGTGATTGTCAAATGTTTTAAAAACTATCGTTATGCGATTGTCATTGGAAATCACTTCTTTGCTTGGTCAGGAGTAGAACAGGAACTTCCTGTGTGAGAAAAGTTTAAGTACTTCAAATTGAAACCAATAACAAGGAATATCTCGAAAACGATTACCTCCACAACAAAAACGTATAGGACAAAAATTGTGTGTTTTGTTATGAGGTAAATTTTTTGTGTACTGAGTTCTTTTTTCCATCTCTTACGGCTTAGCAGTTAAGCAAAATTCAGCAAAATTGATCTAGAATAAAGAGGTCTTCAGAGGCTATTCCCAAAAAATTCGAGATATATATTTTATTTCGGACATAAATAACTTTAATATACGGGATTTTAATCAAAATCTTTAGAGCCATTTTTAAGAAAATCAAAATTTTCGAAATTTTTTCCATGTAAATGGCAGTTTGTGGTGGGAGATTTTTTTTTTTTAAAAATCTTCGTGTCGCACCCTTGGAAGCTACTAAACCTAAATACCAACTTTGGTATTTAACGGTCTTTTTGTTTTGGGGTTATGCTGTCCACAGACAGACAGACAGACGGACAGACGGACACACACACACACGGACGTTTTTTAAAAATGCTTTTTTCGGACTCAGGGGACCCCATGACATATATTTCCGGTGAAATCTCGGTATCGAGTTTTTGGGTGCATTACAATACCTTCTCTATCCCTATATATATTATACATATGGGGCTAGATAAGGTAATAAAAAGTGTATATAATATGAATTGTGTGTTTTTTACTTGTCCCACATTCTTTGTGTGGTAAGTTTTTGTCCATCTCTTACAGTTTAGCAGTTATGCAAAATTTCTTATACCTCATTCAGAGGCTATTCCTAGAAAATTCAAAATACATATTTTTTTTTTTGTCAGGTAAATATCTTTAATATACGATAGTTTAATCAAAATCGTTAGAGCCATTTTACAGAAAATCAAAATTTCAGAAACCAAACTTAAATACCAGGTTTGGTATTTAACGGTCTTTTCGTTTTTGAGCTATGCTGTCCACAGACACACACGGACATATTTCTAAAAATGTTTTTTTCCTTGTAAAATTAGGTGGAAGCACATTTCTTGGAACACACTTATTATTTTCCTTTTGCTACGTCTTTATCGTAATTCTCAGATCAAATGTGGGGAGTTAAAGAAAGAAGAATCTTTAAGCACACGACTATTTGAAATGCAATGCGCTGCCTCAGGCTGAAGCATATAAGGAACGAGAGATGGTGTTTTGCTATCGGTTGGATAATGGACAGGAAGCAATCAAATACTCTCTGGTTCTCGCCCGAATCAGACAATCGCCTTTAAGCCTTGCCACGTCATGTGGTTTATCTCCACGTGACCTGATGGACCTATCTACTGGCATTCACCTAGAAAGCTTTCTCTATCGATTGAACATACACCATTCTCATCGACGGCCCATGTGTCACTCACCAAGTGCATTTTGTTCCTCTAAGCTCGCAGTTCTCAAACCTTCAAATGCAATCTTTCATTAGTTCAAAGGGTGGAGGGAAATATTAGATCGGAAATTAGAAATAAATTACATTAGTTCACAAAATCTTTTTAATTCAATTAAATATTATCATAATTTATAACATACACGATAATAAATTATAATTTATTATCTTTAAATACTTTACATAAATATTAAAAAACTTTGGCTGCGATTTTTTAATTTCTCCACCCAAAAATTTGATACCGAGATTTCACCGGAAATATGTGTTTTAGGGTATCTTCATTTTCGGAAAAGAAGTTCGTGTATGTGTGTTATTTAAGTGTAGTATCTTCCAGGGATGCGACACGAAGATTTTCAAGAAAATCCCCTCACCCAAAACTACCCTTTACATGAAACTTTTCTCGAAAATTTTGATTTTCTTAAAAATGGGTCTAACAATTTTGATTAAAATATCGTATATTAATATTTACTTGACAAATAAAATGTATATCTTAAATTTTCTGGGAATAACGCCTGAAGACTACCTTATTCTGGATGAATTTTACGGAATTGTGCATAACTGCTAAACTGCAAGAGATGGACAAAAACTGTAGAGCACGTTAAAACACACAATTTATGTCATATACATTTTTTCGTGGAGTTCATCGTTTTTGAGACATTCCTTGTTTTGGTTCCTGCTTTGAAAAACTTATACTTTTCTCATACAGAAATTTGTCAACTGCTGTCCATACTAACCAAGGAACTTTAGTGACATAAGCAGCTTTTGATTATCAGTTGAACCTATGGTACTGCCTTATTTCACTTCTAATTATAAGGAAGCAAGTAATAAGACTATTTCTGCCAATTTTTTCTGATTAGCATGTAGTAAATAGAAGTATAAGCTTTTTAAGCATAATTTGTTGCAGAGATGTAGAGAAAGTCCTGTGAATGGTAGGCATCGGATTTTTTTCTTTTTTATTATTCTTTCATTTATATAGCCCCCTTTAACATCTAAGGTGTTATCGGGGGCTTTGCACTTGAAACAATTCCCTGTCTGTAGGTTCTTTTCGTTTGGTTTAAACCATTAAATTTTACTCAAACACACACATGCACGCTCAATACATACTTCCACACTGTGTGGGGGGATAGGGAATATTTTTAGCTAAAGAAAAATTCCCCGCCCCAGCCGGGAATCGAACCCTGGACCTCCGGGTGAGATGGATGTGATTTGTTCCAGGGAACATCAAAACATGTTGACTTTCAGTCTTTTAATCCGGCACCCCCAAAAAGCCTAACGTTACTTCTTCTAACGTTTAAACGTTTTTCGTATTTAAATTTTGTTCAAAGGCACACACAAATTACGGAGATGTTTGTGCTAAAATTGGTTTCTTATTCAGAGCACCTCACAACAAGAGTTGCCAGTAAGATCTCGGTATTGTTGCGTGGAATGCATTACATTCTCCACCTCCTATGGAAGTGGCAGAGAAAATAAAAAACACCGAAGATATTGAACCAGAAAAAAGGGAACGATGATATAAATTTAATGGTATATACCTAAGGATGGTAAGTGGAGTCGAAGAAAATACACACCGCACGTTTTTCTCTATCTTCCGACATTCTGTTTTACCTACTACCTCGAAAGTTAATTGCATATTATTTATTTAACTGCTCAGCTTAATAAATGCCCGATCCATTATAAACTTTAATATTAAATAAACCGAGATCGATTCAAGTCAAGCAACGGAATTTAAATGCCATACATTAATTGCACATGGTATTAGGAAAACATTAACAAGGTGCTATTATGCCTGGAAACTGAGTCAGAAATTGAAGAGGTCTGACAAACGCTTCCTTGGTTCAAATTAATAAATTTAAATCAGGTATGACAGAGCAAATGTTATTGCCCGCGTAAAACTTCTGGAAGCGTGACCCTGACCGCCAACCCAGCTACCCAGTTTGTGATATGATACTTAAGCCAGAAATCTTTGTACAGCTTGTATCGAAAGCGTTCCTCATATGTTTGTATTCAAACTGGGTAGTAAATAGTGTTCATTTTATTTATTTTATTTTTTTTAACCACGACTCCTCCGTTTTCAAAGTTAAGTACAAGCTATTACTTATTCAGATCAGAGAAATAATTGCAAATGTGCTTGACTTCATGAAACAAGAGGCAGAGATGAAGGAAGAAAATGTATGTTCCCGAGTTCTTCAAAAGCCAGTAGAAAGTGAATGAAAGAGTAGCCAAGCAACTGATATTTCACTGAGTTCCGTTTCCAGGGTTCACAAAGATAAGACAGAAAAATAAAACTTAATATATCACTTTTAAATTAAAAGATGTGACACAGTTGTGTCGCCAGCGAATTGCAGAAATTGGCAGGCCAGAATGGGAAAATGTATGTCGATATGTTGAGAACATTGAAAATCATTAGAAAGAATTGTAGAAAATCAAAAAGAATTATGATCCAGGATAATGGTGCAGAAAGTAGCGATAACGTTGATGATGACAATGACGTGAGCGAAGACGAAGGGCTGTCAGGTGTGGAAGAATTGGAGGCAGACGATTGACATTGTTTATATAGTAGGCCATTTGTATAGATGTTCTGTAGATATGAATATACATATGAAAACGCGTTTATCAGTGCAGCGGATAAGAATGGGAACGTTACAAGACGTGGTAACAGGGTGCAATATTGAGAAATAAATTATTTGCGTTTGGAAAAGTAGCTTTTTCATTTATAAAACGGGTACTTATTAAACTGTCCTTCTATCTACACTTTCTCGTATGAACATTGTGACGTTCGCTTCACTTTTTACTTTCTCTACACGTACATGTACATAGTGTATAGAGGAAGTATTGTATTCCACCCAAAAATTCGATACAGAGATTTCGCCGGAAATACATGTTTTAGGATCCCCTGAATCCCCCCCAAAAAAACCATTTTTAGAGAAAGATCCGTGTGTGTGCTATGGACAACATAGCTCAAAAACGAAAAGACTGTTAAATAGCAAATTTGGTATTTAGGTATAATGTCTGCCAAGGATGCGACACGAAGATTTTCAAGAAAATCCCTCTACTACATACTACCCTTTACATGGAGAAATGTTCGAAAGTTTTGATTTTATTAAAAATAGCTGTAACGATTTTGATTAAAATCGCGTATATTAAAGCTATTTGCACCCTAAATAAAATGTATACCTTGAATTTTCTGGGAATAGTTTCTGAAGACCTCTTTATTCTGGATGAACTTTGCCGAATTTTGCGTAACTGCTAAACCGTAAGAGATGGACAAAAACTTACCATACAGAAGATGTAGAGCATATTAAAACACACAATTTATGTTACATACATTTTTTCGTGGAGTTGATCGTTTTTAAGATATTCCTTGTTATTAGTTTCCGCTTTGAAAAACTTATACTTCTCTCATACAGGAATTTGTCAACTCCTGTCTGTACAAAGGATCTTCAGTCACATAGCAACCATCTTTTGACTATTACTTTAGCGTATGGTACTCTCTTACTTACAAGGAAGCAAGTAATAAGACTGTTTCTGCTAATTTTTTCTCGATTGGCATGAAGTAAATAGAAGCATTAGCTTTTTAACAATAATTTGTTGCAGAAAAGTAGAGAAAGTCATGTGAATGGAATACACCAGGTTTTTTTTTAAATATAGTAGCATTCTTATTTTTCTCTTATTGCACAATATACTGCCAACTAGTCGTTTGTGAGGAGGGAAGGAGAGGAGAGAGATGTTAAACTGGCTGTGGCTGTTATTCTTTGCTTGAGATGCTGACAATGGAGCGAGGAGAGAATTCTCTCCGATCTATTTCAATATCTGGGATATTTACACAAGACCACTGCTATCTCTGAGATGCTAACCAGGTTGGTTCCGGATATTGAAGACGGCTATAACTCCACTTTATTTGTTTTCAAGGATTTAAGAGAATCCGTTCAGTGTCGGCTCTTTCGCCCACACAAACTGAAAGCTATGTTTGGGATGTCACAAGAAGGAGAAAAGATCACATGACGAAACATGGCTACAGTTTTCTGAATGCAAGCATGCGTTTATAGACAACAACTCCCGAAGCAGAGTTCATAGTTGCTCCGTCGGGAAGAAAGAAACGGCATTATCCTATCACTTCCTGCCAACTCTCTATTGATTTCAGAAAGACAAAATTAAGTAGACTCGGGTGCAAAAAGTGCCGATATGTAAAGTTGGTAAGAAATTAGTAAAGGAGATCTTCCGCATGCATGTGTTGAGACGGATTGTCGTCCAGCTGATTGAGCACATAACCCACATTTTAATTAATTAGATTGTTAAGTTAATTGCTAAGTATAATATCGTGTATTTACTGTCATAATGTATATTGAAACTTCAGAGAGCGAGAGAGAGAGAGACTGTTCCTGGAAAGCATTTCGAGTTTAACCCGAGAGTTCTCAAGTGGCGATTTTAGTTTGCTTTTGTGTAGTCACGACTCGGAAAGAGAAACTGGATGTGATATAAAGCGGGGAACCACGAGAAATTGAGGTCACGAATCACGTGAAAGACATATTGACCAATTGGAAATAATTAAGTCACGTTAGAAGCGCACCCAAAGCTATTTAAGGCCACAAATTGGTCCAACGACATTGCACGTTGAGAGTGGGTAGAATTTACAATAATTGAATAATTTTCAGGCAGTTGAAATGTTAACTCCACGCGGAACATGCGAAGCTCAGGACAAGAAATCCGCGCCAAATAGTAAAGTGCCCGCAAAATTTATTATTGTGATTCAAGCGGCAGGTGAAAGGTAATGTCAGGTGGAACCTGCGACGCTAGTAATAAGAAATCCACGTTAAAAAGTTAAGTGTCTACCAAGTCTAAATGTTATAATTGTGGTTCAACCACTGTCGTAAGTTACCACCGCGCGGAACTTGAGTAGAAAGTTTAAGTATCCATGCTAAGTCTGCACGTAACAATTGCATTTATCGCCGCGTAAGTTCAAGTTTCCTTTGTGCGCATTGCGCTCTAGTTCGAGAGAAATTACGGAGATAGAATCGCGCCAGGAACTGTCTCGAGAACGGTTGTGAAGGGAAATAAACCTAATGAAAGTGCCGACGCTTATTTTGAGCCCAATTCCCGTACCGCACCTTTAAGATCATCGCTCAGTAACTTGAGCTCAATAAATAGGTCTCAATTGCTCGCCGCTGGGTCCGCAAATAGCCGAGGAGCGTCGAGAATCGACTTCACCAGCTGCGACGCCGGAGAGAGAGCCAGTCGTCGCTGCGCAGCCCCATCAAAGATACGTCACACGCCACAGACTCCATGTTAGTTAGCACATCCTTTTTTCACAATGGCAGATGTACACCAGATGTTAAAATCCAAGACAGTTTTAAATTCATTGAGAAAACAACAAATCTAATTTTAGTATTGGTTTTTTCCGTAGGATGGAAAGGTAGCAGCAGAAGTGTGTAACCGATATAGGTTGTCTCAAAAGAAGTTGAACCGCCTCGAGTTTTACCGGGAAAATTCGAGTCACAAAGAAAAATGTCATAACGTGCAAATATCGAGCTCATTGCTCAGATCGCAGAGTAGTGGCACGGGAAGGCGATGATTGCTGGTTCGAATCCCAATCATGACACTGTGTGTTTTATTCTGATTCTGACTTTTCATAATTACTTAGGAACTAAGAATAGCTCTATTATCAAACTTTTACAATAAATTGAATATAAAGAAGGTTTTCAAGCTATTTTTAAAGCAATGAAAAATTACAACATTTTAATAAGGCATTTTTACTTTCTTTAGCTTGTATGTGCAATGCACTTAGAAGATAGAGAAGACATTGTATTCCAACCAAAAATTTAATGGAGATTTCACCGGAAATGCATGCATTGTGACCTCTAAGTAAAAACAATATTTTATAAAATATCCCTGTGTGTGTGTGTGTGTGTGTGTGTGTGTGTGTGTGTGTGTGTGTGTCCGTGGGCAGTACAGTTAGAAACCAAAAGTCTATTAAATACCAATACTGCCCAAAGACACAAAAACTTCCCAAGATGCCACACAAAGATACCCAAATTGCACGATTAATAGTTTCAGTGCTTATGGATTTTGATTAAAATGTCACGGGTTTAAAACATGTTGTAAAAAACCAATGCATTTTCTAGAAATAGTCTCTCAAGACCTCTTTATTGTGGATGAATTTTGTATAACTCTTCAACTGTAAGAGATACACAAGAACTTACTATAAACAGTTGTAGAACTCGCTAAAACAGGCAATTTGTCAAATATACATTTGGAGTTAATCGTTTCCGAGATATTCCTTGTTATTTGTTTATGGGCTTTAATTTTAAATTGCTTAAACTTTTCTCAAGTGGGAAGTAAATTTTCCTTTCATCTCTTGTTTTACTCCCGGGAATGCAAAAGAAATCAGAATCTCAATTGTTTCACAAAGAGATAGCTTTTTGCATAGCTCTAATATATTCCCTTATTCGCTTCTACTCACGAAGAAGCTGGTTTTAAGACTGTTTCTGCTAATGTTTACCTCGATTAGCATAACATAGATAAGAGAATAATCGTGGCAAGGAAGTGTTTGTATCCATAGTAAATCATGTGAATTTTTGTTTTAAGTGATTCATTTGTGTAACACTTAATTTTCACTCTTCTCTATAGGCCAATCTTACAATTTTTACTTTCTCTATACAGACTATATACATTGTGCATAGAGAATGTATTGCACTCCACCAAAAATTCGATACCGAGATTTCACCGGAAATATTTGTTTTAGGTCCCCTGTATCCAAAAAAAGCATTTTCACAAAAAGGTGTGTATGTGTCCGTGTGTCTGTGAACACGATAACTCAAAAACGAAAAGTCGGCAAAATACCAAACATAGTATTTAAGTTTTGTATCTTGGGATGCGACACGAAGATCTTGAGAAATATCCCCCCACCCCAAACTACTCTTTACATTGAAATTTTTTCGAAATTTTTTATTTTCTAATAAGTAGGTCTAAAGATTTTGATTAAAATATCATATATTAAGGATATTTACCTGGCAATTAAAATGTATATCTTGAATTTTCTGGGAATAGCCTCTGAAGATTGCTATTCTGGACGAATTTTACGGAATGATCAATTACTGCTACACCGTAAGAGATGCAAAAAGACTTACCACACAAAAAATGTAGAGCACTTTAAAACACACAATTTATGTTATATGCATTTTTTAATGGAGTTGATCGTTTTTGAGATATTTCTTGTTTTTGGTTTCAACTTTATAAATTTGTACTTTTCTCCCACAGAACTTAGTCAACTCCTGTCCATACAAACAAAGGAACTTCAGTAACATAGCAACCAGCTTTTGACTATCACTTTAACCTATGGTACTCTCTTATTTCGCTTCTACTTATAAGGAAGCAAGTAATAAGACTATTTCTGCCAATTGTTTTTCGATTAGAACAATAAGCTATTTAACAATAATTTGTTGCAGATATGTAGAGAAAGGCATGTGAATGGAACACGTCAGATTTTTATATCTAGGTGCTTACCTGATGTACATAGAAAAATGTCATTAGACATTCCGTTATAGCTTTAGGAGAATAAACAGTTAAATCTTGTCGGGTCGCTATGTGCAGGTTCCAATTCCAATTTTTTATGGACTTTAAAAGCAAAGAAATTATGTCCAAAGTTTCAAAAGATTAACAGTATTGGCATACTTAAACAAATGGTAACGAATTTTAAATAGCCGAAGTCCTGAGATAATGGAAATTTAAAATTAAGGATTTTGTTAAATATTGTTGCAGATTTGATATTTGAGCTGATAAGTATTATTAAAGCATATAATTTACAAATACATTCTCAAAAAACTGAAATCAAGCACTTGTGAGGAGCTACTATAAAAATCTGATGTGTACATTCACACGACTTTCTCCATATCCCTGCAACAAATTATTCTTAAAAAGCTTATACTTCTATTTACTTTATGCTAATCAGAAAAAATTAGCAGAAATAGTCTTATTACTCACTTCCTTGTAAGTAGAAGCGAAATAAGGGAGTACCATAGGTTAAAGTGTTAGTCAAAAGCTGGTTGTTATGTCAATGAAGTTACTTTGTGTATATGGATAGGAGTTGACAAGTTCCTGTATGAGAAAAGTATACGTTTTTCATAGCAGAAAGCAAAAATAAGGAATGTCTCAAAAACGACGAACTTACGAAAATAATGTATATAACAAAAGTTGTGTATTATAACGTGCTCTACATTTTTTGTGTACTAAGTTTTTGTCCATCTCTTACGGTTTAGCAGTTTTTCAAAATTCAGTAAAATTCATCCATGATAAACTACTCTTCAGAGGCTATTCCCAGAAAATTCAAGATATACATTTTATTTGTCAGGTAAATATGTTTAATATACGAAATTTTATTCAAAATCGTTGGAGCCATTTTTGAGAAAATCAAAAATTTTGACATAAGTTCCATGTAAAGGGTAGTTGGGTGTGCGAGGATTTTTCTCAAAATCTTCGTGTCGCATCCCTGGAAGATACTAAACTTAAATACCAAGTTTGGTATTTTACCGACTTTTCGTTTTTGAGTTATCGTGTTCACAGACACACGGACACACGGACACACTGACACACGAACACACACACACACATACCGACCTTTTTGTGAAAATGCTTTTTTTGAATATTGGGGATCCTAAAACATATATTTCCGGTGAAATATCGGTATCGAATTTTTGGGTGGAGTGCAATACCTTCTCTATACACTATGTACATAGTCCGTAGAGAAAAAGGAAAAATTAGGTTTGAAAAGTCATTAGCTTAATGGAGCATAGAGTATTACATTTCATTCATCCCAAAATACACTATAAGATTGTTTCCGTACCAAATAATTTTACATTACAATTTATATTAGGCTTTGATGTCAATTTTGCTACTGCAAAACAGAAACAAAAGTAAATTAGATATCATGCACCAAAAACGCGGATGTTAAAGTACATCTTTTGTCATACTGAGGAAAATAAAACTCATTCTGTAGGTTATTTGCTTAATTTATTAGCGAGAATAACTACTGGCCTAGATAATAAATTAAACATTTATTACACTTAACTAAAACCTAATTTTATTTGCCGTTTCTCGCTTGTAAAATTTATAATCACAAAAGTGCACTTCACCAGCAGACATAAATATCCAGTATTCGACCAAATTCGCTCACATACATCATACATCAGCAGAGCTATGACGCAAATCAACTAAACTTGTCCATTAATATCGATTTTATTTTACCAGGGCACAACCAGCGTTTTAATGGAATTATTAATTTAACATCTTTCCAAAGCGCTTCAGTACGTATTACATTTTGGTCGATAATGCAGACCGCGGATTTGGTAAATTAAATATCTGTAACATTGAATATTACCACCGAATATTTTATTTTCTATTTTAACGTTAAGTCGTGTTAATTAAGATATGTCAAGCTGTCCTGCTTTTCTTTCCCTTTTGCCGCACAAAGAGAGTTTATCAGCAGATCAAAGCGAAAAGGATGGAACTAATAAAAGAAAGGAAGGATGGGCGGAAAATGTATTCTGAAAAATTTGATGTGTTACACTCACATGACTTTCTCTAGTTCTACAAACTTCTCACATAAGAATATTCTTCTTTCTGCACGTTGCTAATGATATACTCATTAGCACAATGTTCTTATTACTTAGTTCCTTATAAGTAGAAAGAAAATAAGGGAACACACTATGTTAAACCGATAGTCAAATGTTTTAAAAGCTGTCGTTATTCGCTTGTCATTTCAAATCGCTTCTTTGCTTGTCCAGGAATAGAACAGAAAAACGGACACTTTCTGTCCCAGAAAAGTACAAGTACTCACAAGTGAAACCAAAAACAAGGAATATCTCGGAAACGGTTACTTCCACAACAAAAATGTAAAGGACATAAATTGTGTGTTTTGATCAGTTCTATATTTTATGTCAACTAAGTTTTTGTCTATCTCTTACCGTTTAGCAATTAAGCAAAATTTACCAAAATTCATCCAGAATAAAGGGATCTTCAGAGGCTATTCCCAGAAAATTCAATATATACAGTTTATTTGGTGTGTAAATATCTTTAATATAGGGGATTTTAATCAAAATCGTTGAGAGACATTTTTTAGAAAATCAAAATTTTCGAAAATTTTACCATGTAAAAGGTAGTTGGGGTCACATGCTTGGAATATACTAAACCTAAATACCAAGTTTAGTATTTAACGATCACACACAAACCTTTTTCTGAAAATGTTTTTTTGGATGCAGCGGGTCCTAAAACTGTATTTGCGGTGAAATCTCGGTATCGAATTACATACTACGTATAGAGAAAGTAAAAACACTGACAACTTGCGTAGAAGCACAGTGTAATAAACGCCAAATATATTACAATAAGGTAAGTACGATTGGAAAAGTGTCGGGAAAATGCAGTGGTAACAAAAGAAATCTCTTCTTAGGAAGGATCTCGATCGGAAATACGGTTGAAAATAGCATGTACTGGCTAAAATAGCATGAATCAGATAGTATGATTAGAGCTCTTTTGTTTTTCCTTTCTTTGGTTTGAATATATCAGTTCTACTACTAAATATAAAAAACGAAATAAAATAGGGCGATACAGGAAAATAATTATTCTGCCAAAGCAGTTTGGCTAACCCTGCCACATATACAGGGTGTTAATGAACCACAGCGAGATATTTTCACAGAATATGTAGACTACTTAAATAAGTAATTTGAGATGGGAGACTTAAGGCCTGTTTATTGAAATTTCGAAGTAACAGCCATAAGTTTCTGAAGTGCCAGTACGCCTCTGGTTAATTTATCAACCATTCGAGAGCATAACACGAAAAACAAAGGTACATACAGCGTTACTACAAAAGAAATAGACAACTTCAACTGCCTGTAAAAATAAACTATTAGAGATAGCAACCTAATTATTTTGGAGGTATGTTGAGAAACTCTCAAAGTTTCGTTTGCTACTATTGGTAACGCTGTAGTGTTTTGTTTGTTGTTGCAGAAGCTAAAATGGCGGAAAATCCTGTGGCAAAGGCATATTGCGTGTTGGAATTTGCTAGAACGCAATCAGCAACTGTTGTCCACGTTACCATAAAAAAGAATGATGCGCTCACAAAAACCAGCATCGTCTTCATCATGTCGCAACATGTCGATGCAAAAGTCACGCCGTATGACCTTATCCTCTTCATTCAGAAACTGCAACGTCTGTAATCTGTAAGGCATCATGTGCAGTCGCTTCCGCAAGATTTTCCATACAGTTTGCTGTGGAATTTGTAATTGCATGCTTGCCCTAGATGTCGATTTCTGTGGGCTTCTTACGTAGGCAGAACGAACACGTTCAACGTTTTCTTCCGAAACTCTTGGTCTTCCCAAGCTCTTCCCCTTTGCACAAACATCCCGTTGTCTCGAATTTTCTATACCAGTCGTAGATTGACTGTCTAGTCGATGGCGTTTTGTGGTAACGTGTTCTAAAATGTCGTTGGACAACAGTTGCTGATTGCGTTCTAGCAAATTCCAACACGCAATATGCCTTTTCCACAGGATTTTCCGCCATTTCAGCTTCTGCAACAACAAACAAAACACTACAGCGTTACCAATAGTAACAAACGAAACTTTGAGAGTTTCTCAACATACCTCCAAAATAATTAGGTTGCTATCTCTAACAGTTTTTGTTTTACAGGCAGTTGAAGTTGTCTATTTCTTTTGTAGTAACCCTGTATTACAGCGTACCTCTCTAGCGTAGTGGTTATGATACTGGCTTTCAAGTGAAAGATAGTTTCCGAGTTCGGGTCTCGTTCACGTATCGCGGCACTTCGTCTGGAATGAAAAAAAAAAAATAATAAAAAGCATTTACTCTATGACAGGAATCGAACTCATGTCCTTTGGGATAGCAGCTTTCCGCGTTACGCATTAACCCAACAGAACGTAGTTAATGAATGCTAGTGTCGCACTGTCAAATGATTAGTTCGAGATTTTTACAGATTTTTGCGACATTAAATCTTCAGAGCGCTAGTAACGAGTTGCTAAAAATCGATATTTCTATACTCGGGCAGCAGTTTTAAAGACATTTTAAGCCAACCTGCTTTGCTTTAACACCGACTTATCAGCACCTGATACCCACACGTTTAACGCTATGTAGTTGCGTTATGTTTATCCGGGGACCATGCATCGCCGATCTCAAATTACTTATATCAGTCACTTGTACAATCTCGTAATTTATTTCGGTGTAGTTCATTAACAGCCTGTATAAAGGAACGTATACCGTTTCAGTATAAGCGAAGTTCAATAACAATACTAATAATAATAATCCGACACAATTGGTGAACATTATTATGCAGTATATTTTGAGAATTCTATGATATGATTATTTAAAAGGCCATATTTATAATAATATTCATTGAAACCAAATTTGGAATGCAGTAACGTTATACTCAATGCATAAAACCCCGCAGTGCAGCGGCTGCTTCTGATTCATGCCTGTAAACAAAGGAACGTTGACAGAAGATCAGCGGCAGGTACTATACTAGGTTATACAATTGGCACACCTGATGGTGAAACTCATAAAATATACTATATATACATATATACGATATATACCATATAAATTGCATTATGGAGAATTGGTTGCTAATGTAAGTAAATAATATCGTTCGATTATCGTAGCAAAGGAGTTCGATTATGAATTTCGATTATCAGCAAGATTGAGTAATAATGGTGACTGGGAAGCACATGGGAAGAACTATATTCTTCAAAATTCCGTGGTGAAAGGCCAAAACACGGTTATGTCTAATTTGCGTGCATTTTGCATTTTTTGACGTGCCAGTAATATCCATATAACCATAGTGAGAAAACTCGACCTATTTATTCCAAATATAAATGATCTGGAATGCTAATTTTGGAAACTTCTGTCATAATCAGAATACGCATGCTAATTTTGTAATGCTAGTTCCAAAAAAAAAAAAAAAATAATGTAATTATAGTAAGTAATAGAATTTCAAACATGTGCTATTCAAATTTAAATTACAAATATTCTTTTCCTTTGGAAATAACCAGCCATATTATACATATTTCAAATAGGAAAAATCTGACGTGTTCCATTCACATGACTTTCTCTACATCTCTGCAACAAATTATTGTTAAAAAGTTTATGCCAGTATTTTCTTCACGTTAATCGAGAAAAAAAAAAAAAAAGCAGAAATAGTCTTAGTACTCGCTTCCTTATACGTAGAAGTGAAATAAGGGAGTGCCATATTTTAAAGTGATAGTCAAAAGCTGGTTGCTATGTGACAGAAGTTCCTTTGTTTGTATGGACACGAGTTGACAAATTCCTGTATGAGAAAGTACAAGTTTTTCAAATCTGAAACCAAAAACAAGGAATATCTAAAAAAAAAAAAAAACGATCAACTCCACAAAAAATGTATATAACATACATTGTGTTTTAATGTTTGGTACGTTTTTGTCTATCTCTTACGGTTTACGAGTTACACAAAATTCCGTAAAAATTCATCCAGAATAAAGTAGTCTTCAGAGGCTATTCCCAGAAAATTCAAGATATACATTTTATTTGACAGGTAAAATCAAAAGTTGCGAAAAAAGTTCCATGTAAAGGGTAGTTTGGGGTCGGGGGATTTTTCTCAAAATCTTCGTATCGCATTCCTGGAAGATACTAAACTTAAATACCAAGTTTGGTATTTTACCAACTTTTCGTTTTTGAGTTATCGTGTTCGCAGACACACGGGCACACATGGACCTTATTGTGAAACTGCTTTTTTTGGATACAGGAGACCCTAAAACATGTATTTTCGGTAAAATCTCAGTATCGAATTTTTGGGTGCATTACAATACCTTCTGTATACACTATGTACATTGCACGTGTAGAGAAAGTAAAAAGTATAAATTTTAACACATTTTCGATGCGGATGCTTTAATAAAGTGTCGGCTTTAAGAAGGAATATTTGCGTTATAAACACAGAGGTAGAGGGATCTCTCTGTATCTGATGGACCCTTTTAACTTTAATTACGGAGAGATGGAGTAAGGCAATCATCAGCAAAGTTGAGACACCAATGAGAGAAAAGAGTAGGTCCGTACGAAAGAGGAGCATGGAAGAGAAAGATAACTAAGGAAGAGCTGAAGAATAATGAAGAGGAATAAGAATGAGGCGGCGGTTATTGTGTGACGTCAAAGGCACGTTATCCTGGAGTGTATTTTGAGCTTCAGCACCACTGACACCCCCCCCCCCCCCCTGATTCCACGCGTTCATTGCCCAGGCAACTCTTGAGGCACGAGTCAGTGGAGTTCCTGAAACTGGCAGTCTATGCTTCTAACAAAAAGTCCATTCCATCTTTCATAAAGGTTACCAGTCAAACATATAGTGAGCGCACAAAGTCCGTAAACCCCTGTACTAAATTTAAAATTACGTGAGTAAATATGTTTTTTTGAGGTTGATACATATTCATATTATTCTCCTGTTAGATATCCATTGTTGGCGACTTCAATTGTTCGATTGTTGTCGCTCTTATGATAACAAATCTTATGAATCAAATTATTATTAGTGAGAAATTTCCTTGAGATTGACACTTGAGGGTGTGTAGGGGCTCATCAGGTTGCTGACCAATCTTAGTGTAAGAATACATAACCGTTAGAGGCATAATGCCATCGGCGTTCAGTGGAAATTAATGCGCGTTCTCATGCATGACTGATCGGATTGTAGGATTTCATTCTATAAAAAGTTTGGTTATGTTATACACAGTGATTCCCTAAGGGTTTACATTTATACATTTTATATATCATGGACATTGCTTTTGTTCTCATCCTAGAAATAGCATGAGTGACACTGTGTTTTCAAAATGTCAGCCATGATAAACGAAGTGAGGTTATGTTAGCCGAAATAATAAAACTTTACGTTCAGTGAAGTACAGGACACAATATTTAAAGGAATAGATGAGGTAACTAGTGAGAAATGTGGAAGGCAGTTCAACATACGAGAACTGTGGACACTTTAGAGGAAGCAGTGGCGCTGCAGACACAGCGAGTAAATATGCCAACAGCTTACCAAGACAGCTACGTGTTAGCAGGAATGTCAATCACAAGGTAATTTCTCCCCAATTGATGCTATTGAGAAAGAATGGCTGATACAGGTGATAACACAATTGAGGAACGCTTAGTGTCCACTGTGTGGGTTCATGAGCGTCAAATTAATGAAAAATGTCATGGACAATTTCGTTGCACGGTTAGCAGTACCGACAAAGTAGACGTTGTTAGAGTGGGAACGGAAAACATTTTTAACGGGCAGTGCTCGCGACGCGGTGAGAAATGGAAGATCATCCACCAGACTTTGACTTTGTGCTGACGTGGAGAAATCTATCCAACAGTGTCCGGTTAAATCCTTAAGGAAACGTACTGCAGAGTTAGTGGTACCGGAATCATTGAGTGTGACAATAAACATATGCTTTTCAAAGAACATTCGTCTGTGAACATGAAAAAGTAAAAAAAATTGATGTGTACCATTCACCTGACTTTCTCTATATCCCTGCAACAAATTATTCTTAAAAGCTTATACTTCTATTTATTTCATCCTAATCAGAAAAAATAGCAGAAATAGTCTTATTACTTCGAGCTGACAAATTCCTGTATGAGAAAAGTTTTTCAAAGCAGGAACCAAAAATAAGGAATGTCTCACAAGTGATGAACTCCACGAAAAAAATGTATATAACATTAATTGTGTGTTTTAACGTGCTCTACATTTTTCATGCAGTAAGTTTTTGTCCATCTCTTACGGTTTAGCAGTTATGCAAAATTCCGTAAAATTCGCCCAGAATAAAGTAGTCTTCTGAGGCTATTCCCAGAAAATTGAAGATATACATTTTATTTGTCAGGTAAATATCTTTAATATACGATATTTTAATCAAAATCGTTATAGCCATTTTTGAGAAAATCAAAATTTTCGAGAAAAGTTCAATGTAAAGGATAGTTGGGGGTGGGGGGATTTTTCTCAAAATCTTTGTGTCTCATCCCTGGAAGATACTAAACTTAAATACCAAGTTTGGTATTTCAGCGACTTTTCGTTTTTGAGCTATCGTGTTTACGGACACACACGGACCTTTTTCTGAAAATACTTTTTTTTGGATACAGGGGACCCTAAAACATATATTTCCGGTGAAATCTCGGTATCGGATTTTTTGGTGGATTGCAATACCTTCTCTATACACTGTGTACATGGTACGTATAGAGAAAGTAAAAATCTGATGTGTTCCGTTGAAGGTACATTGTTTGGAGTTGTTGCAGCATCCGACCACAAGCATTAACACGTGTCTGGAAATTAGCATCTGATAATTCCTTCAGTGACTCCAATGATGTTGAGTAAGATGAACACGAGAATATGGCGGCTGTGCAGAGACAGTGAGGGACACATACCGATGTTTTGGAGTCCTAAGATGTCAGGAGAAACATTCAATTACATGAATATTGGAAATGTGTACTTTTATTTCACGTCAGTTTGAATTTAATATAGGGGTGTACGGACTTTGTGCGCATACTGTATATCATCTGCAAAGAAACTCAAAAAGCAAAGTTGGTATATTAATGAAGTATTTCTGCATTGCTTCCTTACTTTCTGTATGGTTTATCCACAGTAGGTAGTGGAATTATAGCGTTCCGCCAAATGTGTAATGTTTTAAAGAAAATGCAGGTTTTGAGGTCATTTAATCACTAAAAATTATTTTAGAAAACTATACAGGGTATTAATGAACTACACCGAAATAATTTGCGAGATTGTGCACGTGACTGATATAAGTAATTTGAGATGGGCGATGATCCCCGGATAAACATAACGCAACTACATAGCGTTAAACGTGTGGGTATCAGGTGCTGATAAGTCGGTGTTAAAGCAAAGTGGGTTGAAAAAATGGCTTAGAATGTCTTTATAACTGCTGCCCGAGTATAGAAATATCGATTTTAGCAGTTCGGTCTTAAGATTTAATGACGTAAAAATCTGTAAAATCTCGAACTAATTAGCCTATGTAGCCTACTCTGGGGGCGGTTTTTCAACTGCTCTGGTGGCTTAATGCGTAACGCATGAGATTGAGTTCGATTCCTGTCATAGAGTAAATGTTTTTTTATTATTATTTTTTTCATTCTCGACGAAGTGCCGCGATACGTGGCGTACTGGCAGTTCAGAAACTTATATCTGTTACTTCGAAATTTCACTAAACAGGTCATAAGTCTCCTATATGAAATTACTTATTTAAGTAATCTACATATTATGTGAAAATATTTCGGTATAGTTCATTAACATTCTGTATATGTACATGAGGCACTACGAGACAGAGAGAGAGCAAGTGAGAGAATGAGAAGGAAGAAAGGGACAATTTTACATGACTTTCTCTATATCTCTGTAATAACTTATTAAAAAGCTTAATCGTCTATCTACATTATGCTAATCGAGAAAGAATTAGCAGAACTAGTCTTTCTACTTACTTCCTTGTAAGTAGAAGGGAAATAAGAAAGTACCACACGCCAGAGCGATAGTCAAATCTTTTAAAAGCTGGTTGCCATTTGGTTGAATTTCCTTTGTTTGTTTGGCCAGGAGTTAACAAAATTTGTGCGGGACTGTGTGAGAAAAGTATAAGTATTTTAAAACTGAACCAAATAACCAGGAATATCTCAAAAAACGGTCAGCTCAAAAAAAAATTGCTATAAATGGTGTGTTTTAACAAGATCTACATTTTTTGTTAGGCAGGTCTTTGTCTATCTCTTAAGGTATACCAATTATTCAAAATTCATCCAGTATAAAGATGTCTTCAGAGGCTTTTGTTAGAAAATTCAAGACATACTAATTATTTGTGATGTAAATATCTTTAATATAGATATTTTAATCGAAATTATTAATACCATTTTTGAGAAAAACAGTTTTCCAAATTTTTTCAAAGCAAAGCGTAGATTGGGGTGGGGAGAATTTTTAACCTTCCTGTCGCATCCTTGGAAGATGGTAAACTTAAATACCAAGTTTGGAATATAATGGTATTTTAATTTTTGAGCTATGCTGTCCATACACACTCACACACTCACCTTTTTCTAAAAATGCTTTTCTTTGGACTCAAAACATATTTCCGGTGAAATTTCGGTATCGAATTTTTGGGTGGAAAACAATACCTTCTCTATTTACTATATACATAGTACGTGTAGAGAAAGTAAAAAGCAAGCAATGGGTAATTTATAATAACACAGAGTATCGTCACGGGGAATCCCCCCCCCCCCACTTTCACTAATTTCCATGTTCTAACTTAAGTCAGTTATGCAGTAGTGAAACCTGGGTGGATATCTTCTTGTGAGCTAAGTGATAATTTGGAGCTATTATCACGCTCTTTCCAATTAAATGTTGAAGCAGTTCTTTATATTCCGTGACTAGGTTACTACTGAGTTAGGGTTATTCACGCACCCCCCTCCCCCAGGATACTGGGGTAGAACCTCGAACGTAAGTCCTTGTGGCCCTTTGTCTCTTATGTGACTCCAGGGAGGGAGGGTTAAGAGAAGAGACCCGAAGGGCTATCAGATCCGGTTGACAATGAGCGCCAGCATAAACGGAATCCCTAGCGACTAACGTAGGAGCGCCTTCGCCGCTGCCCTTGACGGGGTCCCAGTCCCTCAGCGGACTCCAAGAGGAAGCCACAAACCGAGTATTCACTACGACGAAACCAGCCACCATTGCTCGCCTGTAGTGTTGTGGTAGAGTGTTTGCCTCACATTCAAAAGGTCGTGAGTTGGAATCTCACTTAGGGCGAGTTATTCGGATAAGGTTTTTTTCGGGGTTTTCCCTTATTCTGAGAAGACGAATGTTAAGTAACTTTAAGCTCCATTGACCCCGAGATCATTTGAGCATCATACCACCAATTTCATTTATCGTCCGATATGATCAACCAGGTTCAAGGACGTTAAGCTAAAAAAACACTATCGCCTGGTCCTTCAATTCTGAAAGAAATGACTAGGAAAAGGAAATGGTGGGCCATGAGGATCGAAACCCGTGAGCTCCCGAATGTTAATCACAGACAAAACCACCTGGTTCATACGTTAAAAGTTTTCTCTCGCTCGCTTAAACAGGGGATACTAGGTGGGCAGCAAACTTCCCTTGTAATATGCAAGGCGTTTAGATACAACAGTCCTGGAATAGCTTTCCACGAAACGTGAACTGCGCACAACCACTGACGTGAAGAATTCCATCATTTCGGCGCCCTCTATTGACGTATCTACGTTACGCTCAGACTGTCAATAATGGTGTTTATTTCCTCAACACTGTTTATTTGAGTTTCGACACGAGTGCCGGATACCACTAGGGTGAACACAAGTCACAATCGACCCTCGGATTGGAGGCGTGTTTCGGCTTTCAATTTTCTTCTCTCATCTGTTTAACTATCGATTGCAGAGCTGGAGTGCAGCTCAAAATCCATGCCACACTGATGCTGCTGTTTTACTTTCTTTACCAGATACTTAGTACAAGGAAGTATGGTATTCCACCAGAAAAAACTGATGTGTTCCATTCACATGACTTTTTCTACATCTCTGCAACAAATTATTGTTAAAAAGCTTATGCTTATATTTACTTCATGCTAATCGAGAAAAAATTAGCAGAAATAGTCTCATTACTTGCTTCTTTGTAGGTAGAAGCGAAATAGGGGAGTACCATAGGTTAAAGTGATAGTCAAAAGTAGGTTGTTCGTATGGACAGGAGTTGACAAAGTCTTGTGAGAAAAGTATACGTTTTTTAAAGCTGAAACCAAAAACAAGGAATATCTAAAATAACACCCACTGCACGAAAAAAATGTATATAACATAAATTGTGTGTTTTAAAGTGCTCTAATTTTTTTGTGAGGTGAGCTTTTCTGCATCTCTTACGGTTTAGTAGTTATGCAAAATTCCATAACATTCATCCAGAATAAAGTAGTCTTCAGAGGCTATTTCCAGAAAATTCAAGATATACATTTTATTTATCAGGTGAATATCTTTAATAAATGATATGTTGATCAAAATTTTTGAGAAAATCAAAATTTTTTAAAAATGTTCCATGTAAAAGGTAGTTTGAGGTGGGGGGATTTTCTTGAAAATCTTCGTGTCGCATCTTTGGAAGATACCAAACTTAAATACCAAGTTTGGTATTCAACGGTGTTTTCGTTTTTGAGCTATGCTGTCCACAGACATACACACGGACCTTTTTCTGAAACTTTTTTTTTTTTTTTTTTTGGAATCAGGGGGAACCAGAACATGTATTTCCGGTGAAATATCGGTATTGAATTTTTGGGTGGAATATAATACCTTCTCTATACACTGTTAGAGAAAGTAAAATTGTCCTGTTCAATTCAATTGTTTTTATCCATTTATTGTACTCTAAAGTGATCACATGTTAGAATGTTGTTAATTCCAAAACTTTAATTATTAATAAACTGCTGTAAAAAGGCAGATTACATTTGCCAAGGATTATCGTAATCCGTTAATTAAGTTGCAGCGAATTATAACTAACCAATTTTAATAAACAGGTCCGGAACAAAACCGAGAATTTATAATTGCATTGTTCAGCGGTAACAAAGTAAGATTTTCATGGCAGGGAGTGCAGTTATCAACAATACAAATGATATTGTTTTGCAAGTGTCTTTGTGACAGAGGATCATCTCAAGCAACGCCACAGTTGCCAGATCAAAGTAGAAATTATTGGCTCCGGCATGAATATGCTGGCTAACGCTACATTTGCTTTTGCTTTGTATTGCAAGAATAGAAATGTTTTATGCGACTCCGAAAAGATGACTAAGCGCTGTGTTGATAATGAAGCATTAAGTTTGTTAGTTAAGTTGGCAGAGGATTCAAAAAACGTCTACATAACTCCACTAAATCATGCCGAGGCTCTGCCCTACAGCCTACGTCTTTGATTGGTTACCGACACGATTATTTTCTGTTTAGCACTGACGACACATCAAGAATAATCTGATGTGTTCCATTCACATGACTTTCTCTACATCTCTACAACAAATGATTGTTAAAAAGCTTATACTTCTATTCACGTCATGCTAATCAGAAAAAAATTAGCAGAAATAGTCTTATTACTTGCTTCCTTGTAAGCAGAAGCGAAATGAGGGAGTACCATAGGTTAAAGTGAAAGTGACTGAAGTTCCTTTGTTTGTATGGACAGCAGTTGACAAATTCCTGTATGAGAAAAGTATGTTTCTCATAGAAGAAACCAAAAACAAGAAATATCTTAAAAACGATTAACTTCACGAAAAAAATGTATATAACATAAATTGTGTGTTTTAACGTGTTGTACATTTTCTGTGCAGCAACGTTTTGTCCATCTCTTACGGTTTAGTAGTTATGCAAAAATCCGTAAAATTCATCCAGAATAAAGTAGTCTTCAGAGGCTATTCCCAGAAAATTCAAGATATACATTTTATTTGGCAGGTGAATAGCTTTAATATACGATATTTTAATCAAAATCGTTAGAGCCATTTTTGAGAAAATAAAAATTTTCGAAAAAAGTTCCATGTAAAGGGTAGTTGGGGGTGGGGGGATTTTTCTAAAAATCTTGGTGTCGCATCCCTGGAAAATACTAAAGTTAAATACCAAGTTTGGTATTTTACCGACTTTTCGTTTTTGAGTTATCGTGTACACAGTCACACGAACACACACACACACCCGGACCTTTTTCCGAAAATGCTTTTTTAGGTAAAGGGTAATCTAAAACATATATTTCCGGTGAAATCTCGGTATCGAATTTTTGGGTGGAGTGCAATACCTTCTCTATACACTATGTACATAGAACGTATAGAGAAAGTAAAAATCTGATGTGTCCCATTGATGTAACTTTCTATTTCCATAAACAAACTATTGTTACAAAACGTTATTCTTTTATCTACATCATGATAATCGAGATGAACATTAGCAGAATTAGTCTTATTAGTTGCGTCCTTGGGAAATGAAGGGATATTAGGCTAAAGCGATACACAAATCTTTTAACAGCCGCTTTCTATGTGAAACAACCGAGGTTCGGTTCGCTTTGCATAGTCCTGTTTGGGAAAAGAGTATAGGCGCTGTTTTGAAGGTCTTCGTTGGTTTGAAAGAGCTACGTCTTCAGTTCAGAGAAAAAGTGAAAGTCGCTGGGTGCCAGGTCAGGACTGTACGGTGGATGATCGAAAATGTCCATTCAAATTGTTCAAGGAGCCGATGAGTTGTGCCAGCAGTGTGTGGACGAGCGTTGTCATCGATCAACACAATTCAAGTCAGCATTCCTCTTCGTTTGTTTTGAATGGCTCTCCGCAAACGTCGTAAAGCACGAAGATCTTCAATTCTCATTTGAAATCATTGGCGGCAACATTTTTTGAAGCGGGTATTGCAAAGCTTGTGTACAGGTACGATAAATGTCTCAATAATGAAATAATTTTCTATGAACTTGTCTTTTATTTATAGCCTATCGGAGTTTGAAAAAAAAAAAAACGGCCCTCATACGTTGTTGAGACATACATGTCACTCACAACACAAAACTATTTTTTGTTCAGGGGATCTCAAGACAAGTATTTCCGGTGATATCTCGTTATCAAATTTTGGATGGAATTCAACACCTTTCTACATGACACTGAGAGTAAAAATATGTTTCATAAAAATATTTTATGCTAATAAATGCGTGAGAAAGGATTTGAATACCTCGAATTTTTACATTCTCTATACGCACTATGTATATAGTGTAAGAGAAGGTATTGCACTCCACCCAAAAATTCGATACCGAGATTTCACCGGAAATATATGTTTTAGGGTCCCCAATATCCAAAAAAAGCATTTTGTCCGTGTCTGTGTGTGTGTGTGTGTGTGTGTGTGTGTGTGTGTGTGTGTCTGTGAACACGATAACTCAAAAACGAAAAGTCGGTAAAATACTAAACTTTGTATTTAAATTTAGTATGTTCCAGGGATGCGACACGAAGATTTTGAGAAAAATCCCCCACCCCAAACTACCGTTTATATGGAACTTTTTTCGAAAATTTTGATTTTCTCAAAAATGGCTCTAACGATTTTGATTAAAATATCATATATTAAAGATATTTACCTGACAAATAAAATGTATATCTTGAACTTTCTGGGAATAGCCTCTGGAGAGTAGTTTATTCTGGATGAATTTTACTGAATTTTGAATAACTGCCAAACCGTAAGAGATGGGCAAAAACTTACAACACAAAAAATGTAGAGCACGTTAAAACACACAATTTATGTTATATACATTTTTTTCGTGAGTTCTCGTTTTTGAGACATTCCTTATTTTTGGTTGTTGCTATGAAAAACTCCTATCCATATAAACAAAGGAACTTCATTGACATAGCAACCAGCTTTTGACTATCAGTTTAACCTATGGTAGTCTCTTATTTAGCTTCTAGTTACAAGGTAGCATATAATAAGACCATTTCTGCTCATTTTTTCTGATTAGCATAAAGTAAATGAAGTATAAGCTTTTTAAGAATAATTTGTTGCAGGGATATAGAGAAAGACATGTGAATGAACACATCAGATTTTTTAAGTAATTTGAATTAATTGAAAAGGTATGCAGTTAAAAACAGAAGCCATTCAAGCTCACTGTATATAATAAATCACATTTCTTTAAGATGAAAGTATAAAATTACAAACATAATATACGCATTATATATCATGTGACGAAAGATTTATCTATATAGTGCGGTCGGTTATGGTTTATGGAGTAATATGCTGGGACCCATACAGGGGTAATCAAACTGATACACAGACGGCCGGTTAAATTCATAAAGTGAGGTAAAGATTTTGGGGTTACGAAAGGCGAAGAGAATAAATGGGAACCGCTAAAAGTTAGGCGTAAAACACATAGGTTTAAGTGCATGGGTGGACGTTAAAAAGAGGTTAGAAAACCAAGCATACTGCGGACGAAACGATCATTTGTATAAAATTATGGATAGAGGGGTACAGAAACGACGTAGGAAAATTTTCTTTTGTTAAAGGACCATTGAAGTATGGAATGAATTGCCTCTGACTTTAAAGAACTTTAGGAATAATTAAAGAGAATAAATAAATGCTAGTTAATTTGAGTAAATATTGTGAAGTAATTAAGGATCTCAAAAACTGTATTAGTGTATATTATTAATGTATATAGTATAGTATTATTGTTGAGGCTTCATAATAACTGTTATAAATTGGCTGGTAGTTCACATAAGTATTGCTATACTGAATAATAGGTAGTTAGGCACTAAGAAAAACATGTATATATAATATGTTGTATTAGTATTCTTAATTTAACTGTAAAATAATTATTCTGAGTGAATTTTGTACATTTAACTCTGCCACCGGGCAGCATCCATCATTCCATCCATCCATCCACCCACCCACCCATCCCCCACCAACCCATCCATCCATCCACCCATCCCCCACCCACCCACCCACCCACCCATCCATCCACCCATCAATCCATCCCCCACCCATCCACCCACCCACCCACCCACCCATCCACCCATCCATCCATCCACCCATCCATCCACCCATCCATCCATCCACCCATCCATCCATCCATCCCCCACCCACCCATCCATCCACCCATCCACCCATCCACCCATCCCCCACCCATCCACCCACCCATCCATCCATCCACCCATCCCCCACCCATCCATCCATCCATCCACCCATCCACCCATCCCCCACCCACCCATCCATCCACCCATCCCCCACCCATCCACCCATACCCCACCCATCCCCCCATCCCCCACCCATCCATAATTCTTCAAATAGAATGCCCGATTTGTGACTTCAGGTAAACGCTCAACCCTTAGCAACAGTCTTGTGTTGTATCAGAAAGTTTCAACCAGCAATTCAGTTACATAAATAAGTTCAAGTCAACAATGGATAAGAAATTGCGGACCTATTGATGACTTGTTATGCAGCTTCATGTAGGACAGCAGCTGGAATATGCTGGCGCGCAAAGGATTTTTGCTGCATTCCTCAAGCCTTTAAAGCTGTCAAGAACAGCTGAGAGAGATCTGGAGCAGCGTGGGTCAGATCAGCTTTATACACGTCAAGGGATTCTCAACCATTTTGAAGTTCATGCCCACCCACCACACAAAACTAGACTATTTTCAGCGTGTGAAAGTGGTCTAAAACTCGCTGAGTTTATTTTACTTACAAAGTGAAAACGCCAAGATTTTCGTATCAAAGCTAGGGTCATTGTGTGTCTCGTAACTCAGAATAAAGCCATACCAATGGAAGCTTCTAGCATATCTCTCGAAGCAAAATCATTTTCCAGCCATCGTCTGTATGTAGCGATATTACCAGTCATTGTTAACGAAGCAATTCGTGGACAACGTAACAATGCGGTGTGAACATAACAGCAGTAACTCCTGAGAAAGTTACTTCCACTATTAACACATTTTACAACATTCATTAGGTGTTTATGACAATATTAAATCAAATTCGAAATTCCAAACCTACTCTTTTGACATAAACACAACTAACGTTTAATTTTTACTTTCTCTATACGTTCTATGTACATAATGTATAGAGATTTCACCGGAAATTTATATTTTAGGGTTCCCTGTATCCAAAAAAAAAAAGCATTTTCAAAAAAACTGTTCGTTTGTATGTGTATGTGTGTCTGTGAACACGATAACTCAAAAACGAAAAGTCGGTAAGGTACTTAACTTGGTATTTAAGTTTAGTATCCTCCAGGAATGCGACACGAAGATTTTGAGAAAAAGCACTCTTTACGTGGAGCTATTTTAAAAAAAAATTAATTTTCTCAAAAAGGCTCAAATGATTTTTATTATTTTGAATTTTCTGGGATTAGCCTCTGAAGACTACTTTATTCTAAATGACTTTTACGGGATGTTGCAAAGCTGCTAAACCGTAAGATATAGACAAAAACTTACCGCGTAAAAAATTTAGAGCACATTAAAGCACACAATTTATTTTATATACTATTTTTCGTGGAATTTATCTTTTTTTTTATTTATTTTATTTTTTTTTTAGATATTCTTTGTTTTTGAAAAAGCATACATTTTTCTCATACAGGAATTTGTCAACTACTGTCCATACAAACAAAGGAATATCTCAAAAAACAATCAACTCCACGAAAAAAAAGTGTATTCAACATAAATTGTGTGTTTTAATGTGCTCTACATTTTTTGTGTGGTAAGTGTTTGTCTCTCTCTTACGGTTTAGCACCTATGCAAAATTCCGTAAAATTCTCTCAGAATAGTCTTCAGAGGCTATTCCCATAAAATTCAAAATATACATTTTATTTGTCAGGTAAACATATTTAATATACGATATTTTAATCAAAATCGTTAGAGCCATTTTTTAGAAAATAACAAATTTCGAAAAAAGTTCCACGTAAAGGGTAGTTTGGTGTGGGGGGATTTTTCTCAAAATCATCGTGTCGCATCCCTGGAAGATACTAAACTTAAATACCAAGTTTGGTATTTTACCGACTTTTCGTTTTTGAGTTATCGTGTTCATAGACACACGGACACACAGACACACACACACGGACCTTTTCCTGAAAATACATTTTTTGATACAGGGGATCCTAAAACATATATTTCCGGTGAAATCTCGGTATCGAAATCTTTGGTGGAGTGCAATACATTCTCTATTCACTATGTACATAGTGTGTATAGAGAAAGTAAAAATAGATCAGTCAACGTGAATCACTCGTATTCTGTGCTCATTTCAGAGAGATATCTTAAAACAGTGTCGGAGTTTTTTTACAACACGAGTAGACACTTCAACGCCTTGATAATTACTTGTTAAATTGCAAGAAGGACAAAATATTAATTTTGTTATATTTTGTTAAATAAAATGGTTATATATTTATTCAGAGAACAGGGAAAGACCTATAAATACCGTTCCTTGTCCGGCCTAATAATATACGAATGCAGGATCTTCGGATTTGTAATTTACTTATTCGCCAAAAGACCCTTATGAGCATATTGCAGAATGTGAGAGATCCCGCATCAAAACAAAGTTGGGAGTGTAAAACAAATGTTGAAAACATCCAGTGTCATTGCCTATATAAGCCTCAATTCGTCAGAGTATCGACTATTGCACGCCCTGATGAACCTCAATGCTGCATAGCCTCAAGTTATTTCAAAAGCAAACACAGCTGGGGATTTACTGTGTGTGTGACGTTCCATATGGTGAAAAATAACTACATCCTACGTTGATCAGAATGAATTCGGCATTTAAAAATGTGATGTGTTCCTTACACATGACCTTCTCTACATCTCCGCAACAAATTACTGTTAAACATTTTCTTCTATGTACGAGGTACGTCCAAAAAGTAAGTTCCGCTTCAATTTATCTCCGCTGCAGCGCTGCGATCGCAGTTCCACACATGCGCGGTAGACGCTCTGTATCAAGGAGAAGAAACGTGCGCCATTTTGAGATCGCTGTCGGCCACATACGCTTTGTTGTGCTTGTTTTCAATGTCGGTGTTGATTGAAAATCCCGCCGCTTGTGAAATCAGATCTGTGATCCGTTTTCCGAATGCTAGGCAAGTGAAACCAATTGAAATTTATCGGCAAATTTGCGAAGTTTACGGACAAAATGCAATGAGTGATTCAATGGTGAGAAGGTGGACCCGACAGTTCAATGAAGAACGAAGTGGGCGTCCCTCCTTGGTTACAAAAGAGCTGGTTCACGCGATTGATGACAAGATCCAGGAAAACAGCAAGTTTATAATTAGTGCTCTCGCTATGGAATTTCCCCAAAGCTCACGATCACTAATTCATTAAATTGTTACAGAAAAACTGAAATTTCGTAATCTTTGCTCACGTTGGGTACCAAAGATTCTTACTGAGCAACACAAAAAAGAAAACGGATGGGTAGTGCACTTCAGTTTTTAACCCGTTATGATGAAGACGGCGAAGAATTTCTGACACAGATAGTCACAGGAGATGAGACTTGGGTTTCTTACGACACCCCTGAAAGTAAGCGGCAATCAATGGAATGGAGGCACACTTCATCCCCAGCAAAGGTTAAGCCGAAACAAATCTTGACACCTCGAAAAATGATGTGCACAGTGTTCTGGGACTGGAAAGGCATCTTACTCATTGATTTCTTACCGCGTGGTCAAACAATCAAAGCAGATGTTTATTGCGAGACACTTAGGAAATTGCACCGCCAATACAGAATAAGCGCCGAGGATTGCTGTCAAAAGGTGTTGTTTTTCTTCACGACAACGCACGACCACACACTGCAAATGTGACGAAAAACCTCCTACAGGGATTTGGCTGGGACGTGTTTGACCATCCTGACCTCGCTCCTAGCAACTTTCATCTGTTCTTACATCTCAAGTCTTGGCGGTCAACACTTCAACAATGACGAAGAACTGAAAGAAAATGTTTAAAACTTTTTGAAGACACAGGCGGCAAACTTCTATGAAGAAGGTATACAAAAACTTGTGCCACGCTATGACAAATGCCTGCAAAATTTCGGCAGTTATGTGGAAAAGTAGTTTAATAGTTGTAGAATTTTGTGCAATAAATAATTATTCTGTATCTGTACACAATTTAATTTTATTACCAAACGGAGCTTACTTTCTGTACGTACCTCGTATTTCATGCTTATCGATAAAAAATTAGCAGAATTAGTCTTACTTGCTTCTTTGTAAGTAGAAGCGAAATGAGGGAGTATCAAATGTTAAAGTGATAGTCAAAAGCTGGTTGCTATGCGACTGAAGTTGCTTTGTTTGTATAGACAGGAGTTGACAAATTCTCGTAGGTGCCTTGTAAACTTCTTTCTTAGATCAATTCCATACAGCATAAATGTGATGAAGTTAACGTAGAATTAGTTTACTCAGCGAAACATTTTAACAAATTGAATTGATTCACATGTTCTTGAAACTATCACCATGAGCGGGTTAATCACCGAAAACCACATTTGATTTCCGATGGTACGACTTCATTTCTTAAAGAACCTGTGGATGAAAAATGGCCCAACAGATCTGTATACAAATTACGAAATTGTAGCAGAATTGCAAATTATAAATCACCCTCCATCAACCGGTATGTGTCCCCTACCCATTTTCGTGAATTCATGGTTTTCTCCTAGTCATGATTCGCAGGTGCAAATCTGGCTGAGGGTGATGGATTTTTCGGACACAAAAAGCCTTAATATGGGTTCCTTCAGAAGGGAAGTAGAGCCGGTGGTCTCGTGTAATGTTTATTTGCATATAAAATACCTCCACGCATTGAAATAGGAAGCTTCCTAGGCAAAATTCCGCTATTTTGCGTCCGCAAGTCGTGATTTCATCCTGTAGTACCACCTAACGGCAATGAATCGATCCCTCGTTACCTTGGCGAATAGCGGCAAACTAGAAATTCAAACATCGTAACGGTGCCCTATGCTCTACTTAGAATATACAGGAAATTAACTAACCTAGTAATGACGGCGGGTTTCCTTAGCCTGCTTGACAAGCGGGAGACCTAGCTCGGGGTGCACTCAGCCTCATGAGGTCCCTGGGGGGGGGGGCCCATCGAGCAGCTACTCGATTGAGAAGTAGCGGCTCTATATCGAAGGGAGGAATTCGAAGCATGAACCGCGTCCATGACGTCTTCGGGCTGAGCTAGGGTAGGCAATGGTCCCTTGTGGACTGCCGAACCATGGAGTTAATTAGAAGTTGTCATAAAGACATTTTTGTTCTCATTGTCACTGGCATTATTACTTTCTCTATACGTACTATGTACATAGTGCATAGAGAAGGTATTGTATTCCACCCAAAAATTAGATACCGAGATTTCACCAGAAATACACGTTTTGGGTCCCCCTGAATAAAAAAGAACATTTTTTACAAAAAGGCCCGTGTGTGTGTGTCTGGACAGCATAGCTCAAAAACGAAAGGTCCGTTAAAAACCAAATTTGGTATTTAGGTTTGGTATCTTCCAAGGATGCGACAGGAAGATTTTCACGAAAATCCCCTCACCCCCAATTACCCTTTACATGGAACTTTTTTCGAAAAGTTTGATTTTCTAACGATTTTGATTAAAATATCGTATATTACAGATATTTACCTGACAAATAAAGTGTATATCTTGAATTTTCTGGGAATAACCTCTGAAGACTTCTTTATTCTTGAGGAATTTTCATAACTGCTAAACCGTAAGAGATAGACAAAAACATACAATACAAAAAATGTAAAGCACATTAAAACACACAATTTATATTATACACATTTTTTTTCGTGCAGATGATCGTTTTTGAGATATTCCTTTTTTTTTGGTCTCAGTCTTGAAAAACTTATATTTTTCTCATACAGGAATTTGTCAACTCGTGTCCATACAAACAAAGGAACTTCACATAGCAACCAGCTTTTGACTATCACTTTAACCTATGGTACTCCCTTATTTCGCTTCTACTTACAAGGAAGCAAGTAATAAGACTATTTCTGCTTATTTTTTCTCGATTAGATGAAGTAAGTACTAGCATAAGTTTTTTAACAATTTGTTGCAGGGATGTAGAGAAAGTCATGTGAAGGAAACACGTCAGAGTTTATGACTTTCGTAACCTATTCTCAGAAATGTTAATATCTCATTGCGCAGTTGCATGGAAACGGGAATGAGTTAAAACACCGATTTTAAAATGAGATCTTAAGCTTCACTCCTGGTTCCGGCCACCCGTTTTTCTCCTCTCAGGTCTCTTCCTCTCTCTCGCTTGACCGCGCCTGCTTCCTCTACCTACACACTAAAGGTTATGTAGTAGAGAAAGGAAAAGTTAAACATTTCCACGAGGTATCGTAAATCATTCTGAACCGAGAGGAGGTTATAAAAGATTTACTTGTTGCCAAGTTAACAAGGATTTTACTGATTTGAGGCCTGCTGCTGTTTTCATTATCGATGTATTCGCAGCACGACAAAAGCCATGTCGATGTCTGGAATACTTGCACGTCACTGGCGGGGGATTTACTTTGGGCAGCACACGGTACGTTCCCTGAATAATTAACTCCTTTGGCGCGGCCCTGTTCCAGTAGTAAGGCTTTCCTTCATACAGCTCCCGGGTCCCTGCATGCATTTAAATATTGATAACGACTCATAAAACTCACCAGCGAGTATATGGAGAATATTTCTTCTTTCACAATAGATAAACATATTCACAGAGCACGCCTCTATACTATAGCATAGCGTGTCAGCCTTATGTTCAAAGGGTCCCTAGTTCGAATCTCGGTTGGGTTGAATTACCCCGATAAAGTCATTTTTCCAGGGTTTTCCTCTATCCCAAGAAGAGGAATGCTCAGCAACTTTAAGCTTCATGAAACCAAGACATATTAGAGCGTCAGTTCACCGATTTCATTCATGTCCGATATGACGTGTTCCATTCACAAGGCTTTCTCTACATCTCTGTATCAAATTATTGTTGAAAAGCTTATGCTTCTATTTACTTCAAACTAATCGAGAAAAAATTAGCAGAAATAGTCTTATTACTTGCTTCCTTGTAAGTAGAAGTGAAATAAGGGGGTAACATAGGTTAAAGTGACAGTCAAAAGTTGGTTGCTATGTCACTGAAGTTCCTTTATTTGTACGGACACCAGTTGACAAATTCCTGTATGAGAAAAGTACAAGTTTTTCAAGGCTGAAAAAAAAAATATAACATAAATTGGGTGTTTTAAAGTGCTATACATTTTCTGTGTGGTAAGTTTTTGTCCATCTCTTACGGTTTAGCAGTTATGCAAAATTTCGTAAAATTCATCCAGAATAAAGTAGTCTTCAGAGGCTATTCCAAGAAAATTCAAGATATACGTTTTATTTTTCAGGTAAATATCTTTAATATACGATATTTTAATCAAATTCGTTAGAGCCATTTTTAAGAAAATCAAAATTTTCGAAAAAAGTTTCATGTAAAGAGTAGTTGGGGGGGTGTGTGTGAATGGATTTTCTTGAAAATTTTCGTGTCGCATCCTTGGAAGATACCAAACTTAAATACCAAAAATACCCAATGTCACACACACACACACACACACACACACACACACACACACACACCTACGTTTTGTAAAAATGTTTTGTTTCTTTTTGATTCAGGGGGTCCTAAAACATGTACTTCCGGTGAAATCTCGGTATCGAATATTTGGGTGGAACACAATACTTCCTCTATACACTATATACATAGTACGTGTAGAGAAAGTAAAAACTCAGAATATAAATTAACAGCATCACCATGGCATGTTTTCATCATACTAGCTGGCTTACCCAGCGTTACAAGGCTTTTTACTTTCTGTGCTAGGTACATAATGGGTAGAGAAAGTATTGCATTCCACTAAAAAAACTCAGTACTGACTGTGGACAGCACAGCTAAAAATGAAAAGACCGAACACGTCAGATTTTTGCCCTTCTACTTACAAGGAACTAAATAATGACAATTTCTGTTAATGCTTATCTCGATTAACATAAAGTAGATAGAAGAATAACTTTCATAACAATAACTTATTACTAATTAAGCCTATCTCAGGGGTTTGTGGGTGAGGCTAATATCAAAAACACTGCATTACCCTTACGACTTGCATTTATTGCATCACGGATTTAACGGGTGGCTAGCTTATTCCTTACAAATGCGTTAGAAATAAATACCATCCCACCACTTAAATTATTAATCAGGAGCCTAATCGAAGCATCTGCACATCACTGCCCCACCATTCCAGCACGTGACGTGCGCGTAACACAATGTGATGTGAACAAGCTCAAAAGAGATAGTTATAGAGTAACCGCATAGCAGATCTGTGTTGCCTTAAATACTGATCCTGGGTGACGCCAGCTTTCGCCCCATAAAATGTAACAGTATCTCTTATTGGTTCTTAGTTAAAATCACCTCACAAGGTACGTGACAAAATTGTGCCAAGTTCAGACGTCATAGCGTGCACATGGCGCGTTTGGAAGAACCCAATGGTTCCTTCTCACTTTAACTTTATTCTTGCTTTGTCTGTTTCTCCAATTCCATGTGCTACTTGGAAGACAAGTCACTATTCCTGTCTCACTTCTTTATAAGTCTGTTCTATCTTACATTCTTTAGCCTAAATCCTGTGTTCATTAACAGGTGCTGGTTGGTGAACTGTTAACTGGAATTGATCTAGCTTGCCTTGCCTTTATTATCTCAAATACAACAACTTGCATTTATGCATATTTCTATCCTTAAAAATTCACAATTATTTTACTTTGCTTTCTATAAGATGGGGGGGTTTCTTTTTATATTAGTTTATACCAAAAGTTCACTTTGATAATTTGCTGTTTCAAATTTGTGTGCTAAAATAAGTTAAGTTGTACTTTTGTATTTTATGTAGGAAATTTTGGGTACATAATGCATAGTGTAGCTTGAGGCTTTGTGCAGATGTTTTCCAGTAAAAGGAAGTTACCTTGGGAAGGTCTGTGTTCGTATAACGCATGTTAATTTCCCTAAGGTTGGGCAGTTGGATTTCCTAGTCGTTATTATGCCTTAATTGTCCGCATACAAGTATGCAAGAATTACAAACGTTCCTGGGCTTCCCTTAAGGGAGGCGAGCTGACTCCATATTATTCCTGTGTTTGTACAACAGGGATACTGAGAAATGTTATGTTGTAAGCCTCGCCCAAGGGATTTCATTTGTTTTACAAATTTGAAAAGGAAAAAATAACGAGTTTGTGCAGTTTCTCTGCAACTTTCTCATGATGAAACATTTGCCGGCTACTAAACGAAAATTAGAACAACGCTGTGCATATTTTAAAATAGAAAAAACTGCTTAATGAGATTAGTTACAACATCCGCACTAGAAAGAACTCAACTCCCAAATCAACCATTTAAATTTTATTACTTTCTCTATTCATCTAAGTACATAGTGTATACAGAAGGTATTACACTCCACCCAAAAATTCCATACCAAGATTTCAACGGAAATATATGTTTTAGGGTTCCCTGTATAAAAAAAAAAACATTTTCAGAAAAAGGTCCATGTGTGTGTCCGTGTGTCTGACCACAATAACTCAAAAACGAAAAGTAGGTATAATACTAAACTTGGTATTTAAGTTTAGTATTTTACAGGGATGCGACAAGAAGATTTTGAGAAAAATCCCCCCACCCCAAACTACCCTTTACATGGAACTTTTTTCGAAAATTCTGATTTTCTAAAAAATGGCTCTAACGATTTTGATTAAAGTATCGTATATTAAAGATATTTACCTGAAAAATAAAACGTATATTTTGAATTTTCAGGGAATAGCCTCTGAAGGAATTTTGCATAACTGCTAAACCGTAAGAAATGGACAAAAACTTACCATACAACAAATGTAGAGCACTTTAAATCACACAATTTATGTTAATATATATATTCTTCGTGGAGTTGATCGTTTTTGAGATATTCCTTGTTTTTGGTTTCAGTTATAAAACACATACTTTTCTCATAACCTATTTCTGCTAATTTTTTCTCGGATTAGCAGGAAATAAATAGAAGCATAAGCTTTTTAAAAATAATTTATTGCGGGGATATAGAGAAAGTCATGTGAATGTACCACATCAGATTTTTTTTTTAGATATTCCTTGTTTTGGGTTTCAGCTTTACAAATCTTACACTTTTCTCATACAGTAATTTGTCAACTCTTGTCCACACAATTTAAGGAACTTCAGTCACATAGCAACCAGATTTTTAATATTCCGCTTCTGCTTACAAGGAAGCAAGCATTAATACTAATTGTGAATGGAACATATTAATTTTTTTTTATTTGTTTCACAGCAACAAAATTTACGTATTTCTAAAAGTGGCAAATAGAATGTTTTCCAAAGTTAATCTTCACCGAAATTAACCTTAAAACATCTGATAGTTTCATTCATATCCACTATCGTTATTTATATCAAGCTATTTTTACAAAGCTTATTTTATAGCTTCTCGAGACAATCGTTTGCAGAAAGTTTCAGTACACACTTCATTGTACATATAAGGCCCACACAGGAAATCTAGTCGACAGTCAGATATTATAAGCAGGTCGCTAAATATTGGCGCATTAGAATCAATACCCTTAAGGGATATCGTATTGGGAAACAAACTAACCAAAAAAAAACCTGATGTGTTCCATTCACATGACTTTCTCTACATCTCTCCAACAAATTATTGTTAAAAAGTTTATGCTTTCATTTATTTCATTCTAATCGAGGAAAAGTTAGCAGAATAGTCTTTATTACTTACTTCCTTGTAAGTAGAAACGAAATAAGGGAGTACCATATTTTAAAATGTTAGTCAAAACCTGGTTGCTATGTGAGTGAAGTTCCTTTGTGTGTCTGGACAGGAGCTGACAAATTCCCGTATGAGAAAGATTACGTTTTTTAAAGCTGAAACCAATAACAAAGAATATCTCAAAAACGATCAACTCCACAAAAAAATGTATATTACATAAATTGTGTGTCTTAACGTGCCCTAAATTTTTTGTGTGGTTAGTTTTGGTCCATTTCTTACGGCTTAGCAGTTATGCAAAATTCAGTAAAATTCATCCAGAATAAACTACTCTTCAGAGGCTATTCCCAGAAAATTCAAGATATACATTTTATTTGTAGGGTATATATCTTTAATATACGAAATTTTAATCAAAATCTTTTGAGCAATTTTTCGAAAAAAGTTCCATGTAAAGGGTAGTTTGGGGTGGGGGGATTTTTCTCAAAGTCTTCGTGTCTCATCCCTGGGACATACTAAACTTAAATACTAAGTTTGTTATTTTACCGACTTTTCGTTTTTGAGTTATCGTGTTGACAGACACACGGACACACACACACACGGACCTTTTTGTGATACCGAGATTTCACACGAAATATATGTTTTAGGGTCCCTTATATCCATAAAAAGCATTTTCACAAAAAGGTTTGTGTGTGTGCGTGTGTCTGTGAACACAATAACTCAAAAACTAAAAATCGGTAAAATACCAAACTTGGTATTTAAGTTTAGTATCTTCCTGGGATGCGATTAAAAGATTTTGAGAAAAATTCCACCACCCTACACAACCCTTTACTTGGAAAACATTTCGAAAATTTTGATTTTCTTAAAAATGGCTGTAACGATTTTGATTAAAATATCGCATATTAAAGATATTTACCTGACAAATAAAATGCATATCTTGATTTTTCTGGGAATAGCCTCTTAAGACTACTTTATTCTGGATCAATTTTACCGAATTTTGATAGCTGCAAAATCGTAAGAGATGGACAAAAACTTGCTACAAAAAAAAAATGTAGAGCACGTTAAAACACACAATTTATTATATATACATTTTTTCGTGGAGTTCGTCGTTTTTGAGACAATATCTGATTTTGGTTACGGCTTTGAAAAACATTACAGGAATTTGTCAACTCCTGTCTATACAGACAAAGGAACTTCAGTCACATAGCAACCAGCTTTTCACTATCACTTTAACCTATGGTACTCCCTTATTTCGCTTCTACTTATAAGAAAGCAAGTAATAAGATTATTTCAGCTATTCTTTATTCTGATTAGCATGAAGTAAATAGAAGTATAAGCTTTTTAAGAATAATTTGTTGCAGAGATGTAGAGAAAGTCGTGTGAATGGACACTTCAAGAGTTTTACTGTATAAAACAATCTGGATTACTTTTTGTTTATGGTTGAAGGTTGGTATAACATGAAATTAATCCTAGAGTACAACCCTATTTGTATACTTCCGCTTAAAACAAGCGGAACTTGTACAGGGTGATTTATACAGTGTTGACACATTTCTTTCATTAATTGTTTCAAAGCGTGTTATGCTAGCGACAACTTATTATACTCAAATTGTAGAGGAATTATGGGAGATTATTTACCTCTATAGCAAATGTTGAAAATGTCCTCCATCCTGCATAAGACAACTCAACACGTAGTACTGGCCACTCGTAGAGGACTCTTTTGTCAATAGCTTGAATCTCCTTTGTGATGTGCTTCAGATCGTCCAATGTCTGGGGACGTGTGGCGTAAACCCTGTTTTTAGGTAACCTCATAGAAAAAAGTCGGGCGATGTCAAATCCGGAGATCTCGGTGGCCACAGTTTCCTGGAAATTATCCGGTCGTCAAAGAAACTTGCAATTAGGTTCATTGATTCATTTGATGTATGACATGTAGCGCCATCTTGCTGAAAATACCCTTGACTCAGCTCTACATCGCACTGCATTTTTACGTTAACTACAAGAACAAAATGTCGAAACAACTGCTAACAATATGATTAGGAATAAAACACTAACATCAGCGCATCTAGTGACAAGAAATCGAAACTCAGAACATTCTGTTTAATTTGGTGCTAAAAAAATCTGATGTGTTCCATTCACATGACTTTCTCTATTTCTTTGTAACATATTATTGTTAATAAGCTTATTCTTCTATTTACTTAATGCTAATCGAAAAAAAATTAGCAGAAATAGTCTTATTACTTGCTTCCTTGTAAGTAGAAGGCAAATATGGGAGTATCATAGGTTAAAGTGAAGTCAAAAGCTGGTTACTATGTGACTAAAGTTCCTTTGTTTGTATGGATACGAGTTGACAAATTCCTCTATGAGAAAATTACAAGTTTTTCGAAGCTGAATATCTCAAACACGATCAACTCCTCGAAAAAAATTAAATACCATAAATTGTGTGTTTGAATGTGCTCTACATTTTTTGTGTGGTAAGTTTTTGTCCATTTCTTACGGTTTAGCAGTTATGCAAAATTCCTCCAGAATGAAGTAGTCTTCAGAGGCTATTCCCAGAAAATTAAAGATATACACATTAAGAACTATAGCTTTCCTGGCGACGTGTTAATTCAAAATCTTCTCGGGCTTCTAGCCAGGTGTTAACTTGGCTTGACACCAACGTTTCGAAGAAGTGCATCTTCCTCGTCTTCAGGGTGAACTGATCAGTTAACACCTGGCTAGAAGCCCGAGAAGATTTTGAAATATACACATTATTTGTGAGGTAAATATCTTTAATATACGATATTTTAATCAAAATCGTTAGAGCCATTTTTGAGAAAATAAGAATTTTCGAAAAAAGTTCCATGTAAAGGGTAGTTGGGGGTGGGAGGATTTTTTTGAAAATTTTCGTGTTGCACCCTTGGAAGATACCAAACTTAAATACCAAGTTTAGTACTTAACGGTCTTTTCGGTTTTGAACTATGCTGTCCACAGGCACACACACACACGGACTTTCTTCCAAAAATGTTTTTTTTTTTGGATTCAGGGGGTCACAAAATATGTATTTCCGGTGAAATATCGGTATCAAATTTTTGGGTGCATTACAACACCTTCTCTATACACGAATGAATTTCCAACGGAATAATTAAAGAAAGAAATGTGTCACTTCTACATAAATGACTCTGTAGGTGCCGGCAACAAAGGGTTAAAGGCTTGGCAATGGATGAGACCAGGACTCGAGTGAATGGCGTTGTTCAGCGACGCTTGACGCTGTGATATACACCCTTGCTTGTATTAATATACATGGCCGAATATTGTGGGTATTTATAGCAGGCGCAGTTCCGGCTCTTGTACCGTGATAATAGGTCAAGTTTGAGGAAAATGGCGGTATGTTGGGACAGGTTCTGGCACGCAGGAGAACAAATGGTCCATGATGCCTTTCACGTTTGGTGCACGTCACGGTGTACAACTCCTTCTTGCTAACTTTCAGTTTATTGGCATGTATTTGTCCGAGTGAAAACTCTTTTTACTTCATGCTTATCGAGAAAAATAAATAGCAAAAATGGTCTTTTTACTTGCTTCCGTGCAATTAGAAACGAAATAAATTTCCGTATGTGAAAAGTACAGGCTTTTTAAAGCTGCAACTAATAACAAGGAATATCTCAAAAACAATCAACTCCACGAAAAAAATGTATATAACATAAATTGTGTGTTTTAACGTGCTCTACATTTTGTGTGTGTTAAATTTTTGTCCATATCTTACGGTTTAGCAGTTATTCAAAATTAAGTAAAATTCATCCAAGATAAAACTACTCTTCAGAGGCTATTCCCAGAAAATTCAAGATATACATTTTATTTGTCAGGTAAATGTCTATAACATACGAAATTTTAATCAAAATCGTTAGAGGCATTTTTGAGAAAATCAAAAGTTTCGAAAAAAGTTCCATGTAAAGGGTAGTTGGGGGTGCGAGGATTTTTCTCAAAATCTTCGTGTCGCATCCCTGGAAGATACTAAACTTAAATACCAAGTTTGGTATTTTACCTAGTTTTCAGACACAGACACACGGACACACACACATGGACCTTTTTTCCGAAAATGCTTTTTATAGATAAAGGGAAACCTAAAACACATATTTCCGGTGAAATCTCGGTATCGAATTTTTGAGTGGAGTGCAATACCTTCTCTATACAGTATGTACATAGTGCGTATAGAGAAAGTAAAAATAGTATGTATTCCATTCACATGACTTTCTCTACACCTCTCAACATATTATTGTTAAAAACCTTATACTTCTTTTTACTTCATGCTTATTGAGAAAAAAATAGCAGAAATAGTCTTTTTAACTTGCTTCCGTGCAAGTAGAAACGAAATAAATTTCCGTATGTGAAAAGTACAGGCTTTTTAAAGCTGCAACTAATAACAAGGAATATCTAAAAAACAATCAACTCCACGAAAAACATGTAAATAACATAAATTGTGTGTTTTAACGTGCTCTACATTTTTTGTATAGTAAGTTTTTGTCCATCTCATACGGTTTAGCAGTTATTCAAAATTCAGTAAAATTCATCCAGGCTAAACTACTCTTCAGAGGCTATTCCCAGAAAATTCAAGATATACATTTTACATGTCAGGTAAATATTTATAATACACGACATTTTAATCAAAATAGTTAGTTATTTTTGAGAAAACCATAACTTTCGAAATGTTTTTCATATAAAGGGTAGTTGGGGGTGGTGGGAATTTTCTTGAAAGCCTTCGTGTCGCATCCATTTTTTCGTTTTTGAGCTAGATTTGCTAATACAAAACAGAAACATGAATTACATGTTTTGGGCCCTCTGAGTCCGAAAAATCATATATTATTTGGCATTTTAATCAAAATCGTGTGTGTGTGTCTGTGTGAGAGAGAGAGAGAGTGTGGACAGCATAACACCAAAACGAAAAGGCCGTTAAATATCAAACTTAGTATTTTGGTTTAGTATCTTCCAAAGATAGGATTCGAAGATTTTCAAAAAAAATCCCCCCACCACAAACTACCCTTTACATGGAAAATTTTTCAAACATTTCGATTTTCTTAAAAATTTCCCTAACGATTTTGATTAAAATCCCTTATATTAAAGCTATTTATATCCAAAACAAAATGTATATCTCGAATTTTTTGGGAATAACCTCTGAAGACCTCTTTATTCGGGAAGAATTTTGCCGAATTTTGCTTTACTGTTACACCGTTAGAGATAGACAAAAACTCACTAAACAGAAAAATGTAGATCACATCAAAACACACAATTTTTGTCCTTTACGCTTTTGCTGTGGAGGTACCCGTTTCCGAGGTATTCCCTGTTATTGGTTTCAATTGTGAAGTACTTAAACTTTTCTCAGACAGGAAGTGTCTGTTTTTCTTTTGTTCTACTCCTGGCCAAGCAAAGAAGTGATTTGCAATGACAATCACATAACGATAGCTTTTAAAACATTTGACAATCACTTTAGCATAGTGCATTCTCTTAGTTCATTATAAGCAGAAGGAAACTAAGTAATAAGAACATTCTGCTGGTGTTTATTTCGATTAGCTTTGTGTAGATAGACGAATAATCTTATATAGGAGGTTTGTAGAGCAGCTAGAGAAAGTCATGTGAGTGTAACACAACAGATTTTTTAATCAAAATCGTTAGAGCCATTTTCAAGGAAATCAAAATTTTCGAAAAAAGTTCCATGTAAAGGGTAGTTGGGGGTGGGGGGGATTTTTCTCAAAATCCTCGTGTCGTATCCCTGGAAAATACTAAACTTAAATACCAAGTTTGGTATTTTACTGACTTTTCATTTTTGAGCTATCGTGTTCACGGACACAGGGGACCCTAAAACGTATATTTCTGGTGAAATCTCGGTATACAATTTTTGGGTGTAGTACAACACCTTCTCTATACACTATGTACATAGTACGTGTAGAGAAAGTAAAAATTAAAGCTTTAGAATTTTTTTTAAATTCACTAGACTTTAGAAATTAACCAAGTTTTGCATTTCTTCACTGCATCACCGTGTTACGTAAGCTGACGTATATGTTGTGGCAATTTACCTCAAATGTGTGACGTTAAGAATGTCCTTGTAGCCTTTGGAGCGAAAACCAGAAGTTAATCTTGGTGCGCAGAAACATACGAGCAGATGTTTCAGGTAGAAAACAAGAACACCGTCATGCCGGAAAGACTCATTATCTGTTATCAGTTACATGACTATTGCGTTAGCTCATAGCGGTTATATGCTAAAATGGACTTCCTCAAGAACCTGCATTTGTTTTACAGTCTGGTGTGATTTAACTGCAAACCGGACGTTAAGAAACAGTATGAAAAATCTAATGTGTTCCATTTACTTGCCTTTCTCTATATTTCTGTAACAAATTATTGTTAATAAGCTTATTCTTTTATTTATTTCATGCTAATCGAGAACATTTTCTTGCTTTATTGTAAGTGAAAGCCAAAAGCTGGTTGCTATGCGACTGACGTTCGTTTGTTTGTATGCACACGGGTTACCAAATTCCTGTATGAGAAACGTATAAGTTTTTCAAAGCTGAAACCAAAAACAAGGAATGCCTCAAAAGCGATCAACTCCCCGAAAAAAATGTACATAACATAAATTGTGTGTTTTAACGTGCTCTACATTTTTGTGTGCTACGCTTTTGTCCATCTCTTACGGTTTAGTAGCTATGCAAAATTCATCCAGAATAAAGTAGTCTTCAGAAGCTATTCCCAGAAAATTCAAGATATACATTTTATTTGTCAAATAAATATCTTTAATATATGAGATTTTAATCAAAATCTGTAGAGCTATTTTTAAGAAAATCAAAAGTTTCGAAATTTTTTCCATGTAAAGGGTAGTTGTGGGTGGGGGGATTTTCTTGAAAATCTTCCTGTCGCATCCTTGGAGGATACCAAACTTAAATACCAAGTTTGGTTTTTAACGGTCTTTTCATTTTTGAGCTATGCTGGCCACAGACACACAGACAGACACATGGACATTTTTCTAAAATGCTTTTTTTTTTTTGGATTCAGGAAGTCTCAAAACATGTATTTCCGGTGAAATCTCGGTATCGGATTTTGGGTGCAATAAAATTCCTTCTCTATACACTATGTAGAGAAAGTAAAAAAGCATTTTTTCGAATTTTTTGTTGGAGTGAAATACCTTCTCTGTACACTATGAACATAGTACGTATAGAGAAATGTAAAAATCTGATGTGTTTCACTCACATGACTTTCTCTAGCTGCTCTACAAACCTCCTAGAAAAGATTATTCTTCTTTGTACACAATGCTACTCGAGATAAATATTAGCAGAATGTTCTTATTACTTAGTTCCTTATAAGTAGAAGGGAATAAGGGAATCCACTATGCTAAAGTGATTGTAAACCTTTTAAAAGTTATCGTTATGCGATTCTCATTGCAAACCACTTGTTTGCCTGGCCAGGAGTAGAACAAAAGAAAAACGGACACTTTCTGTCTGAGAAAAGTTTAAGTACTTTACAATTGAAACCAATAACAAGGAATATCTCGGAAACGGTTACCTCCACAACAAAAACCTCCACACATTGTGTGTTATTTCGTGATGTACATTTTTTGTGAGGTGAGTTTCTTTCTATCTCTTACCGTTTAGCAGTTAAGCAAAATTCGGCAAAATTCATCTAGAATAAAAAGGTCTTCAGAGGCTATTCCCAAAAAATTCGAGATATACATTTTATTACGGATATAAATAGCTTTAATATAGGGGATTTTAATCAAAATCGTTAGAGGTTTTTTTAACAAAATCAACATTTTCGAAATTTTTTCCATGTAAAGGGTAGTTTGTGGTGGGGGGATTTTTTTGAAAATCTTCGTGTCGCATCCTTGGAAGATACTAAACCTAAATACCAAGTTTGGTATTTAACGGTATTTTCATTTTGGGGCTATGCGATCCACAGAGACACACACGGACCTTTTTTTAAAAATGCTTTTTTCGGACTCAAGGGACCCCAAAACACATATTTCCGGTGAAACCTTGGTATCGAATTTTTGGATGCATTACAATACCTTCTATATCCTTATGTACAATGTACATATGGGGCTAGAGAAAGTAAAAACTGTATATCTTGAATTTTCTGGGAATTGCCTCTGAAGAGTACTCTATTCTGGAAGAATTTTACGGAATTTTGAATAACTGCTAAACCGTAAGAGATGGACAAAAACTTACTGCACGAAAAATGTGGAACACATTAAAACATACAATTTATAGTTTGGTATTTTACCGACTTTTCGTTTTTGGGTTATCCTGTTCACAGACACACGGACACACACGGACCTTTTTCTGAAAATACTTTTTTTGGACAAAGGGGACCCTAAAACGTATATTTCCGGTGAAATTTCGGTATCGAATTTTTTGGTGGAGTGCAATACCTTCTCTATTCAGTGTACATAGTACGTGTAGAGAAAGTAAAAATCCGCAGCGTTTCCTGGTTCGTAACCAATAGCACAGGAAGCTGCACCTGGCGGCTTAACTGCCTGAGAAATGTCAACAAGCTAAGAAAGCAGAGGAGAAGAGCAAACTGAATTCGGAGAGAACTGGCTTAGGAATAGTTTTAAAGGTCACTGAAATGAAGAGCCCGTGAACCCGTCGCAAAACAAATTTACACAACATCCCCTCGAGTTTTAGCGGCTCATTTCGACAGTTCATGGCTTGTTGGTGCTGCTTTAACTTCCCTTCTAGAGCACACTTGTTCACTCAGTGGCTTCGTTAAACAACTCTGGGGAAATACGCAATTTACCTCAACGTTCACCAACACGCAGCGATTGCCGAATAAGTTTATCAACCTGAAAAAATAAACATTTATATTGATTCGTAATTAATTTATAATAGTGTATAGAGAAGGTATTGCATTGCACCCAAACATTCGATACCGAGATTTCACAGGAAATATGGTTTGTGACCGCCCAGAATCAAAAAACATTTTTAGAAAAATATCCGTGTGTGCCTGTGGGCGGCATAGCTCAAAAACGACTAGACCGTTTAAGACTAAATTTGGTATTTAAGTTTAGTATCTTCCAAGGATGCGACACAAAGATTTTTCAAGAAAACCCCTATATATAGAAAAAACAAAATCGAAAGTTTTGGTTTTCTCATAAATGGCTCTAACAATTTTGATTAAAATATCTTATATTGAAAATATTTATTTGCCAAACAAATTGTATATCTTGAATTTTCTGGGAATAGTCTCAAAAGACTTGCTTATTATGGATGACTTTTACTGAATTTTGCATAACTAGTAAACAGTAAGAGATAGGCAAAAACTTACTGCACAAGAAATGAAGACCACGATAAAACACACAATTTATGTTATATACATTTTTTTCCTGGACTTGATTGTTTTTAAGATACGCCTTGCTTTTTGGTTTCAGCTTTGAAAAACATACTTTTCTCATACAGGAATTTGTCAACTCCTGCCCATAAAAACAAAGGAACATCAGTCACATAGCAACCAGCTTTTGGCTTGCCCTTTAACCTATGGTACTCCCTTATTTCGCTTCTACTTACAAGGAAACAAGTAATAAGACCATTTCTGCTAATTAATTTGCTGCAAAGATGTAGAGAAAGTCATGTGAATGGAATATGTCAGATTTTTGTTTCTCGTTACTTGAACCCTCAGCGTATGGTATTAGAACCCAATTTTTGGATGAATCCTTTTTTGGATACAGGAGACCCTAAAACGTCTATTTCCAGTGAAATCTCTGTATCCAATGTTTGGGTGGAATGCAATACCTTTTCAATACATTGAGGACATAGTACGTATAGAGAAAGTAAAAATCTGATAATTTACTTGCCATTTGTGATCAAAAACTTACTAAGCATATTCAACCTAACTTAAAAACGTATGGAAAATTAATTTCACTCATATGACTTTCTCTACATCTCTGCAACAAATTGAAGTTAAAAAGCATATGCCTCTATTTACTTCATGCTAATTAGCAGAAATAGTCTTATCACTTGCTTCCTTGTTAGTAGAAGCGCAATGAGGAAGCTCCATTGGTTAAAATGACAGCCAAAGCTGCTTGGTATGTAACCGAAGTTCCTTTGTTTGTATGGACAGGAGTTAGGAAATTCCTGTATTAGAAAATTATAAGTTTTTCAAAGCTAAAACGAAAAACCAGGAATATCTTAAAAATGATCAACTCCACGAAAAAAATGTATATGACATAAATAGCGTATTTTATCGTGAGCTAATTTTCTGTGCAGTAAGTTTTTCCCCCATCTCTTACGGTTTACCAGTTATGCACAATTCCGTAAAGTTCATCCAGAATAAAGTAGTCTTCAGAGGCTGTTCCCAGAAAAGTGAAGATAAATATTTTATTTGTCAGCTATATATCTATAATATATGATATTTTAATCAAAATCGTTTGAGCCATTTTTTAGAAAATAAAAATTTCGACAATTTCTCCATGTAGAGGGTATCTGGAGGTGGGGGGGATTTTCTTGAAAATTTTCATGTCGCATCCTTGGAAGTTACTGAACCTAAATACCAGGTTTGGTATTTAACGGACGTTTCGTTTTTGAGCTATGGTTTCCACAGACACGGACCTTCTTCCAGAAATGCTTTTTTTTAATCAGGGGAACACAAAACATGTATTTTCGGTGAACTCTCGGAATTGAAATTTTGGGTGCATTACAATATCTTCTCTATACACCATGTAGAGAAAGTAAAAAATATAAATTGCGTGTTTAACAAACCATTTACAATTCTTGTCGTTAAAAAAGGACATCGATGTCCTTGTGTTGCTAGAAGAATTTTAATACTGAAGGAGACTTTACATTGGATGAGAGAAGCTTATGGATATCGCTCCATTAATGTTTTTTTTAGCTCTGTATGAAGATGTAATATCACATTTAGTGGATAAATATGCACTTCCACTGCGATGGCCATTTTTTCGTTTTGATCTCTGCAAAATGAATGAAGTTAGAGAAAGTTTGATTCAAAGTGTGCCATGTGTGTTCAGTAGCAACAATGGCCAGCGTTTTCCAACGGTTTGCTCTGTTGTTGTCGCAGTAAACATTGTTGTGTGGAAACCAAATACTACATCCATGTTAGATGATTGAGTGTTGCCCAAGCCGGCGCAGAATTTTGTTTGATGTTTACGGTGCGCGCGGAGTTGAAGCTTGCAAATTGGGTCCGGCATTGATTGGAGCTGCACAAAGGGAAGGAAGCTGGGCCCTATTGTTTACACGCCCTTTTAGTGCAGCACACGCGCTTTCATACAGCCGGGCAAAATTAAAATTTACGATGGAAAATTCGCCAAGAGTTTGCCGCTACCTACGTGTTTATATTCTGTTTGTGAGACCAGAATTCTGATTAGGATCTGAAACATATACCAGATCACATGCCATGCTTTCAAATTCTTGGCCTTCCAGAAAGACAAGGTTCACCGACCAATGCAGACAGAATATCAATAACTTAGCACGGAAATAAAAAGGGGCAAAAAAGAGGAACAGAAATATTCAACTATCAAATGCTTCCATTCTTACTTTCTCTACACGTACCATGTACATAGTGTATAGAGAAGGTTTCACCTGACATATATCTATCCAAAAAAATCTTATGTGTTCCATTCACATGACTTTCTCTATATCTCTGCAACAAATTATTGTTAAAAAGCTTATGCTTCTATTTACTTCATGCTAATCGGGAAAAAATTAGCACAAATAGTCTTATTACTTGCTTCCTTGTAGGTACAAGCGAAACAAGGGAGTACCATAGATTAAAATGATAGTCAAAAGCTGGTTGCTATGTGACTGAAGTTCCTTTGTATGGACACAAGTTGACAAATTACTGTTTGAGAAAAGTATTAGTATTTCAAGGCTGAAACCAAAAACAAGGAATACCTAAGAAAATGAATATCACATAAATTGTGTGCTTTATCGCGCTCTACATGTTTTGTGGAGTAAGTTTTAATCTCTCTTACGGTTTAGCAGTTATGCAAAATTCCGTAAATGCCATCCAGAATAAAGTACTCTTCAGAGGCAATTCCCAGAAAATTCAAGATATACATTTTATTTGTCAGGTAAATATCTTTAATATTCGAAATTTTATTCAAACTCGTTAGAGCCATTTTTGAGAAAATAAAACTTCTCGAAAAAAGTTCCATGTAAAGGGTAGTTGGTGGTGGGGGGATGTTTATCAAAATCTTCGTGTCGCATCCCTGGAATATACTAAACTTAAATACCAAGTTTGGTATTTTAAATACTTTTCGCTTTTGAGTTATCGTGTTAGCAAACACACACACACACACAAACACACACACAGACCTTTTTCCGATTTTTTTTTGATACAGGGGACCCTAAAACATATTTCCGGTGAAATCTCGATATCAAATGTTTGGGTCGAGAGCAATACCTTCTCTATACACTATGTACATAGTACGTATAGAGAAAGTAATAAAGCATACTCACAAAAAGGTACATGTGTCTGTGAACACGATAACTCAAAAACAGTTAAAATACGAAACTTGGTATTTAAGTTTAGTATGTTCCAGGGATGCGACAAGAAGATTTTGAGAAAAATCCCCCCATCCCCAACTACCCTTTACATGGAACTTTTTCGAAAATGTTGATTTTTCTCAAAAATGGCCATAACGATTTTGATTAAAATATCGGATATTAAAGATATTTACCTGACAAATAAAATGTATATCTTGAATTTTCTGGGCATAGCCTCTGAAGAGTAGTTTACTCTGGATGAATTTTACTAAATTTTGAATAACTGCTAAACCGTAAGAGATGGACAAAAACTTACTGCACAAAAATTATAGAGCACATTAAAACACACAATTTATGTTGTATACATTTTTTTCGTGGAGTTCGTCGTTTTTGTGACATTCCTTATTTTTGGTTTCTGCTATGAAAAACGTATACTTTTCTCATACTGGAACTTGTCAACTCCTATCCATATAAACAAAGGAACTTCATTGACATAGCAACCAACTTTTGACTATCACTTTAACCTACGGTTGTCCCTTATTTTGCTTCTACTTACAAGGATGCGAGTAATAAGACTATTTCTGCTAATTTTTTTCTGATTAGCATAAAGTAAATAGGAGTATAAGCTTTTTAAGAATTATTTGTTGCTGGGATATGGAGAAAGGCATGTGAATGGAACACATCAGATTTTTTGCTTTGCATTCATCCACTCGAAAGCTGGATAACATAGCATGCCAGAAGAATGGTATGTGGTAAGCTAGTTGGATAATACAGCAAATTAATTTACTGAACCAAAGGGACTGACGGAACGCGAATTGCGTGTTGAATACAGAGGCACGAACTCAATTAATAGCACAGGGTGAGAATTACTCATTGCAATAGAACTAAACATATCCTTGGCTACCTCCCAGAGCAAAATCAAAAGCTTTGCTCGGAGTAGTTATATTTACTTTCTCTAGCCCCGTATATACAATGTACATAGGGATAGAGAAGTATTGTATTCCACCAAAAAATTCGATACCGAGATTTTACCAGAAATACATGTTTTAGGACCTCCTGTATCCAAAAATAGCATTTTCAGAAAAAGGTCCATGTATGTGTGTCCCTGTGTCTGTGAACACGATAACTCAAAAATGAAAAGTAGCTAAAATACCAAACGTGGTATTTAAGTTTAGTATCTTCCAGGAATGCGACACGAAGATTTTGAGAACAATCCCACCATCCCAAACTACCCTTTACATGGAACTTTTTTCAAAAAATTTGATTTTCTAAAAAATGGCTATAACGATTTTGATTAAAATATAATATATTAAAGATATTTACCTAGCAAATAAAATGCATATCTTAAATTTTCTGGGAATAGCTTCTGAAGACCTGTTTATTCTAAATGAATTTTGCTTAATTTGGCATAACTAGGCAACGGTGAGAGATAAACAAAAACTTACTATACAAAAATGTAGGTCTTATTAAAATACACAAGTTATGTCATATACAGTTTTCTTGTGGAGCTTACCGTTTTCGAGGTATTCATTGTTATTAGATTCAGTTGTGAAGTACTAATTCTTTTCTCAGACGGTAGTGTCCGTTTTTCTTTTGTTCTACTCCTGGCCAAGAAAAGAAGCGATTTGTAATGACAATCGCATAACGACAGCTTTTAAAACATTTGACTGTTGGTTTAGCCTAGTGTATTCCCTTATTTTCTTCCTACTTATAAGGAACTAAATAATAAGAACATTGTGCTAATGAGTACACGATTAGCAAGGTGCAGAAAGAAGAAGAATCTTATGTATGAAGTTTGTAGAAGAGCTAGAGAAAGTCATGTGAGTGTAACACATCAGATTTTTAGGCTTTGAAATGATTCGCGAACACGCTACAATAGACGTTAATTAAAATAATAGTGCAGACAATAAAACAATGCTTGGTTATTCATTGCCTTAGGAATGGAAGGGTATTTCATCCTACATTCACTTTTATTACACAATACATTGAACAAATAAGTTTTACAAGCTAAAAGCTCATTGACATTCATCTCTCTTCAAATAAACTTACAAGCTGATGGCACCATCGCTCCCATCTTGAGGCCGTTATTCCGCCTCGCTATAATGACTATTGTTGTTTCTATCAATTGTTCGTCAATTCATATTTAAGAGTGTAAATCTTGCTTATAGCAAGAGCAGTTCAGAGCTGTTTACTCCAAACTTGGAAGCTGGAAAGGGGGACAGTCTTTTGTCAGGCACGTACAAGGAGCGTGTGAGTGCAATAGATACATAAGTGATGGTGAATACCCTTCTAGTAGTGAGATCAGTCTTTTTCCATTGTGTAATGTTTGTCACGTGGGTGTTATGATGCATTATTGGCTACACCAAAGCCAAGTTCGCGGTCTTTCTGACCAAGCAGAAAAAAGCCGCCATGAGAGTAATTCCACTATGTAAGTACGAGATTGTAACACATCAGGGGAACTTCGCTCTCTGCATTCACAGAGTCAACATGGAAGGGAAACGCCGCAGTCGCCCAAGAGCCGCTCGAGGAGCCGCCGCTAGTACCTATGAGACTGAAGTTCCTTTGTTTGTATGGACAGGAATTGACAAATTCCAATATGAAAGAAATACAGGTTTTTCAAAGCTGAAATAAAGAGCAACGAATATCTAAAAATTCTTCAACTCCACGAAAAAATATATATAACATAAATTGTGTGCTTTAATGTGCTCTACATTTTCTGTGTACTACGTTTTTCTCCATCTCTTACGGTTTAGCAGTTATGCAAAATTCGGTAAAATTGATCCGGAATAAAGTAGTCTTCAGAGGCTATTCCCACAAAATTCAAGATACACATTTTATTTGTCAGTTAAATATCTTTAATATACGATATTTTAATCAAAATTGTTAGAGCAATTTTTAACAAAATCTTAAAAATCTTCCTGTGGCATATTGGAAGATATCAAACTTAAATACCAAGTTTGGTATTCAACGGTCTTTTTTGTTTTTGAGCTATGCTGTCCACAGACACACACGCGCGCGCGGACCTTTTTCCAAAAATGTTTTTTTTTATTCAGGGGGACCCAAAACATGTATTTACGGTGAAATCTCGGTATCGAATTTTTGGGTGCAATACAATTCCTTCTCTATACACTATGTACATAGAACGTGTAGAGAAAGTAAAAATCTGATGTTGTACACTCACATGACTTTCTCAAACTCTTCTACAAACTTCTCACATAGGATTTTCTTCTCTTTGCACGTTACTAATGATATAATCACTAGCAGAATGTTCTTATTACTTAGTTCCTTATAAGTAGGAAGCAAATAAGGGAATACACTAGGCTAAACCGATAGTCAAATGTTTTAAAAGCTGTCGTTATTCGATTGTCATTACAAATCGCCTCTTTGCCTGTCTAGGAGTAGAACAAAAGAACAACGGACACTTTCTGTCCCAGAAAAGTATAAGTACTCACAAGTGAAACCATAAAACAAGGAATATCTCGGAAACGGTTACCTCCACAACAAAAATGTAAAGGACATAAATTGTGTGTTTTGATGAGATCTACATTTTATGTGCAGTAAGTTTTTGTATATCTCTTACCGTTTAGCAGTTAAGCAAAATTTAGCAAAATTCATCCAGAATAAAGGGATCTTCAGAGGCCATTCCCAGAAAAGTCAACACATACAATTTATTTAGCATCTAAATATCTTTAATATACGGGGTTTTAATCAAAATCGTTAGTCATTTTTTAGAAAATCAAAATTTTCGAAAATGTTTCCATGTAAAGCGTAGTTAGGGGTGCGGGATTTTCTTGAAAATCTTCATGTCACATCCTTGGAAAATACCAAACCTAAATACCACGGTCTTTTCGTTTTTGAGATATGCTGTCCGTAGACAACAACACAGACACACACACGGACCTTTTTCTGAAAATGCTTTTTTTTTGGATTCAGGGAGACAAAAAATGTATTTCCGGTGAAATCTGGGTATCGAATTTTTGGGTGCATTACAATACCTTCTCCATCCCTATGTACATTATACACATTGGGCTAGAGAAAGTAAAAATCTGATGTGTTCCATTCACTTGGCTTTCTCTACATCTCTGCAACAAATTATTGTTAAAAAGTTTATGGTACTATTTACTTCATGCTAATCGAGAACAATTATAAGAAATAGTCTTATTACTTGTTTCCTTGTAAGTAGAAGGGAAATAAGGGAGTACCATAGGTTAAAGTGACAGTCTAACGCTGGTTGCTATGTGACTGAAGTTCCTGAAGGAGTTGACAAATTCCTGTATGAGAAAAGCTGAAACCAATAACAAGGAATATCTCAAAAACGATCAATTCCATGAAAAAAATGTAAATGACATAAATTTTGTGTTTTATTGTTATCTACATTTTTTGTGTGGCAAGTTTTTGTCTATCTGTTACGGTTTACCAGTTATGTAAAATTCAGTAAAGATCATCCAGAATAAAGAAGTCTTTTAAGGCTATTCCCAGAAAATTCAAGATATACGTTTTATTTGGCAAGTACATATCTTAAATATAAGATATTTTAATCAAAATGGTTAGAGTCATTTTTAAGAAAATCAATTTTTTCGAAATGTTTTCCATGTAAAGGGTAGTTGGGGGTGGGCAGATTTTCTTGAATATCTGCGTGTCACATCCTTGGAAGATAAACTTAAATACTAAGTTTGGTTTTTAAAGGTAATTTCGTTTTTGAGCTATGCTGCCCACAGACACATTTTTCTAAAAATGCCTTTTTTGTATTCAGGGGGTCTCAGAACATATATTTCTCGGTATCGAATTTTTTGGTGGAGTGCAAAATGTACATAGTACGTATAGAGAAAGTAAAAATGGTTAAATCTAACCATCAGTTTCCTTTTATATTTCCTCTTCGTTAAGTAGCAAGATTTCAAAACCAATGCAAAGAGATATAACTAAGGACTTGGCTTCTAAATTGCAAGCGCACGAGTAAACAAGAAATAGTAACTATTTTTACTCAAAGCCTCCGACATCACCATATAAGTTAAAGTCAGCTTTATAAGTGAAACAATAAAAGAAAGTTAATGTATCAGAATGACAAAGCGATGCAAAACAAAGAGACCTGGGAAGCTAAAGAAGACAAATGCCTGCGCTGCTCGCTGACTTGTGTGTTCAGATTTCTGCAAACAAAGACACGTTTTCGGAGAGGCGCAGATGTTCGTGGTTTTTGATCATTAATATCTGCAACAACGTATCCAAGAAGCCGTGACTGCGCCTTGTCAGATTTATGTAACAAATGGAAGTTCGCACTGCTGGTTTTGTGAGGCCGCAATTTTTATGACGAGCAGCTGGGCGTTAAACAAAGCGATGCCTCTGTTTGCGCCCAGACACAATCATTCGAGGAAGAGGATAAATAACCTTCAGCTCGGTGTCAGTTCCAAGACTCAAATAAACAAAGTGAGGAAATGGCTTCCGTTTGGGGGCTTCCGTGTCTCTCCATTAATCATTAAATGTAATGCTGTAATACTTCTATACGCCTACATGCTAATCACAGAAAATAGGGCTTTTGTAGCATATTGAACCTATCGATTACATATTTTTAGGTAAAATAAAGAGACACATACTCCGGATGTGAAACACAATATTCTGCTTGATAAACCAATTCAGTAACCATAGCAACAAACTGGTACAACGCTAAAAAATGGCAAATTTTTCAATTTTTACTTTCTACATACGTACTATTTACATAGTGAAGGTATTGCATTGTACCCAATAATTCGATACCGAGATTTCACAGGAAATATATGTTTTGAGACCCCCTGAATCCAAAAAAAGCATTTTTGGAAAAAGATCCATGTGTGCGTGTGTGTGTGGGGAGCAAGCTCAAAAACGAAAAGACCGTTAAAAACCAAACTTGGTATTTAAGTTTAGTATCTTCCAGGGATGCGACACTAAGATTTTGAGAAAAATCGCCCCACCCCAAACTATCCTTTACATGGAACTTTTTTTCGAAAATTTTGATTTTCTAAAAAATGGCTCTAACGATTTTGATTAAAATATCGTATATTAAAGATATTTACATGACAAATAAAATGTATATCTTGAATTTTTTTGGAATAGCCTCTGAAGACCTCTTTATTCTGGATGAATTTTGCCGAATTTTGCTTAACTGCTAAACGGTAAGATATACACAAATGCTTACTGCACAGAAAATGTAGAGCACGTTAAAACATACAATTTATATTATACACATTTTTTTCGTGGAGTTATTCGTTTTTTAATTATTCATTGTTTTTGATTTCACCTTTCAAAAACTTATATTTTCTCATACAGGAATTTGACAACTCCTGTCCATGCAATTAAAGGAACTTCCCTTACATAGCAACAAGCATTTGACTATCACTTTAACTTATGGTACTCCCTTATTTCGCATCTACTTAAAAGGAAGCAAGTAAAAAGACTACTTCTGACAGGTTTTTCTCGATTAGCATGAAGTAAATAGAAGCATAAACTTTTTAACAATAATTTGTTGCAGAGGTATAGAGAAAGTCATGTGAATGGAACACATCAGATTTTTTTAATTCACTAATTAATTGCTAATACGTTCAGCTTTATGTTCCCAAAGTTTCATAACCTAATTAAACTTCTTTGTGGTCCAAATAAATTAAAAAGTTAGGACTTGTCATGCCACGCCCACTTTATCTGCTTGCTTGATTATCAGCTTTGATCCCTTGTTTCTCTACATTTGTAACAGGCAAACATAGTTATAAATATTTAGAAGGTGTGTTTCTTTAGTTTCTGACCAGGAAGAGGAAGCTGACTACAGTGATGGTGTATTTTAGGCAGTATTTAAGTATGTAGATCACTCCCTAAGTAAAACAATCATACAACATTTTCTTTTCTCAGGTTTATAATTTTTCACACTTATGTACCTTTTTCTTGGGAACTATTTGAGATATTGCACTGAAATTTTGTACACATGTTTCAGTCCACAATGAGTATTTTATCGCAGCTAGTTTTCTTTGATTTAGATTCTATAGGTACTGTGCTATGAAATACATATTAATTTGAAATAAAAAAAACTCGCTTAGCTTGAAAAATACTTTAAAACTCATTGAAGGGAGATTGAGAAAAAACTTCTAAGCCAAAATATAGCATACTTCCAATACTTTATGTACACTTGTTTACAAGCATCTTTACCAAAGGGATACTAAGAAAAAGGTACATAACTTTTTTGATGTTTTGAAAATTCCAATGTGCTCTAATTTCTTTATTTGGTGTCAAAATTACTTATAAGTTAGTACAGTCACATAAGATATTAACTGTGCAAAATTTCATTGCTTTAGAGCAAAAATTATGGCCATGGTAGAATTTTTGTTGTGTCGAGATATTTCTGCGACCCTTAAAATCCTCAAATGAGTTTTATCTCTTCCGATAATCCACGGTACTTAAAAGTCCACGATTCAGCTAAACACTGCCATTAAGTAATGTAGATTAGTTTAGAAATTGTATTAACCTTCACATATCCCCCATTATGTGTCACGACAGTACAGCATTGATTTTTTTTACTTTCTCTATACGTACTATGTGCATAGTGTATAGAGAAGGTATTGCACTCCACCCAAAAATTCGATACCGAGATTTCACCGGAAATATATGCTTTAGGGTCCCCTGTATCCACCAAAAAAAGCATTTTCACAAAAAGGTCCGTGTGTGTGTGTGTGTGTGTGTGTGTGTGTGTGTGTGTGTGTGTGTGTCTGTGAACACGATAACTCAAAAACGAAAAGTCGGTAAAATACTAAACTTGATATTTAGGATTAGTATCTTCCAGGGATGCGACACAAAGATTTTTAGAAAAATCTCCCCACGCCATCCTACCCTTTACATGGAACATTTTTCGAAAATGTTGATTTTCTCAAAAATAGCTCCACGATTTGATTAAAAATCATATATTAAAGATATCTCCCTGAAAAATAAAATGTATATCTAGAATTTTCTGGAATAACCTCTGAAGAGTACTTTATTCTGACGTATTTTACGGAATTTTGGATAACTGCTAAACCGTAAGAGAAGGACCAAAACTTAACACACCAAAAATGTAGAGCTCTTTAAAACACACAATTTATGTTATGTTTCTTTGCTTTATATATCCCTCAGAATTAATGTAAAGAGTCCGTGAGAGTTTACAGATGTTATTGGTTTAAAAATGTTTGCAGGAATTTATAGAATTCCAAGACTTACAAAGAAACAGTGTTAATTTGTATGTTAAAACTTAGAACCTGTTTTCTCGTTTTTTTATTTGTCAACGTTTTCAAAACCTTTAATTGTTCCACACGATACAGTTTTCGAAACAGAAGCTTGAAGATTTTTATGATTGGATAAAAATAGTACAAAAGAAAACTGATGAGATGAATTTTTAAATATCGCCAGTGGTTGAGTGTTAAAATAATAAACTTCATATTTCAACAGCAAAAATAAAAAATTAATAAAATGCCAATTAAATAATTTTTTTCTCCTAAACCAATTGTCAGATAAAATGTTCATCTCATCAATTTACTAATATTGTAAATATCAGTGTAACTTCAAAGTATTATGTTTCTCTAACTGAAATTGCATCGTGTGCAATAATTTAATTAAATATGTTAACATCACAGGAAATATTTTGAACAAAAGTCTGAAAATTAGCATGCAAACTATTCTTAATACTGCAATTGCTATGCTAAAGTTTCAAATCAATCCAAGCAAAATTGTAGATTTTAGACAGCGTTTGATTCATCTAACCGACACTAAAGGAGTATTCCATGTCGTGCATATGGCAGGACTGGTGCAGACAGTGGCGGATGTTCGTTAATCCGGGCAAAAGTCATGCTGTTCTGTTCACCAGAAAACGCCCCGTAATAAACCAGATACCCAACTTTTCCTACCAGGGCCAAAGGATAGAGTGGGGGAATTCCATCAAATACTTGGGCGTCATTCTTGATAAGGGTATAACTTTTCGTGAACACGTGCGGGGAACGTCGGACAGGGCGAAGGGGGCGGTAGCCTCCCTTTACCCTGTGCTGGCCTCCCAGATGCCGGTTCACTTAAAGTTACGCCTTTTCAAGGCGCTTATAGTCCCCCTGATGCTCTATGCCTGCGAAGTGTGGGGTATGGCAGCAGACTCCTGGCTTCTCTGGTTACAGCGGGTGCAGAATAGAGGACTCCGGTCCATATATTCTGTATGTCGACGTTTCCCTTTGAGGCTGCTACATGAAGCTTCGGCCCTCCCATATGTGGAAGATGTAATTAGGCGCCGGGCTCAAAAATTATACGCCAGATTGGGCGAACATGAGAACGCTCTTGTCAGATCACTGGGGGAGTACTTACCCTCTGAACGCCGAAAAAGGCGCTTCCGGGTTCCCCGCATGGCTTGTGGGCACCCCCGGTAACAACGGCTTTAAACCAGCCAACAGCGTAATAGCTGAACAAAGCTCTCCCGCTCCCATAGGGACAGGTCTATCAAAATTCACCACCATATTTAAATAAATAAATAAACACCAGCGGAGCAGAGGAAAGGATGCTGCTCCTGAAAAGGCAAGGAGCCTACCAGCGCTACCCCCTTAACACCAACATTCGAAACCTCAAACAAAACCTTAACCATCACCTCATTCCTGTGGTTAAACCCTTACCAGGGTAGGTACACAGCAACAACACCCAGGCTCACCACGAGCCTACCAGACACGCACGCACGCACGCACGCACGCACGCATATGGCAGCAGCGTCCTATTGTTCGGAATGAAAGGCACAATGGAATCCTATTGGTTTCCTCCCACACTGGAGTGCTCTGTGGCCCAATAGATTTCGGTAGTTTAGTAGAGAAAATGCCAGCGCTTCCCATTTTGCGCGCTTTTTCTTTCCCTTTAGTTTTCATTTGTCAAGCGAGATGGATAGAGGGACTAATGGAACGTAATCGGAATAAGGAGTTGCATTCCTTCTTTCTAGTAGGAAAGGATTAACAAGCCGTGCAAGAAGTCGAAATGATGGAGAGGCTCTAATCGGCGCCAGTGCTTCTATCTCTTCCTACGCTGTTCTTCGCCTATTTTTAGCACATGTACGTGTCCCAGTAATTGCATTTGCTTTTAGTCTGCCTCACTAAGCACTTGAGAGCTATTCATATTGAATCAACGTGTTTATAGCACTTCTTTAACATATTTTAATATTATATTACACCCAAAAATTCGATACCGAGATTTCACCGGAAATATATGTTTTGAGACCTCTTGAAACCAAAATAAGCATTTTTAGAAAAATGTCCACGTGTGTGTTGTGGGCAGCATAGCTCAAAAATCAAAAGACCGTTAAAAACCAAATTTGGTATTTAAGATTGGTAAGTTCCAAGGATGCGACACTAAGATTTTCAAACTACCTTTTACATGGAACTTTATCGAAAATTTTGATTTTCTAAAAAATTAAAATATCCTATATTTAAGATATTTACTTGACAAATGAAATGTATATCCTGAATTTTCGGGGAATAGCCTCTGAAAACTATTTTATTCTGGATAAATTTTACGGATTTTTGCATAACTGCTAAACCGTAAGAGATGGACAAAAATTTACCACACCAAAAGTGTAGAGCACATTAAAGCACACAATTTATGTTATATATTTTTTTTTCATGGAGTTGATCGTTTTTAAGATACTCCTTGTTTTTAGTTTCAGCTTTGTAAAGCATACTTTTCTCATACAGAAATTTGTCAGCTCCTGTCCATACAAACAAAGGAACTTCAGTCACATAGCAACCAGCTTTTGAGTATCACTTTAAACTATGGTACTCCCTTATTTTGCTTCTACTTACTAGGAAGCAAGTAATAAGACTGTTTCTGCTAATGTTTTCTCAAATAGCATGAACTAAATAGAAGCATGGGCTTTTTTTAACAAATTGTTGCAGAGAAAGGCATGTGAATGGAACATCAGATGTTTTTTTTCAGTTTTTGAAACATTTATTTTTTATTAAACAAACACAATAATCAAGGATGTCTGTTTCATTTTAACTGGTTTATTTTATTGTTTTAAATATACAATTACTATTTCACTCCATAGAGAAGTAAACAAAACAATAACAGCTAAGAAGCATTTGGTTGTGAAGGTTATCGAGGGATGGCCCGAGCTTTTTGAGCTGCAGCAATGGCCTTCTCATTGGTCAGCATCTGGAGCTCCTGGAATCTTTGCGACTCTCTCTGGTTCATTGTCAGATACTTTTCCATGGAATTCAATGCACATTTATCCTCTTCACTTTTAATTGTTCTAGAAGTAAAATCCCAAATGCAGTCTCGGACCCAGATCTCTGATAAATTATTGTATAATATAAGGAAATCTCTGAAAGATTTCATTTGCTCTGCATCAACTACATCAGTTACTTGTCCAATTACAGCAGACATTATTTATTCCTTCTGCAAACTGTAAACAATGCTCAATAAATGTTAGGATTTTATATCCGTAAATCCAGTAGGAATGTATAGAACCAATGCACAGATTAGCAGTTATGTCAGCATTGTGTGTTCGAACACAAAACTCAGCTTAAATTAATATTAAACATTTAGGTTAGGATCTGCAACCATATGCTCTCTTCAGCATTTGTTTATATTCGAAACATATTGGAGCCGTGTGAAATGTTCCTGTATTTCTAATGCTTTTAATGCAATTCCACGACTGTAACTCGGTCTTGGGCTATGTGGCAAAGAACATACATCAGTTAACGTTTGGTTATCTGATTTGTGCTGCCATCTGTCCTTGCTTTAGTCAACTATTAGGAACTTTAAGAGGTTTAGTAATATTGGCTGCTCTCGTGTAGTCCACTATTTTCTTTGAAGGTGGTGATCTGTTTGTTACGTTTGTGCTCTTAAATGTTAAAATGCTGCATTTTCCTCGATTACTGAGAACTGAAGCTGAAATTAAAGATAGAAATGAAGCTGTGGAGAATTCTGATTCCGAGGGAGAGTTTTTCGAACTTTGAAAAATGGAGTGTATACAGCTTTACGCAGATTTGATATTTGTAAATTTAAAATACAGTATTAATTAGGAACTTATGACTTTTCTTACTTGTTGAGAAATCCTTGAATGTCCCACTTTTAGATTGTCTCAATACTTTTCGGCAGATTTAATTGATGTACAGTAAATAATAACTCAAAGTAGGCCTAAAAACCCTGCGTTTCTTGGCACTTCAACTAATAAAACGCCCAGGCTTCTATGTGTGAAGGGTCCTGTTAGATCAGTCAAAACTCGTGCAATGATTTTGTAGGTTTCATTCCTCCCTGCACTTTCGACTTCTCATCCTCTTCACTTTACCTTCTCTTAAAATTAAGTCTAATACGTTCTTTGTCTAATGCTAGTTCCAAATCCATTTAAGACAGCAACATCAATGCGAGTATGAATTTACTAGAACAAAATGGTTAAAGTAAAGATTTCAATGAATGTGTAGTTAAATTAAACTATGTTCTAAATTGTATGTCAAATTGGTTCAAAGCAAACAAACTCTCAGAAAACCTTGAAAAAACAAAAACAATTAAATTTATAACTACTCGCTCACCACAAACGCACATAGAAATAGGAATTAATGATACATTGTTAGAACAGCTAAATTAAGTCAAATTTCTTGGCCTTCAGGTAGATAAGCATTTGGAAGTCACATATTAGCTACATCACACCTAAACTTAGCTCAGCATGTTATGCTCTCCGTGCACTGGTTAAATTTCACTCAATCGATACACTTAAGTTGGTGTATTTTGCCTACTTTAACTCCATCACGGAGTACGGAATAATATTCTTGGGTAATTCAGTGGATAGTAAATGCATATTCCGGATACAGAAGAAAGCTATACGAATAATCTGTAATGCTATTTCAAAAATTGGGCATACTCACCTTACCTTGTGTTTATATATTATCCATTTTAAAATTGTATGTAGTTTTATAACAAACATAGAAATGCATAACATTAATACTAGACAAAAGGGATATATTCATCGTCCCAGTGTCAATCTTCGTTGCTTTCAGAAAGGTGTATATTATGAAACAATCAAGATATTTAATGCTCTACCCAGTAATCTTAAAGAAAATGTTGGGAATTTCAGGGCTTTTAAGGCCTCTCTTAAGGAGTACCTTTGCAATTTTACTCTGTAGATGAATATTTAAGTGACAAATCTGTCCGACAATACCGTTAAAAATCATTGTATTCATAAATATTACAATGTATTGCATTTTGTGTATATTAGTGTGTGTGTGTGTTTTATATTAAAATTAAACTAATTTATACTTTGACTTGCACGAATGTGTCAAATGAATTTTTTTAGTATTTAGCAATGACACAAGGTCTGTAAAGCCTGATGTTTTGATATTTTACACTCTAGTACATAATTGTAAATCTTTGCATTGGAAATTGTATAACATATTTGCAAATATTTGTTGTTTTTGTAACCTATGCTTTTAGCACTAGAGCTTTATACATTTTTTTTTCATAGTATATAAACATATGTATACATGTGTATGCCTTGACATGTTCTATGTTCGGTGGCTTTCTGGCCTAAACGAACCTACAGAATGCTTTTTAATCTAATCTAATCTGTAGTGAAGTGGTGTACCACTCATAGGTTTAACTTAAATACATGAATTGCTGCGCACCGAAACATAATTACGTCATAGTTGACTGGTGAGCCTGCGTTGAAATCACTGCCTTGAAAGAGTTGTGATTTTTAAGGCAGGGAGAGCACCTCAACATCCTCTACCTAGAAACAACAAGATTTCTTTGTGGAGAAGAAAACAAACCATAGCCACTCCATGCTGATAATCACTTCATTCAAGTATGAACTTTTGTTACAGCATCCCTGTTCCTTCCGCAGTTCCAACTTAACAGCAGAGGTTTTAATTTGCATAAAATATTTACTATATTTTAATTATCTTGTTGGTTCTTCAACTCACTAATATTTACTTCTTTTCAACCCGAAATCAGTTCCAAATAGAGAGAATAATTGTCAGCAAGAAAGGCTAAATTCTTATGACACATACTGCCAATTGGAATTCTTTCTCAGCCCGAAAATGCTTACAAAGGCTTTGTCACAGATGCGCTTGAACTGTCACGTATTTCCGGCGCAAAGCTTCTGGAATCCTGACCCTGACCGCCAATCCAGCTAACGAGCCTACTTATCGGATTTTGTGCTATGATACTTTGCTTACTTAAAGTCACAGTGAGAGACTTTGTACAGTCTGCACCGAAAGTGTTCCGCATATGTTTGTATTCAAACTGGGAAGTAAAAAGTGTTCATTTTATTTATTTTATTTTTTTAACCATGGCTCATTCGTTTTCAAAGCTAAGAGGCAAGGTATTATTACTTACCCAGAGCACAGAAATAATTGCAAAGGTACTTGACTGCATGAAACAAGACGCAGAGATGAAGGAAGAAAATGCATGTTCCCCGAGTTCTTCAAAAGCCTGTAGAAAGTGAATGAAAGAGTAGCCAAGGCAACTGATATTTCACTGAGCTCCGTTTCCAGGGTTCTCAAAAAGCAACAAAGGGGAAAAAACTTAATATAATGGTTTTAAATTAAAAAATGTGGAACAGTTGTGTCGCCAGCGAATTGCAGAAATTGGCAGACCAGAATGGGAAAATGTATGTCGTCATGTTCAGAACATTGAAAATCATTAGAAAGAATTCTAATCCAGGATAATGGTGCAGAAAGTAGTGATAGCGTTGATGATGTCAATGACGTGAGCGAAGACGAAGGACTGTCAGGTGTGGAAGAATTGGAGGCAGACGATTGACATTGTTTATATAGTAGGCCATTTGTATAGATGTTTTGTAGATGTGAATATACATATGAAAACACATGTTTATCAGTGCAGTGCATAAGAGGTGACAGATATTTGACATCGACTGTAACAGGCACTCTTCCAGCATGCATGAATCGATGGTACATGATCTATCAACCGCCGAACAGTCCTGGCCAGGCACCCAGCGACTTTCACCTTTTCCTTAACTGAAGACGTGGCTAGGAGAGCAGCACTTTCAAATCGACGAAGATCTTCAAAACAACGTCAATGCTCATTTGAAATCATTGATGGCAACATTTTTTGAAGCGGGTATTGCAAAGCTTGTGCACAGGTACGATAAATGTCTCAATCTTTTCGGTGATTATGTTGAAAATCAACCATAAGTGTACAAAACTTTTAGTAATAAAATAATTGTTTTCTATGAACTTGTCTTTTATTTACAGATAATGGGAGATTGAAAAAAAAAAAAAAAAAAAAAAAAGGCTCCTCATATATCAGAACTGAGGTGAAGTACATTTTGCAATGCAACAATTCCATTGGCTGCTGGAAAACCAACAGCGCTCCCCACTTCCTCCACCTATCTGCTTTCATCATGTTTAACTTACCTCATTTAACAGAGCATAGATACCAACGGACAGAAGGTACACTCTCTCAATAATTTTGTTTTTACCAATTGAGGCGTTTTACTTTCTTTACACCTACTATGTACAGCAAGTATTGAACTCCACCCAAAAATTCGATACCAAGATTTAACCGGAAATATATATTTTGAGGTCCCTGAGGGAAAAAAAAACATTTTTAGAAAAACGTTTGTGTATGTCTGTGGACAGCATACTTAAAAGACTAAAAAAATCTTAATGTGTTCCATTCACATGACTTTCACTACATCTCTGCAATAAATTATTGTTAAAAACCTTATGCTTTTATTTGCTTCATGCTAATCAAGAAAAAAAAAATGGCGGTGGTATTATTATTTGCTTCCTTTTAAGTAGAACCAAAATAAGACTAAAGTGATACTCAAAGGCTGGTTGCTATGTGACTTAAGTTCCTTTGTTTGTATGGACAGGGGTTGACAAACTCCTGTAGGAGAAAATATATTTTTTTGAAAGGTGAAATCAAGAACAGTGAGTAACTCAAAAACGACGAACTCCACGAAAAAGTGTACATAACATAAATGCTGTATTTCAACGTGCTCTACATTTTCTGTGTAGTAAGCTTCAGTCTATCTCTTACCGTTTAGCAGTTAAGCAAAATTCGGCAAAATTCATCTAGAATAAAGAGGTCTTCAGAAGCTATTCCCAGAAAATTCAAGATATACATTTTATTTGCTATGTAAATATCAGTAATATGCGGGATTTTAATCAAAATCGTTAGAGGCATTTTTTAGAAAATCAGAATTTTCGAAAAAGGTTCCATGAAAAGGGTAGCTTGGGGTGGGGGGATTTTCTTGAAAATCTCCGTGTCGCATCCTTGGAAGATACCAAACTTAAATACCAAGTTTGGTTTTTAACGGTCTTTTCGTTTTTGAGCTAAGCTGCCCAAAGACACACACACACACACATACGGACATGTTTATAGAAATGCTTTTTTGGGATTCAGGGGGGTCTCAAAACATTTTTTTCGGTGAAATCTCGGTATTGAATTTTTGGCTGCAATGCAATACCTTCTCTTTATACTATGTACATAGTACGTATAGAGAAAATAAAAAAGGCCCTCGTACATTAGAAAGAAATTGTTTCGAACCTTGTCTAGGCAACTTCCTGAGGCACCATCAAGCTAATCTGGGTAGGAAAGTTCGGCCTCTGTATAATCATTTAGGTAACACTTTCCACTTTGTGCGCCTCCCTGGTGCCAATCTGAGTTGAGACGTGGGCTCCCTCACTCCTTCCTCTTAACTCTGCTCTTAGGGGAGAATCTCCCGCGGCGTCTTTGTCCGTCACTTCACCAATCGGGAATGCTTTGGCTCATGAAAGTTCCGCCATCAGTCAAATAACCTCCCCAAATATCAAGACTTGTGGATCCAACCCACTTCCTTCCTCCACCAACTAATGATACCTATTTTCATACATGCGTTTTAAAAGCGAAATTTCTTTACAAGGAATGTCCGATAGTTCAGCAACGCCTGCGAGATACGGTCTTGGTTGAGGATGGGATGTAAGCAAACTTTGTTTCCTATTCTTCCTTCTGCGCCATCTGTAATCGAGAAAAAGTTAACACAAATAGTCTTATTACTTGCTTCCTTGTAAGTAGAAGCGAAATAAGGGAGTACCATAGGTTAAAGTGACAGCCAAAAGCCGGTTGCTATGTGACTGATGTTCCTTTGTTTGTATGGACAGGTGTTCACAAATTCCTGTATGAGAAAATTACAAGTTTTTCAAAGCTGAAACCAAAAACAAGGAATATCTCAAAAACGATCAACTCCTCGAAAAAAATTATGTAACATAAATTGTGTATTTTAATGTGCTCTATATTTTTTGTGTGATAAGCTTTGTCCCTTTCTCACGGTTTAGCTGCTATGTAAAATTCATCAAGAATAAAGGATTCTTCAGAGGCTATTCCCAGAAAATTCAAAATATACATTTTATTTGTCAGGTAGATATCTTTAATATACGATATTTTAATCAAAATCGTTAGAGCCAATTTTGAGAAAATCAACAAACAGACACACACACGCACACGTACCTTTTTCCAAAAATGCTTTTTTTGGATTCAGGGGGACCCAAAACACGTTTTTCCGGTGAAATCTCTGTATTAAATTTTTGGGTGCAATACAATATCTTCACTATAACACTGTACATAGTACGTGTAGAGAAAATAAAAAATATTTTATTCAAAAAGGTCCGTGTGTGTGCGCTCTGGAGAGCATATCTCAAAAACGAAAAGACCGTTGAACACCAAACCTGGTATTTAGGTTTGGTTTCTTCCAAGGATGCGACATAAAGATTTTCAAGAAAATCCCCCTAAACTCAACTACCCTTTAAATGGAACTTTTTTAAAAAAATTAGATTTTCTTGACGATGACTAACGATTTTGATTAAAATATCGTATATTAAAGATATTTACCCAACAAATAATATGTATATTTTGAATTTTCTGGGAATAGCCTCTGAAGACTACCTTATTCTGGATGAATTTTGCATAACTGCTAAACCGTAAGAAAAAGACATAAGCATACCACACAAAAAAGCAGAGCACATTAAAACACACAATATATGTAATATACATTTTCTTCTAGGAGTTGATCGTTTTTGAGATATTCCTTGTTTTTGGCTTTTGCTTTGAAAAACTTGTACTTTTCTCATACAGGAATTTGTCAACTCCTGTCCATATAAACAAAGGAACATCAGTCACATAGCAACCAACTTTTGGCTTTCACTTTAACCTATGCTACTCCCTTATTTCGCTTCTACTTACAATAAAGCAAGAAATAAGACCATTTCTGCTAATTTTTCTCGATTAGCAGGAAATAAAGAAAAGATAAGCTTATTAACAATAATAAGAGAAAGTCATGTGAATCGAAACATTAGATTTTTAAAAATGTAGTTGTTTCCATGCATCATACATATATTATTAACAGTTTAAATATAAAATAGATTAAACAAATAGCAGCAATAGTCTTATTACTTGCTTCCTTGTAAGTAGAAGCGAAATAAGGGAGTACTATAGGTTAAAGTGAAGCCAAAAGCTGGTTAATTGACAGATTCCTGTATTAGAAAAGTGTAAGTTTCTTAAAGCTGAAACCAAAAACACGGATTATCTCAAAAACAATCAACTCTACAAATAAAATGCATGTAACATCAAGCGCGTGTTTTAAAGTGTTCTACAGTTTTGTGTGGTAAATTTTTCTAAACCTTTTACAGTTTAACAGTTATGCAAAATTTCGTAAAATTCTTTCAGAACAAAGTAGTCTTCAGAGGTCTTCAAGATATACATTTTATTTGTCGGGTAAATATCTTTAATATACGATATTTTAAACAAAATCGTTAGAGGCATATTTTAGAAAATCAAAATGTTCGAATAAAGGTCTACGTAAAGGGTAGTTGGGGTGGGGGTGTTCTCAAAATCCTCGTGTCGCATCCCTGGAAGATACTAAACTTAAATACCAAGTTTGGTATTTTACCGACTTTTCGTTTTTGAGTTATCGTGTTGACAGGCACACGGACACTTTTGTGAAAATGCTTTTTTTGGATATGGGAGACCCTAAAACTTTATAAAACTTTTTCTGCATTTAAATTATTACACTTTCATAATCTAATTTAAATAAATAACCAATAAAATAATAAAATAAATATATTACATAATACCTAAAAACACACCAGAAACATACATATTAATTCTTCTATTTAATTACAACATCCCTATACTACAACCATCTAAAAATAACAAATATATAAATTTAATACCTTTCATCTATTTATTATTATAATAATTTTACTATTACAATTTTATTTTACTGTTATTATTTATGCAATTAATTTTGTATATTATTATATTTTATGCTTTTTAAAAAAATGATATTTAATATTTATTTTGTTATGATTTTATTTTTATTTGTATTATTATTAATATTATTTTTAAATAAAATATACATATTTATTATTACAAATACCCATTTTACTGGTATCCAGTAATAAACAGGTGTCATCCAGTTATTTTTTTATATCTATATACTAGTCTCAACTGTAAAACCAAGTAGGATAGATTAGATAGATTAGACAGACAGACAGACAGACAGACAAGATAGATAAGATAGATAAGATAGATAAGATAGATAAGATAGATAAGATAGATAAGATAGATAAGATAGAGAGAGATAGAGAGAGAGATAGAGAGATAGATAGATAGATAGATAGATAGATAGATAGATAGATAGATAGATAGATAGATAGATAGATAGATAGATAGATAGATAGATAGATAGATAGATAGATAGATAGATAGATAGATAGATAGACAGACAGACAGACAGACAGACAAGATAGATAAGATAGATAAGATAGAGAGAAAGATAGATAAGATAGAGAGAAAGATAGATAAGATAGAGAGAAAGATAGATAAGAGACAGAAAGATAGATAAGATAGAGAGAAAGATAGATAAGATAGACAGAAAGATAGATAAGATAGACAGAAAGATAGATAAGATAGACAGAAAGATAGATAAGATAGAGAGAAAGATAGATAAGATAGACAGAAAGATAGATAAGATAGACAGAAAGATAGATAAGATAGACAGAAAGATAGATAAGATAGAGAGAGAGAGATAGATAGATAGATAGACGGACAGACAGACAGACAGACAGACAGACAGACAGACAGATAGATGGATAGATGGATAGATAGATAAGTTTATTTGCAAGAACAAAGTACATTGTGTAGCAACGTCAAATAGAAGTAAGATCAAAAACAATTGACAGTATCATAAAATTCATCAAAACAATAAAATGGATTTAAAATCAAAGTGCGCTTCACTGACCTCTTAAAAGATTCAATGGAGAGAGCTCTAGTGCTGCTACTGAGTTTGTTAAATAGATTTAATGATATTATTTCAAATGAATTTTGTATCTTGCTATATTTACATCTATTTATGTAAATATTGGAACTAGTTCTGGTCTGGTGAAGATGAATTTCGGAACATAGATTGTATTTATGGCTATTTTTCTTAGCAAATAAGAGGCAGTGGAACACAAACAATGAGGTCAAAGCTAAAACACCACCTTAACAAAGAGTTTTGGGGGCTACACCACATAAAATTCGAATTGCCTTTTTCTGTAATAAAAGTATTTTTATAGCTAAAGCATGGTTCCCCCAAAATAAAATACCATAACTCAAATAGCTATGGATTTGTCCATAATAAAACATTGGAAGACACATTATTTTTTAAAACACGTAACATAAATATACCTCTGCTTACTTTGTTGACGATATAATTAATATGTGAACGCCAACCTAGACCAGGTTCGAATGAATGCCTAGAAATTTTGTACTAGTTTCAGTTAAAAAAGCAGGACAACTAATATTAAAAGTGAGTCAATTGTTTTGTTTTCATTGAGAACAAGGCTATTGCTTTTCTCTGTTTTAACTTTCGGTATTATATTCCCATACGTCAAATTAAGTTCCCGCGAAACTTTTCACACTCTATTTTTTCGGGCAGCATAGTTGTTTTTTCAAACTGCACGGTGATGATGTATGGCAGCAGCGGCACCCTACGAAGAGGACAAAGACCCGCAAGATAGGTTGGTCTGTAGTCTTTTCACTTCTTGCAACCCCCGCGTTGCTCCTGTAAATTGATACATTGCGTCACAGGCATCCCAGGGGGTAGTAACCCCTTAATGGAGTGGAGAAATGTATCATGGGCTGTCTCCTGCACGATCCACAACATCCGCCATGCTTTCTACATGCATAAGAAGTCTTCACCTCCTTATAAAAAAACAAATGATGGATGCATCTCTGCAACAAATTATTTTAAAAATCTTATGCTTCTATTTACTTCATGCTAATCCAGAAAACATTAGCAGAAATAGTCTTATTACTTGCTTCCTTGTAAGTAGAAACGAACTAAGGGAGTACCATAGGTTAAAGTGACAGTCAAAAGCTGGTTGCTATGTGACTGAAGCTCCTTTGTTTGTATGGACAGGAGTTGACAAATTCCTGTATGAGAAAAGTATAAGTTTATTCCAAGCTGAAACCAAAAACAACTCCACGAAAAAAATGTATATAACATAAATTGTGTTTTAAAGTAATTTACATTTTTTGTACTGTAAGTTTTTGCCCATTTCTTACGGTTTAGTAGTTATGCAAAATTTCGTAAAATTGATCCATAATAGAGCAGCCTTCAGAGGCTATTCCCAGAAAATTCAAGATATACATTTTATTTATCAGGTAAATATCTTTAATATACGATAGTTTAATAAAAATCGTTAGAGCCATTTTTAAGAAAATCAAAAATTTCGAAAAAAGTTCCATGTAAAGGGTAGTTGGGGGTGGAGGATTTTTCTTGAAGATCTTAATGTCCAAGTTTGGTATTTAACGGTCTTTTCGTTTTTGAGCTATGCTGTCCACAGACACACACGGACCTTTTTCTGAAAATGGTCTTTTTGGATTCAGGTTGACCCAAAAATGTATTTCCGGTGAAATATTGAATTTTTGGGCGGAATGCAATACCTTCTCTATACACTATGCACATAGTACCTTTAGTTACTTTTATAGAGACTAGCAAGGGTACTTACTCTAATAACCCCGAGCGTTCACGGTTTTCCTAAAGCTAGTGTTATAGAATTAAATCAATTACCATATTTCTTGTTTTCAATAAATTTAAATGCATCACTTCAACGTCTTTGTGACAAATTCTGTCTGGACAAACATTTCTCACTCCCTTTACCGCTGTGGGGTAGTTTTCGCTACACAGTCCACAATTTTACAAACGTTTTGAGACAACAATACTTCGCTAAAAACCTTAAAACCATTTCTCCCTTCCCTCTAATTTTTGGTAGGGTGGCGGTGGTTGTATTTTACTTCCTCTACACGTACTATGTACATAGAGTAAAGAGAAGGTAAATTCGATACCGAGCTGCTACCAGAATTACATGTTTTGAGTCCCTCTGAATCCAAAAAAAAACATTTTTAAAAAAAAAGGCCCGTGCGTGTGTGTCTGCGGACAGCATAGCTCAAAAAGGATGCGACACAAAGATTTTCAAAAAAAACCCACCACCCTGAACTACCCTTTACATGGCAACTTTTTTTAGAAAATTTTGATTTCCTTAAAAATGGCTCTAACGATTTTGATTAAAATACCGTATATTAAAGACATTTACCTGACAAATAAAATGTATATCTTGAATTTTCTGGGAATAGCATCTGAAGAGTACTTTATTCTGGATCAATTTGACGGAGTTTTGCAAAACTGCTAAACCGTAAGAAATGGGCAAAAACTTAACTCACAAAAAAATGTAGTGCACATTAAAACACACAATTTATATTATATACATTTGTTAGTGGAGTTGATGGTTTTTTTTTTTTAGATATTCCTTGTTTTTGGTTTCAACTATGAAAAACTTACACTTTTCTCATGCAAAAATTTGTCAACTCCTGTCCATACAAACAAAGGAACTTCAATCACATAGCAACCAGCTTTTGATTATTAGTTTAGCCTATAGTACTCCCTTATTTACCTACTTCTACTAATTTTTTTCTCGATTAGCATGAAGTAAATAGAAGCACAAGCTTTTTAACAATAATTTGTTGCAGAGAGGTAGAGAAAGTCATGTGAATGGAATACATCAGGTTTTTTTTTTATCATATTTCCAGATTATTTTTATTGTTATTCTAAATAACGTATATCTCAAATTGCCTACCCTCTAAAGTATTTCACAATTGTGGTTACAACTTAGAATCGTAAGTTATTTCTTACCACGCTCAGAAGGAACCTTGACCTACCGCATGGCCGCTGCGTCCTCCATCTCGGTCCATGACAGACAAATGAGGTGCAGTATTGGAGGGTGAGGCGTGGCCAGCGCCTCGAATTCCTCCCGGCCCTCATGACTTCTCCATCAAGTACCCCGGACCAGGCCTCCCAAAATCCCCACACCGGTATTGGGAATCGAACCCTGGTCTCCCGTTTGGTAAGCTACCACCGCGCTACTTTGTATAATCTTATAATTTTTCTTCTTATTGACTGATATTCAAAGAATATTGTGCTAATTGGTTTGCATCATTATTTGGTAAATAATGACCGCTCAAATCTATGGCCTCATATCCCTTCATTTAAAAAATAACGATCTTCACTTTTACTACGTGTAGTCGGTATGAGAGGTGTAGTATTCCATCCAAAAAGCTGATGAGATTTCACCAAACATTAAAGTTTTGACCCCATGAATACAAAAAAGAAATTCGAGAAAATAGACACGTCCCTGTGTCTGTGAACACCGTCAACTTGAAAACGATGAAGACATTATTGAAGAGAAAATCTCCAACCCCAAACTACACTTACATGGAACATTTATAGAACTTTTGGATTTTCTCAAAAATGGCTCTTAACGATTTTGATTAAAAGCCATATGTTTAACACATTTTAATGATAAAATACATACATTGAATTCCAATACTCAAATGGGAAGTAGTTATTCCTTTTTCTCTCACTTTCTTCTCTTAATGCAAACAGAATGGCATTTCAAACCATCATATAGCGACCTTTTCTTACAAGAATTGGGGTTTCTACCTTCAAGAAGATATATAATGAAACAATTTCTGCTAATTATAATTAGGTATAATCATAAAGACAATTATGGTAGTGGGAGCGGTTACAATGCCATATTTTTGATCATCTCTAATTAAGGACCCAGTTTTATCTCAATAAGCATTAATTAAAAAGAAGAACAGTATTTTGTTACAATATTTTTTTAGTGAATAGGTGAATAAAGGCATGTGAACGTAACGTCAACATTTTAAATGCTGCATTCGTCTGCTAGAGAGAGCATCGCTTTATTTCTTTGTGGTCTGTTTTTGTTGCTTTCCTCAGCACTCAAGTCTTACCTACAATAATTGATTTACTGGGTGTTGGCTTTGCGAGAAAGAGTGCCCTAGTGAAGCTGTAATGTTCCAGTTTCTGGTACAGAAACACCTTCAAATACTAGATCTGAAACAGTGTCAGCGACTTGTTTTGTAGAGCAGAATATTTTTTGTCTAAGCAGTAATGGCAGATTTGTATCAGACGAGAAATAGGTTTAACCACTACAGTTGCTTTTAGCAGAAGTTTTGTATGACCATAATTAAGACATTCAAAAGTGTATTTTCTTCCCTTTTCATATTTGGCCTCTTTGCTTTAACAAAACTTCTCTTAAGAATGACGTCTTCCATTCGCATGAGTTTCTTTACATCTCTGCAACAAATTAGAAAGCTTATGCTTCTACTTACTTCATGCTAATTGAGAAAAAAATTAACAGAAATTATTTTATTAGTTGCTTCCTTGTAAGTAGAAGGGAAATAGAGGAGTACCATGAAACCAAAAACAAGGAATATCTCAAAAACGACCAACTCCATGGAAAAAATGTATACAACATAAATTGTGTGTTTTAACGTGCTCAACATTTTTTGTGTGATAAGTTTTTGTCTATTTCTTACAGTCTAGCAGTTATGCAAAATTCCGTAAAATTCATCCAGAATAAAGTAGTCTTCAGAGGCTATTCCCAAAAAATTCAAGATATACATATTATTTTTCAGGTAAATGTCTTTAATATACGATATTTTAATCAAAATCGTTAGAGCCATTTTTGAAAAAGTAAAAATTTTCCAAAAAAGTTACGTCGTAGGGTAGGGGGATTTTTCTCAAAATCTTCATGTCACATCCCTGAAGCATACTAAACTTAAATACCAACGGTTACCACAATGTAACGGTTACAGAAGTAACGAATATGAAGCAACTAGTTACCCAATAACTGTACATAGTACGTATAGAGAAAATAATAATACCAGGTCACCAAAATTAACACCAAGCATCAAATTCGAATTTTGACGAGAAGATCTTACAAATGAAGCAGCAGGCGAAAGCTTCATGATAAGCTCTTCCTTTGCAATTTCGTGAATAACCTTTTATACACATTTTTCAGTCATAGGCACATTTAAATAGTTAACAGAACAGCAGGACCACTAGAGTACGAAAAGTTCATCATTCTTATTGATGAAATTACAGATGGTACTCAACTTTTAGGGCCGTCTCCTTAGCCGGTGGTAGCGCTGCGCCAAGCGGGAGACATGGGTTCGATCCCCAGTACCGGGATTTTTTAACCGCTGGAGACCTGGTCCAGGGTGCAATCAGCCTCGCGAGGGTCAATTGAGGACCTACTTGATGGAGAAGTAGCGTGAGACCGTTAGTCGGCCTCGTTATTATGATTATTATTATTATTATTATTATTATTTCCGTCAATCATCAATTATTTAATGTATTTGAAAGTATAAAACTAGCTTCTAGCAAGCACAGCTCAAAGTTGTTTAGCAAACTTGGCTATTGGAGGCGGGAGGCTCTTTGTGGAAAACAACTCTATTGTTGGTCACGTACTCATGTGCATGTAATAGAGAAATAAGTGAGGACGCAATCTGGTAAAGAACCAAATTGCAGAGAAATGAGTTTTTCTCCATTATGTGGTGATGGTCACGAGGGGTTTATGATGCATTCTGGATAAAAAAAGATGCATTATGGGCTACCTCGATGCCAAGTTCGCGGTCTTTCTGACCATTCAGAATGAAGCAGCCATGACAGTAAATCTACTATATAAGTAGCAGATTGTATGATGTCAGGGCACTCACACACTCAGTCGCTGTTGCGCAGTCAGTCGGTCACTTAAGGTCAGTATGCGTAATAACTGTTGAGATACACACCACTAAGCTCAAGGCGCATACTCGTTGTCAGATCATTATACGGTGTGAAAGTAATAAGTGAGAAAGTAATCAGTTTTATGAGTTAAGTAAAGTTAAGTCATTAAAAAAGGAAAGCTCCTAGAAATAATCATAATCAGTTATCTTGTAAAGCAAAGTGCTTGTCTACATATCTTACTTCTGGTCTAGAATAAAACGAATAGATGAAAGTGAAAATGTGCTAACTATTTAGCAAGACCACTCCTAACTACCCTCATTGTCGTTACCACCCAAGTGAGTCAATCTTCATGCAGGCTGAGCTACGTCGGAGGCAGCATCGCCGGTGGTGGATCTTCAAAACCAGGTACGTGGGAGATCTACTCTCTTGGTAGTGGAGTGTGGATCTTCAAAACCAGATACGTGGGAGATCTACTCTCTTGCTACTGGAGTGTGGGAGATCTACTTTCTTGGTAGTCGAGTGTGGATCTTCAAAACCAGGTTTGTGGGAGATCTACTCTCTTGGTAGTGGAGTGTGGATCTTCAAAACCAGGTACGTGGGAGATCTACTCTCTTGCTACTGGAGTGTGGGAGATCTACTTTCTTGGTAGTCGAGTGTGGATCTTCAAAACCAGGTTTGTGGGAGATCTACTCTCTTGGTAGTGGAGTGTGGGAGATCTACTCTCTTGGTAGTGGAGAGTGGATCTTCAAAACCAAGTACGTGGGAGATCTACATTCTTGGTAGTGGAGTGTGGATCTTCAAAACCAGATACGTGGGAGATCTACTCTCTTGGTAGTGGAGTGTGGATCTTCAAAACCAAGTACGTGGGAGATGTACTCTCTTGGTAGTGGGGTATGGGAGATTTATTCTCTTGGTAGTGGAGTGTGGATCTTCAGAACCAGGTACGTGGGAGATCTACTCTCTTGGTAGTGGAGTGTGAATCTTCAAAACCAGATACGTGGGAGATCTACACTCTTGGTAGTGGAGTGTGGGAGATCTACTCTCTTGGTAGTGGAGTGTAGATCTTCAAAACCAGGTACGTGGGAGATCTACTCTCTTGGTAATCGAGAGTGGATCTTCAAAACCAGGTACATGGGAGACAACCTTCGTCGTAAGAGTAAATACACCTCGTACTTGGCTCGTCAAGGTGGTATTATGATCGTTGCAAGCGGCTTCAGGTCGAGAGGATCGCGTTAACCGGCCGGGAGGGATTGAGTCTTCAATACGTCTGTCATAGACCGAGATGGTGGACGAAGCGGCCGGGTTCCTTGTGAGCTGTCGTGCCATGGAGTTGTTATTATTATTACTTATTTTTAGACAAAGATAGTTCTATTTATATAAAGTTGTCTTAATCTTTGATAAATATGATATAGCATTCTCCCGGATAAATAATATTAAATTTTCCAGATAATGTGATTGCTATTAAGTACAAAACGGACTTAAGTATGCAGGTCTTTCAAGAGGTCTCTTCTCAGCTCTTCCATAATCAATACATAAGAGAAAACAGGTTAGGCAAGCAAATATTTACACAATTGTTTGAAGTTTTCCCTTTATTCATTGACTTATACTTTTGCAAAATATGTCCCATGGAAAACATAGGAATTTCAACTTAATCCGTATGGAGATATATTAGTGAGAAAATAACATGTCGGATTTCCTAATTAAAATTTAATATCGTGATTTTACAAATGCGAATCGAATGCAAATACATTAGTGGATTTGATGGTATAGGTTGTTTTATTCTGCATTCCGGAGAACACTCATTAATACGCAATACCAATTCATGATTAACTCGTTATGGAAATTACCCTTGATTTTACTACCTTTACTTTCTCAATAGGATTTTTTTCCCTTTGCAGATATTTTGAAACAGTTACCGTTTCATTCCTCGTTCATTTACCAAATTTTGTTTTGTTTTATTTAAGCATAATTAAAGCGCATTAAAATATATTTCTTCCTAGGATGTCTTCAATTTTTACTTTCTCTACACGTACTATGTACATACTCCACCCAAATTTGATACAGAGATTTCACCTGAAATATATGTTTTAGGGTCCCCGGTATTCATATAAAGCATTTTCAGGAAAAGGTCCATGTGATTGTGAACACGATAACTCAAAAATGAATAGTAGGTAAAATACCAACCTTGGTATTTAAGTTTAGTATCTTCCAAGGATGCGACATAACATTTTTGAGAAAAATCACCCCTCCCCAAACTACCCTTTAGATGGAACTTTTTTTGAACATTCTGATTTTCTCAAAAATGGCTCTAACGATCTTGATTAAAATATCGTATATTAAAGATATTTTACCTGACAAATAAAATGTATATCTTGAATTTTCTGGGAATAGCTTCTGAAGAGTACTTTATTCTACATGAATTTTACGGAATTTTGAATAACTGCTAAACCGTAAGAGATGGACAAAAAGTTATTACACGAAAAATGAAGATCATATTAAAACACACAATTTATGTTCCATATATATTTTTTCGTGGAGTTGATCGTTTTTGAGATATTCTTTGTTTTTGGTTTCAGCTTCACTTTTCTCATACAGGAAGTTGTCAAGTGGTATGCTTACAAATAAAGGAACTTCAGTCACATAACAACCAGCTTTTGACTATCACTTTAACCTTTGGTACGCCATTGTTTCATTTCTACTTACAATGAAGCAAGTAATAAGACTATTTATGCTAATTTTTTCTCGATTAGCATGGTGTAAATAGAGGCATAAGCTTTTTAACAATAATTTGTTACAGAGATGTAGAGAAAGTCATATGAATGGAGCACGTGCGTTTTTTTCACAATACAATTTCTTTAATCATAGTACAAGGTTTATATTATTTTGCTGCACTGAGGTTTGCGTGTCAGAAAGATGTGTATATCACTTTCTGGAGAACAGAAGTTATTGCGGATTTCTACGTAAAAGAAGGAAAGAAAAGAAAAAAAAAAGCTTAAGAAATAATTTCATGAAGGAAAACAAACTGATGTGTAACAGTCACGCTACGTTCTACACAAATTACCTTTTACTTTCATACTTACATTCAAATTATTCATATAAAGTTTACGTTTGTCCCCACTTGCCATAAATCATAAAATAAATTATTCCTATGATGTAATTCTGCAGTAATTTAAACAGGATACTAATGAGCTTACCGAAATGTAGATGTGAAGTAAATGTTTTGTCTCCGAAAGACAAAAGTTTAATTTATAAAGAATTAGTATGCCACTCAAGGTACCCTGAAAGTACGCATTGTACAGGGTTACTACAAAAGAAATAGACAACTTCAACTGCCTGTAAAATAAAAACTATTAGAGATAGCAACCTAATTATTCTGGTGGTATGTTGAGAAACTCTCAAAGTTTCATTTGTTACTACTGGTAACGCTGTAGTGTTTTGTTTGTTGTTGCAGAAGCTGAAATGGCGGAAAATCCTGTGGAAAAGGCATATTGCGTGTTGGAATTTGCTAGAACGCAATCAGCAACTGTTGTCCAACGACATTTTAGAACATGTTACCACAAAAATGAAATGATGCGCTCACAAAAACCAGCATCGTCTTCATCATGTCGCAACATGTCGATGCAAAAGTCACGCCGTATGACCTTATCTTCTTCACTCAGAAACTGCAACATCTGTAATCTGTAAGGCATCATGTGCAGTCGCTTCCGCAAGATTTTCCATACAGTTTGCTGTGGAATTTGTAATTGCATGCTTGCCCTAGATGTCGATTTCTGTGGGCTTCTTACGTAGGCAGAACGAACACGTTCAACGTTTTCTTCCGAATCTCTTGGTCTTCCCGAGCTCTTCCCTTTGCACAAACATCCCGTTGTCTCGAATTTTCTATACCAGTCGTAGATTGACTGTCTAGTCGGTGGCGTTTTGTGGTAACGTGTTCTAAAATGTCGTTGGACAACAGTTGCTGATTGCGTTCTAGCAAATTCCAACACGCAATATGCCTTTTCCACAGGATTTTCCGCCATTTCAGCTTCTGCAACAACAAACAAAACACTACAGTGTTACCAATAGTAACAAACGAAACTTTGAGAGTTTCTCAACATACCTCCAAAATAATTAGGTTTGAAGTTGTCTATTTCTTTTGTAGTAACCCTTTATATTTTTAAAATTTATTTATTATTATATTTATACTCTGTCTTTAATTGCCTATATATGCGGCCTTTCACCGTTGGAGCATATAGTCTATAGACAATGGTTATACAGCCTGCCTCACATTCAAGAGGTTCCGAGTTCGAATCTCGGTTAGGGTGAGTTACCTCGGATTACACGTTTTCCTTAAGCCGATGTCCCACGGTCAAAATTTGGTCCAAAATTTTTATACAACGTGAACGTTGTATACAATTTCTCCATTCCATTCCCACGGGAGTGTTTATTGGTCTATGCAAATGAACAGCTGATAGAAAATTGTGAACGTTGCTGATCCACAATTATTTACGTTCACTGTTGCCAGCTTAGTTTATGTATCCATTGCAAGAGGATATTATAATACAAAGAAAAAAATCTGATGTGTTCCATTCACATGACTTTCTCTACATCCCTGAAACAAATTATTGTTAAAAAGCTTATGCTAATATTTACTTCAACCAATCGAGAAAAAATAAGCAGAAATAGTCTTATTACTTGCAACCTTGCAAGTCGAAGCGAAATAAGGGAGTACCATAGGTTAAAGTGACAGTCAAAAGCTGGTTGCTATGTGACTGAAGTTCCTTTGTATGGACATGAGTTGACAAATTCCTGTATGAGAAAGGTATGTTTTTCAAGAATGATACCAAAAACAAGGAATATCTCAAAAACGATCAACTGCACGGAAAAAATGTGTATGACATAAATTGTGTGTTTTAATGTGCTTTACATTTTTTGTGGGATAAGTTTTTGTCTATCTTTTACGGTTTAGCAGTTATGCAAAAGTAGTCTTCAGAGGGTATTTCCAGAAAATTCAAGATATACATTTTATTTGTCAGGGAAATATCTGTAATGTACGATATTTTAATCAAAATCGTTCGAGCTATTTTTTAGAAAATCAAAATTTTCGAAAAAAGTTCCATGTAAAGGGTAATTGAGGGTGGTGGGATTTTCTTGAAAATCTTCGTGTCGCATCCTTGGAAGATACCAAACCTAAATACCAAATTTGGTTTTTAACGGACCTTTCGTTTTTGAGTTATGCTGTCCAGTCACACAGACACACAAACACACACACACACTGACCTTTTTGTAAAAATGCTTTTTTTTTTTTGGATTCAGGGGGACCCAAAACATGTATTTCCGGTGAAATCTTGGTATCGAATTTTTGGTGGAATACAACACCTTCCCTATGCACTATGTACATAGTTCGTATAGAGAAATTAAAAATTAATAAAGAGGTGTTGGTGGACTAGACCATGTCTGTAACTTAGAAATGAAGGCCAAGGAAGAGGTGTACTACATATGCTGCAAAATGAACACGTTTATGACTAAACTATTAACTTCCTTATTATGGAGGAAATTTTATTTAGAAAGTTGCTGTTCTTAGTTGAGGCAAAAATCACTCGCCTAAACACAAATATGAGGCAGCAGATGAACCAACAATCACGTTTTACTTTCTCTATACGTACTATGTACATAGTCATTCAGTTGTTTAAAATTCGCGAAAATGAAGAAGGCTCGTGGATATTTGTTGAAAAGTTAAGACAAATATTTGATATGAAATAGGAGCGAAGGAGACACCTAGCACCACGACCCATTGGGGATCTTGCCACTCTCAGTAGGAAGATAGAGGTAAAGAAGCCGCTGCTGGAGGTCCTTAACGATTCCGAGCTTGAGGACCTGATCGCACCTTGGCCTGCTAAGAGATGGCAGGCACCCTTTAGCACAAGCTAGAGACGGACCAAAGTAGATTGTCACCTGGAAGGCCTGAGAAGAACTATCCTTTGTATAGAGAAGGTATTGCACTCCACCCAAAAATTCGATATCGATATTTCACCGGAAATATATGTTTTAGGGTACCCAATATCCAAAAAAAAAACATTTTCACAAAAAGGTCCGTGTGTGTGTGTGTCCGTGTGCCTTTCAACACGATAACTCAAAAACGAAAAGTCGGTAAAATACCAAACTTGGTATTTAAGTTGAGTATATTCCAGGGATACGACACGAAGAATTTGAAACCCCCGCAAACTACCCTTTACATGGACCTTTTTTCGAAAATTTTGATTTTCTTAAAAATGGCTCTAACGATATTGATTAAAATTTCGTATATTAAAGATATTTACCTGACAAGTAAAATGTATATCTTGAATTTTCTGGGAACAGCCTCTGAAGAGTAGTTTATTCTGGATGAATTTTACTGAATTTTAAATAACTGCTAAACCGTAAGAGATGGACAAAAACTTACTACACAAAAAATGTAGAGCACGTTAAAACACACAGTTTATGTTATATACATTGTTTTCGTGAGTTCGTCGTTTTTGAGACATTCCTTATTTTTGGTTTCTGCTATAAACTTTTCTCATACAGGAACTTGTCAGCTCCTATCCATATAAACAAAGGAACTTCATTGACATAGCAACCAACTTTTGACTATCAGTTTAACCTATGGTACTCCCTTATTTCGCTTCTACTTACAAGGAAGCAAGTAATAAGACTATTTCTGCTCATGTGTTCTGATTAGCATAATGTAAATAGAAGTATAAGCTTTTTAAGAATAATTTGTTGCAGGGATACAGAGAAAGGCATGTTAATGGTATACATCAGATTTTTTTTTTTTTGAAAAGAGGTTTTATTGCTGCATGCTCCATTGCTTGGCACAATACTACATGCATGTTGTACCATACACATTTTTTGTTTCCCCAGTTAATACATATTACACTTTTTATTTGATTAGAGAGTCAAAGTCCAAGCTATTTGCAAATTTCTGGAAATGTTTTAAGTATTTGGTGACTAGTTCACTTTTGTTTGTTGGCCACTTTCCACCTGCCCTAATAATATTTGTTTCTAGCACTTTCCTATCACTGTTTAGCACTTCGCATTCTACAAAATGTGGTCGACTGTTTGTGCGGTCCTGTTGGATCTTCTACGAGGTACGTCCATAAAGTAAGTTCCGTTTGGTAATAAAATTAAATTGTGTACAGATACAGAATAATTATTTATTGCACAAAATTCTACAACTCTTAAACTACTTTTCCACATAATGCCGAAATTTTGCAGCCATTTGTCATAGCGTGGCACAAGTTTTTGTATATCTTCTTCATAGAAGTTTGCCGCCTGTGTCTTCAAAAAGCTGGGAACATTTTCTTTCAGCCAAGGAAAGACTTGAGATGTAAGATCAGATGAAAGTCGCTAGGAGCGAGGTCAGGATGGTCAAACACGTCCCAGCCAAATCCCTGTAGGAAGTTTTTCGCCATATTTGCAGTGTGTGGTTGTGCGTTGTCGTGAAGAAAAATAACACCTTTTGACAGCAATCCTCGGCGCTTATTCTGTATTGCGCGGCGTAATTTCCTAAGTGTCTCGCAATAAACATCTGCTTTGATTGTTTGACCGCGCGGTAAGAAATCAATGAGTAAGATGCCTTTCCAGTCCTAGAACACTGTGCACATCATTTTTCGAGATGTCAAGATTTGTTTCGACTTAACCTTTGCTGGGGATGAAGTGTGCCTCCATTCCATTGATTGCCGCTTACTTTCAGGGGTGTCGTAAGAAACCCAAGTCTCATCTCCTGTGACTATCTGTGTCAGAAATTCTTCGCCGTCTTCATTATAACGGGTTAAAAACTGAAGTGCACTACCCATCCGTTTTGTTTTGTGTTTCTCAGTAAGAATCTTTGGTACCCAACGTGGGCAAAGTTTACAAAATTTCAGTTTTTTGGTAACAATTTCATGAATTAGTGATCGTGAGCTTTGGGGAAATTCCATAGCGAGAGCACTAATTGTAAACTTGCGGTTTTTTGGATCTTGTCATCAATCGCGTGAACCAGTTCTTCTGTAACCATAGATGGACGCCTACTTCGTTCTTCATCGTGCACTTCACTACGTCCTTCATTGAACTGTCGGACCCACCTTCTCACCATTGAATCACTCTTCAAATTTTGTCCGTAAACTTCGCAAATTTGCCGATAAATTTCAGTTGGTTTCACTTTCCTAGCATTCAGAAAACGAATCACAGATCTGATTTCACAAGCGGCGGGATTTTCAATCAACACCGACATTGTAAACAAAGCGTATGTGGCTGACAGCGATCTCAAAATGGTGCACGTTTCTTCTCCTTGATACAGAGCGTCTACCGCGCATGTGCGGAACTGCGATCGCAGCGCTGGAGCGGAGATAGATTGAAACGGAACTTACTTTCTGGACGTACCTCGTATTATCTTAAATCTTTGTAGATATTCACCGACTTTGCCGTGTTCTCTGGTTAGAACTGTGATGTTATTTGTAAGGGTTATATTTGACTTGAGTCTATGCTGTACTCTGGGAAAGAACGACTTTGTAGTAGCACCGCTCTATTGTCCATTAGAGCTCAAGCAGAACTATCCATCGGGCATCATCCACGCCAACTGTCCGACACGACAAACACTGCACAGTCGCTATTAAGTCGCACATAGGTAATAGTAGTAGATAAATATTATAGGTAAACTAATATTTTATACGGGTAAAATCCTTTAGGTTGAAATTGCGCTATTTCTCTTTTCTTTTAAAAAGAGAGCCTTTATTTTGTTTTACCTACATCATTACCATCAAATCCACTGCATTGAGCGTTTTGGGGCCTTGCTATATCCAGACACAATGATATTTTCTTCAAGGCGAATACAATAAATCTTTTTATTACTTTTTCTACACGTACGATGTACATAGTGTATAGAGAAGATATTGCATTCGACCCAAAACTTTGATAGGAGATTTTACCGGAAATACATGTTTTGGGTCCCTCTGAATAAAAAAAAAAGTAGTTTTAGAAAACGGTCCGTGTGTGTGTCTGTGGACAGCATAGCTCAAAACGAAAGTCGTTAAATACCAAATTTGAAAATTTTGATTTTCTTAAAAATGGCTCTAACGATTTTGATGAAGATACTGTATATTAAAGATATTTACGTGACAAATAAAATGTATATCTTGAATTTTCTGGGAACAGCATCTGAAGTTTACTTTATTCTGGATGAATTTTACAAAATGTTGCACGACTGCTAAACCGTAAGAGATGGACAAAAATTTTCAGCACAAAAAATGTAGAGCACATTTAAACACATAATTTATGTAATATACTTTTTTTCGTGGATATTTTTTTTTTTTTTAGATATTCCTTGTTTTTTGTTTCAGCTTTGAAACGCTTATACTTTTCTCATACAGGCATTTGTCAACCCCTGTCCATACAAACAAAGGAATTTCAGTCACATAGCAACCAGCTTTTGACTATCACTTTAACTTATGGTACTCCCTTATTTCGCTTCTACTTACAAGTAAGCAAGTAATAAGACTATTTTTCTTGATTAGCATGAAGTAAATAGAAGCATAAGTCTTTTTAACAATTATTTGTTACAGAGATGTAGAGAAAGTCATGTGAATGGAACACATTATGCCAGGACCAGCTTTGCAGATGCGAGAATTAAATCTACTACCAGTCCTGTATGCCTAACTGGGAAGGCAATAGTTGTAGAAGTGGTAATAATAAAAGAAATAATAACAAATACAATTTATAATATTGACAGGGCAGTAGACCAACCCGACATGTCCACAGCAGAGGTGGGCGATCATCCTGCCAGTGAGATGAGATGGTGTGGTCAGCACCGCTCTTCCCCATCCAGAATGATTAGAGATCTTTGCTATTGTGGCGCTTCAAATCCTTCACTAAGCTGAGTGGGCAAAGATGCTATACGTGGATGACAAAATTCGCACCTCCATGAATAGAATACAATAGAACTGAGCGTACTCCTTGGCAGCAGACTGGGCTATCATCCTGCACCCAATTTGCGCCTGGGTTGGTGAAAGATTTAAATTTGGAGGAAAGAGCAACAAATTATAGTTAAAAAGCTTATGCTTCTATTTACTTCATACTAATCGAGAAAAAATTAGCAGAAATGGTCGACTCAAATTTGTGCTGGCAAACTCATGTTATGTATGTTGTAAAAAAAGTAAGTAAGGGTTTGTTCATGTTACGAATACTTAAGAACAATATTAATGTAGAATCTTTAATTGCTGCCTATTATGGGCATATTAATAGCCATCTGAATTATGGAATTTTGCTCTGGGGTAACCACGCTTCAGCATTACGATTTTTTATTTTACAGAGGAGAGCTTTATAGAGCTTCACCCAACTCTTTCTAAACCACATTTTATCAAATCTGCTATTCTTACTTTACCGTCAATGTACGTTCTGGCCTGCCTCTTGTATGTCAAGAAAAATATTAATGCTTTTACTAGCTGTGACAATATAATTACCGAACACAGAAGAAATCAAATATTTATATACCCAAAAGTAAATATAGTGTAAGTGTAAATAGTTTCTGTTATATCTCACTAAAACTTTTCAACTTCTTACCTATGCACATAAGACATCTTTCGTTTCAGAGCTTCAAGAGAAGGCTCAGATCAATATTGATGGTTAATCCTCTGTATAATGTTGACGAGTTGTATAATTTAAATATAGATCATAGATCATGTGATTGATGTATGTACTTTACTGACGAAGTCATGAATAATTGTATTCAATAGACTAATAAACGATCTATCTTTCTATCTTATTACTTGCTTCCTTGTAAGTAGAAGCAAAATAAGGGAGTACAATAGGTTAAAGTGAAAGTCTAAAACTGGTTGCTATGTGACTCAAGTTCCTTTGTTTGTATGGACAGGAGTTGACAATTTCCTGTATGAGAAAAAGCTTTTAAAGCTGAAACCAATAACAAGGAATATCTAAAAAAACGATCAACTCCATGAAAAAATGAATATAACATAAATTGTGTGTTTTGACGTGCTCTACATTTTTTATGTAGTAAGTTTTTATCTCTTACGGTTTAGGAGCTATGCTAAATTCCGTAAATTTCATCCAGAATAAAGTAGTCTTTAGAGGCTATTCCCAGGAAATTCAAGATATACATTTTATTTTTCCTGTAAATATCTTTAATATACGAAATTTTAATCAAAATCGTTAGAGCCATTTTTAAGAAAATCAAAATTTTCGAAAAAGGTTCCATGTAAAGGGTAGTTTAGGGTGTGGGGATTTTCTTAAAAATCTTCGTGTCGCATCCTTGGAAATATTGTTTACTGACACTGAACTTTTTTTTGAAAATGCTTTTTTTTTTTTAGATACAGGGGCGCCTAAAAGTATATTTCCGGTGAAATCTAGGTATTGATGTTTTGGGTGGAGTACAATACCTTCTCTATACACTATGTGCATAATACGTATAGAGAAACTATTATAAAAGTAATACCAGTTTAAAATTAGGCATCATAATTTTACCTGTATGAACTTGGGCTGACAGGTTGAAACGTTTTTGGCAATGCTCCGTTGTAACAGAACTGAGCAAACAGTTTTTCTTTTCCTGTTCAAAGTGACTCATTAATCACGTCAGGGAACATAATCGATCTTTCATCAATCATCATCCACAGCTATGGCACAAAGAAACGGGCTGCAACAACAAAAACTTAATGTGAATTGTGGCATGGGAGGGGCTAAATATAGAACGTTTGTGAGCCAGGCCTTGCCAACTGCACCAAGCACCAGCCCAAGTTTCCTTCCATTCTTTGGTAGTCCGCTGTAACAGAATTGCTTGCTTTTATAAAAGGTTTCCTATATTGATTGATAACTAAATATATGCAGCGCCAGGTCAATCATAGATTATGCACACAATTTGTGGTTGTTTGCAGAAAGGAATTAAAATCCAAGTATATATCCATATATATATAAAAAAGCATTTTCAGAAGAAGCTCCTTGTGTGTGTGGGTGTGTGTGTGTGTGTGTGTGTATGTCAAGAAAATCCCCCCAACATCAGCTACCCTTTACATGGAACATTTTTCGAAAATTTTGATTTCTTAAATACGTCTGTAACGATTTTGATTAAAATACCGTATACTAAACCTTACAAATTAAATGCATATCTTGAATTTTATGGGAATGACTACTTTATTCTGGATGAATTCAACGGAATTTTGCATTAACTGCTAAGAGATGGACGGAAACTAATGTAGAGCACGTTAAAACACAATTTATGTCTGGAGTTGATCGTGTTTTATTTTTTTTGTAGTGTTTAACGCCCGCTTTAACTACTTATGGCACCGCAGGCGGTGACACTGATGATACATGAATGAATATGGAGCACCGGTGGAATGCGATGGCGGGGGGAAACCGGAGAACCCGGAGAAAACCCGCCCCAGCGCCGTTTTGTCCACCAAAAATCTCACATGCGGTCGCTTGGGATCGAACCCGTGCCGTCTAGGTGAGAGGCGTGTGGTCTAACCACTCGGCTACGGCGCGGCCACAATCGTGTTTTAGATATTCCTTGATTTTCGTCTCAGCTTTGAAAAACTTATACTTTTCTCATACAGGAATTTGTCAACTCCTGTCCATACAAACAAAGGAACATCACTCACATAGCAACCAGCTTTTGACTTTCACTTTAACCTATGGTACTCCCTTATTTCGCTTCTACTTACAAGGAAGCAAGTAATAAGACTATTTCTGCTATTTTTTTTTTTTTTTTTCTGATTAGAATGAAGTAAATAGAAGTATAAGCTTTTTAATAATAAGTTGTTGCAGAGATGTAGAGAAAGTCATGTGAATGGCACACATAAGATTTTTTGGCTGGTGATGCCAAGTTATCCTGAAGAAGGATAAGGCGTATAAATGCATTCGCGTTGAATTGTACGCGTAAAAGGATTCACGGCGTTCAAGAAAGTATAAATTGCATCGAGCGATTACAGTTTCTCTTTGGAATTGTACAAAATAAACTACAAAATAAACTGTGATTCTACAAAGATCCTCAGGAGCTCTGGGTCTGTGAAGCGCAACAAGCCCGATAAAACGCCATGAGAAGAGTCGATTGCTACTCAAAATCAAACATAAGCGCGAGTAGACCTTTAATTTAATTTTTGACGAGCACTTATAGCGGCTTTCTTATGCTTCATATCTATGACACCTCGTCTGATATTCTGAAAAGACTACGATCTGAACATAGATGACTTTGATGAAGGATGTGGGTTGTGGTGATTAATAATGATAGCGGGAAATGAGACTAGGGACCGCTGCGCCGAACTTTGTGGAGATGTGTGAGCTAACCGGCCGGCTACGTGCACTCCTGACCTTTCTGGGGTAGTTTCATCCGAGTGGCAATAGGACCCAAACCGGCTGAGCTCCAAACGTAAATGTGGGCCTCTAAAAGGATGGAATTAAGTTATGCGCGCATTGACAATTCAGCAACGCTCTGAAATCTCTCAAAATGCTGCATTAGTACGCAAGCTCCCAGCCAGACGAAAGCATCGCAAAAATTACTGTGTTTCTTGAAGCATGAATTGCTGGTAACTTCCTTCGCCGGAGTGACTATTTTACTCCGGGAGGTTTAGGGGCAATTTACATAGTAGAGGTGACGCAGACACAGAAGCTTGCAGCCAATATACAGGCTGTACATAAATGAACATCGGGGTTTTAGCTCTTTATAATATTTATTACATTCAACTTACAGTTATAAATGATAAGTCAAATGAAAAAGCAACTCAAACAGTTTTGTTTGTTGGCACAAGTGCGCATGTGCGTGCAATGTTTCTGCCGCAATCCGCTAGACAGCGGTAGTAGCAAAGATGGCGACTAGTAAACAGAAAGCGTTTTGTGTTTTGCAAAGACCGAATTTGTAGTTACTGTGCAACGTGCGTTCCGTAGTAAGTTCGGTTGTGATCCTCCTAGTGATAAAAGCATTCGTAGATGGTATAATTAGTTTGAAGATACCGGCTGACTTTGTAAAGGGAAGAGCACGGGACGACCAGGAGTAAGTGAAGAGACTGTTGAGCGAGTGAGAGAGTCGTTCACTCGTAGCCCAAAGAAATCAGTCCGGAAGGCTAGTCGTGAATTACAAGTTCCCGTGTCGACTGTTTGGAAAGTTGTAAGAAAACGCTTACAGCTACGTCCTTGCAGTTTACAGTTATTACAGGCTCTAAAGCCGACAGACCACGGATTACGTGCCAAATTCGCAAACGACATGTTGTTTGATGACGATTTTGTGGATCGTGTTGTCTTCAGTGATGAATCGACCTTTCACCTTAGTGGACATGTTAACACTCGTAATGTGCGCATCTGGGGCTCAGAAAATCCTCACGAGATGGTACAAATGCAACGAGATTCCCCTAAAGTGAATGTTTTTTGTGCCGTATCCCGGCGAAAAGTTTCTGGGCTTTTCGTTTTTGGTGAACCTACTGTAACTGGCACTTCTTACCTTGATACACTAGAGCAATGGCTCTTCCCTCAGTTGGAATAAAATGAGCCAGAGAACTTCAGTTTCCAGCAGGATGGTACGCCACTTCACTGACATAACGAAGTAGGCGATTGGTTGAACGTCACTGTACCCGAGCGCTGGATAGGCCGCAAGGGCCCCAATGACAGGGCTTGCTATGCATGGCCTCCACGTTCTCCTGACCTAACGCCATGCGATTTTTACCTTTGGGGCTTCATCAAGGATCGTGTGTACGTGCCTCCGCTACCAGCTGACCTCCCTGAATTAAGAAACCGGATTGAAGCAGCTGTTGCTACAATTACTGAATACACACTTATCAACGTTTGGGAAGAACTTGGCTATGGACTTGATGTGTGCCGTGTGACAAAGGGTGGTCACATTGAATATTTATAAGCTTCTTGGTAAAACTGTTTGAGTTGCTTTTTCATTTGACATATCATTCATAACTGTAAGTTAAATGTAATAAACATTATAAAGAGTTAAAACTCCGATATTCATTTATATACAGCCTGTATATAGGGGCTCATTCATAATGATTTACATTGAAATTTATGTACACAACAGTATTACGTTCAAACGCCAAGCTTTTGCGTCGAAGTTAACATGCAACGTAGGAATCAACCAATGAGAACACTGCTTGATGTGTTATTAAAATGGCTTCACTTGACGATTCTCTCTCATTTCGCTTAGTAGATCATGAAAATCTCTTCCGTTAATTCGTCTTTGGTTAAGGGGATGAATTCACCAAGCAAATTGGCTATTCTAGTTTACACGTGCAGGAATGGTCTTTCGTCTCTGCCAGCCATTTTAGTTTTCTATTCACTCACAAGGCGCTGTTCACCTGTTTTAATTTCTGATTGGTTATTGCCTATGTTTACGTTTGTCCATGAGAATGCTCATGGTGCATTTATTTCTGCGTCTATATTATAAGTCAGCGCGTCTACGGTTACTTATCAAAGTGAATGGCGTGTTACTTATGGATGGTCTTTAACTACAGTAGTTCTCAGCGTCCTATTCTAAATTGGGTGTGAAAGACCGCTTATTTTTGCTCAGAGGCCTCTCAATCAGGCTTGAAGTTCTTTTACGTGCCGTAAATCTACGACACGGGACCAGCGGCTTTACTTCCCTTCCGAAGGAAGCCATGCTAAGGATTTTTACGCCCGAACCGGCGACCTTGGGTATATGAAGTCAGCATGGTAGCCATTACACCACGGAGGGCGACTCAGTGTGATGAAAGTAATACAGAAAGTGTAATACCGAATTAAGACAAAAAGTATAAAGTTCATAGAACATACATCATTGCCATTTATTAATGAATATTTTGTATTCTTTTTACTTTCTCTACACGTACTATTTACAAAAGTGTATAGTGATTCGATACACATTTTTTGGATCCCACTACATAAAGAAAAGCATTTTTAGAAAAAGCTCCGTGTAGGTTGCGTGTGTGGACGGCATAGCTCAAAAACGAAAAGTCCGTTAAATACCAAACAGTATCCTACAGTATCCTACAAGGATGCAAAATGAAGATTTTCAAGAAAATCCCCACCCCACACCAAACTACCATTTACATAGAAAAATGTTCTAAAATTTTGACTTTCTCAAAATGGCTCTAAAGATTTTTAATAAAATATCGCATATTAAAAATATTTACATACAAATACAATGCATATATATTCTGCGAATAGCCTCTAAAGATCCCTTTATTCTAAATGAATGTTGTGTGCCTGGTAAACCGTAAGAAATAAACAAAAACGTTAAAACACACAATTTATGTCATATAGGTACGTTTGTTTTGTGGAACTGACATTTCTGAGATATTTCTTGTTATTAGTTTCAGATTTAAAATACTTTAACATTTCTCATTCTCACATGGAAAGATTTAAACCCCTGGTCCTACTTAGAAACGAATTTCTACCACATGGCAACCAGCTCTTAGAAGATTTGACTATAGTTTTAGCCTAATGAACTCCCTTATTTTCCTTCGAATTATAATCAAGTAAGTAAGACAATTTCTGCTAATGTTTATCTCGATTATTATAAAGAAGATATGCTTTTTAACAATAATTTGTTACAGCGATGTAGAGAAAGTCATGTGAATGTAGCATATCAGATTGTTTATTTAATACATTAAAATACGTTATTTCCACAACAGGAATTTTAAGATGCAAGAAATGCTTCTAGTATGAAGTATTGAGGCAATTTATACACTGTTGTTAAAAATCAAGTCGTGACAAATTTATGGCATTTAACGCTAAGGGAATGGCAATATTCAGTGCAAATCCCGGAAAGCAATATTTATAATCTCTGTATTTCAGTCTATTCGCCAATCTATCCAGTAATGGAATGTACAACAAGAAATTAAAACAATTCAACGCACTACTTGAAAACAGCTGAGCAGAAATGTTTTATTAAAATATATTGAGGTATACATGATACAGCTTATTGTGAAATTAAAAATGTAAACAGATATTTCAAAGACAATAAAATGATTAAGAGCGATATAGAGAATCAAAATAATGAAAGAAAAGGAATCTGATGTGTTCCATTAGAATGGCTTTCTCTACATCTCTTGTTACCTCCATGCTAATCGAGAAAAAATTAGCAGAAATAGTCTTATTACTTGCTTAGTACAAGCGAAATAAGGTTTAAGTGATAGTCAAAAGCTGGTTGCTATGTGACTGAAGTTCCTTTGTTTGTATGGACACGAGTTGACAAATTCCTGTATGAGAAAAGTATAAGTTTTTCAAAGCTGAAACAAACAACAAGGAATATCTAAAAAAAAACGGTCAAGTCCACGAAAAAAATGTATATACATAAATTGTATGTTTTAATGTGCTCAACAGTTTTTGTGTGGTAGGTTTTTGTCCATCTCTTACGGTTCAGCAGTTATGCAAAATTCCGTAAAATTCATCAAGAATAAAGTAGTCTTCAGAGGCTATTCCCAGAAAAGTCAAGATATGCATTTTATTTGTCAGGTAAATATCTTAAACACACGACATTTTAATAAAAATCGTTAGACCCATTTTTGAGAATATCAAAGTTTTTTAAAAAAAGTTCCATGTAAAGGGTAGTTGGGGGTAGGGGGATTTTCTTGAAAATCTTTGGAAGATATCGAACTTAAATACCAAGTTTGGTATTTAACAGTCCTTTAGTTTTTGAGCTATGCTTTCCAAAGGCGCGCACACACACACACACACACACACACAGACCTTTTTCCAAAAATGCTTTTTTTTTTGATTCAGGGGGGGCCCATAACGTGTATTTCCGGTGAAATACAGGTATCAAATTTTTGGGTGCAAAGCAATACCTTCTCTATATACTATGTGCATAGTACGTGTAGAGAAAGTAATATTCCACGTAGATGGGCTATTTACTTGCAACGTTGAATTGTTGAGATGGGATATCCTCTACCTACATTCCTACATGCCAAAGAAAGCAAGTGTTCTAAAAGGATGAGTGATCTTCTCACATTTTAATTAACTTCTGTCAAACTCATCAATATTCTCTAATAGGTAAGGCTACTTAGATTTGATAGGGAGTGTACTTCAGTGACGTAACAGGGGAGAGGTATCAGGCACTCGTCGATATTTCAGACGCTTCTTGTACCGTTAGGTCGGTAATTGGCAACGCCACGCTGCGGGTACCAGTATGTTAAACCGCTTCCTCACGTCCGACAAACCCACTGTCAAGAGAAACAATTAACTTATCAGAGATTTCCAAATATTCCTGAGTTTACCATTCAGAGGAGTGCGATAGGAATCTAGGAACTTTATTTATTTACCTATGTGATTAAAAATGGTAGTGTCATAAAATTAAAAAATCTTATGTGTACCATTCACATGACTTTCTCTACATCTCTGCAACAAAGTATTATTAAAAAGCTTATACTTCTATTTACATCATTCTAATCATAAAATAGTAGTCTTATTACTTGCTTCCTTGTAAGTAGAAGCGAAATAAGGGACTACCATAGGTTGAAGTGAAAGTCAAAAGCTGCTTGCTTTGTGACTTAAGTTCCTTGGTTTGTATGGACAGCAATTGACAAATTCCTGTATGAGAAAATTATAAGTTTTTCATAGCAAAAACCAAAAACAACGGATGTCTCAAAAATGATGACGTCCTCGAAAAAAAGTTATATGACATAAATTGTGTGTTTTAAAGTGCTCTACATTTTGCGTGTGGTAAGTTTTTGTCTATCTCTTACGGTTTAGTAGTTATTCAAAATTCCGTAAAATTCATCCAGAATAAACTACTCTTCAGAGGCTATTCCCAGAAAATTCAAGATATAAATTTCATTTGTCAATGTCTTTAATATATGATATTTTAATAAATATCGTTAGAGCCATTTTTGAGAAAATCGAAATTTTCGAAAAAAAAGTTCTATGTAAAGGGTAGTTTGTGGTGGGGGCATTTTTCTCAAAAACTTCGTGTCGCATCCCCGGAAGATACTAAACTTAAATACCAAGTTTGGTGTTTTACCTACTTTTCGTTTTTGAGTTATCGTGTTCACAGACACACGGACACACACGGACCTTTTTCCGAAAGTACTTTTTTTTTTTTTTTTTTTTTTTGATACAGGGGACCCTAAATCATATATTTCCGGTGAAATCTCGGTATCGAATGTTTTGATGGAGTGCAATACCTTCTCTTTGGACATAGTACATGCAGAGAAAGTGAAAATCTGATGTGTTCCATCTCCGCAACAAATCTCTTATGTTTTTTACTTCATGCTAATCGAGAAAAAATTAGCAGAAATTGTCTTATTTCCTGCCTCAATGCAAATAGAAGGGAAATAAGGGAATAGCATAGACTAAAGTGTTACTCAAAAGCTGGTTTCTATGTGACTGCAGTTCCTTTGTTTCTATGGACAGGAGTCGACCGATTCCCGTACGAGAAAACTGTTTTAAAGTGGAAACCAGTAATAAGGAATGTCTAAAAAAAAAAAGATAAACCCCATGAAAAGAATGATATAACAGAAGTGTGTGTTTTAATGAACATTATATTTTGTTTTAAGTAGGTTTTTGTACACCTCTTATGGTTTAGCAGTTATGCAAAATTTCGTAAAAATCATCCAAAATAAAGTAGTCTTCAGAGACTATTCCCAGAAAATGCAAGAAAAACATTTTATTTGTTAGGCAAGTATCTTTAATATACCATATTTTAATCACAATCGTTAGAGCCATTGTTGAGAAAATAAAAAATTTCGAAAATGTTTCCATGTCAAGGCTAGTTGGGGTGGGGGATTTTCTTGAAAATCTTAGTGTTTCAACCTTGGAAGATATTGAACTCAAATAACAAGTTTGGTATTTAACGGACTTTTCGTATTTGCGCTATGCTGTCCTCAGACACACACACACGCGGACCTTTTTCCAAAAATGTTTTTTTTTTATTCAGGGGGAACCAAAACATGTATTTCCGGTGAAATATTGGTGTCAAATTTTTGGGTGCCTAACATTACCTTCTCTATACACTATGAACATAGTACATGTAGAGAAAGTAAAAATAACATATCATCTCCTAGTAGAAATTGTATATAAAAACAGATTCGTCCAGCAAAGATTATAGAATATTTATCCTTCTTGAAGAAGGTTATAAACGTATAATATAACCGAAATATGCAATAAATGTTGTGAATAGAAGCTTATTTAAAAACTCCTAATATGTTCTATGAAAATGGCTTGAAGAATGATAATGGTTTCCTTTATAATACAGATTTAATGTTACTCGGTGACCATTTATTCATTTTATAGTCTCTCCATTTAATAAAAGAAACTTTAAATTGTTCTGTTTGACTAAATTTAGAAGCTAAAGTAGATTTTAGAAAATAAGTAAATCTGACGCAAGGAAAAATAAATTCCCCCACTGAAAAATGCCTCCCAAATTCAAAAAACTCGAATCTCTGATGTGGGGATAGCGTGTCAACTTTAGTCGTTCTCCGTGGTCTGGGCACATCAAGCCTTTGGTTCCCAAGGTCACGGGTTCAAACCCGGCGAAGGGGGATGGGTTTTCCGGGCGTAACACTCCTTAGTAGGCTCTAGTTCCAGGTCGTAGATTCAAAGCACGTAAAAGGACTTTAAGTCTGGTAAACAGGCCTCTGAGCATAATTAAGCGAAATGAAACGCGGAAAAACACAGAGTAAAGAGCGTCCATAAATAAAACTGTTTACTTTCCCCATATCTACTATGTAATTGTTTATAGAGAAGGTATTGCATTCCACCCAAAATTTAATTCAAAGATTTCACCGGAAATACATGTATTAGGTGCCCCTGAATAAAAAAAAAAAAGCTTTTTTAGAAAAAGGTCAAGGCGTGGGCGTGTCTGTAGGCAGTATAGCTTAAAAACGAAAACAACGTTGAATACCGAACTTGGTATTAAATTTCGATATCTTCCAAGTATGCGACACGTATATTTTCAAGAAAATCCCCCCAGCTACCCTTTATATGGAACTTTTTTTCGAAAATTTTGATTTTCTCAAAAATTGCTAACGATTTTGACTAACATCTCTTATATGCAAGATATTTACATGCCAAATAGTATGTATATCTTGAATTTTCTGGGAATAGTCTCCAGAGACCTCTTTACTCTGGATGATTTTTACTAAATTTTAGATAAGTAGTAAACCGTAAGATATACACAAAAACTTGCTACACGAAAACGTAGATCACGTTAAAACGCACAATTTATGTCTTGTACATTTTTTTCGTTGAGTTGATCGTTTTTGAGATATTCCTTGTTATTGGTTTCATTTTTGTAAAAATTAAACTTTTCTCATACAGGAATTTGTCACTCCTGTCCATACAATAACAGGAACTTCAGTCACATAGCAACCAGACTATCATTTTAACTTACGGAACTCCCTTATTTCGCTTCTACTTACAAGGAAGCTGGCATAAAGTATATAGAAGCATAAAGTTTTTAACAATTTATTGTAGAGATGTAGAGAAAGTCATGTGAATGGAACACATTAGATTTTTTTTTCATATTCAAGAGGTTCCGAGATCGAATTTGTTAGTCGGATAAGTATTTTTCTGGGTTATTCCTTATCCTGACAAGTACAATGAACTGCAATATTAAGCTCTAAAGACCTCGGGATCAAATGAGTATCATTTCACCAATTGATGTGTTTGTGCCAATAATATGCGGAATAAGTTATTTTTTATAATTTATATTATTGTGAATTATTTATGTCTTACCAAATAAAAATATTCCAATAATTTCTACATTTTTACTTTCTCTATACGTACTATGTACATAGTGTATAGAGAATGTATTGCACTCCACCAAAAAATTCGATACCGAGATTTCACCGGAAATATATGTTTCAGGGTCTCCTGTATCCAAAAAAGCATTTTCAGAAAAAGGTCCGTGTGTGTGTGTCCGTCTGTGAACACAATAACTCAAAAACGAAAAGTCGGTAAAATACCAAACTTGGTATTTAAGTTTAGTATCTTCCAGGGATGCGACACGAAGATTTTGAGGAAAAACCCTCCAAACAAAAGTTAACTTTTACATGGAACTTTTCTAAAATTTTGATTTTCTCAAAAAAGGCTAACGATTTTGATTCAAATGTCGTTTATTAAAGATATTTACTACACAAATAAAATGTATATCTTAGGCTTTCTTGGAATAGCCGCTGAAGACTACTTTATTCTGGATGACTTTTATGGCATTGTGCATAACTGCTAAACCGTAAGAGGATGTCAAAAGCTTACCCCACAAAAAATATAGAGCACGTTAAAACACACAATTTATGTCATAAACTCTTTTTTCGTGGAGTTGATCGTTTTTTAGATATCCCTTGTTATTGGCTTCAGCTTTGAAAAAGTTATACTTTTCTCATATTGGAATTTGTCAACTTCTGGTCATACAAACAAGTGAATTTTAGTCACGTAGCATCTAGCTTTTGACGTATGGTAAGCTATTTAACAATAATTTGTTGCAGAGATGTAGAGAAAGTCATGTGAATGAAACACACCAGATGGGCAGGATGTGTAATTGACGATTCAAACTTTGGTACTATAATTAGAGAAGTGTGCAGATGCTAGAATCTTTTAGCATCGAGATAAACTAAACAAAAGGAGATTAGTGATAAATCCAGGACCAAATAGACATTTACGATCATTATTGCATCAAAATATTTTAGCAAGGAATATTCATATATTTCAACTGTTCATTGATCACTATTTCTAAATTGCCGTTAGTACAGAAGGCACAAAAAGAAACCGGCAGTGCTTTGTTCCGTACACCGCATTCCTTACCGTTTGTAGGGTATTTTGTTACGTCATGTTTTTATTTTATTGGCTGATGCTGTCACCTTGCAGGCGAGTGTTCTATATCGAACCTATGCTGGGTTTGTCAACTCATTCGCTAATAGGAATAGCCACCTCCCTCAACTGGAAGTGAGGTTAGGTCACGTGTACTACAACAGTGAGTTTAAACCCCTCCTCCTTCCCCAATTAGAGTGACGGAGCGGCCAGCGGATATCAGAAGACACGCCCTATAAATGCCCCTGCAGACAATCAGAAATTCGATGTCTATTACTATTTGTGCTCTGTGTACATTCTGCTCTTTTAGAAATGGTCATCTTTGCGCTGAAAGGGGTAAAGGCACTAAGGCAACTAACTGTAGGTGCCGAACCCGTTTACGACTTTCATTCACTTTATTCGCCGTTCCCAGAAGAGCTTTTAGCAAGGTACTTGGAGAAAGGAAGATTTTGTTGAACACTTGGCGAGTTTGCACTCTATAGCTTTTAGTGGGAAAGGTTTTCTTTTCCACCTTATTTCTACGCTCATTTATCCCAACTCCTTATCAAATGCATTTGGAAGGAATTCCATCTAATACTCCTGTTCAACATCACCTACTATATACAGAGTGTATAGAAAAGGTATTGTAATGCATCCAAAAATTCCATCCCCTGAATAAAAAAAAAAACACTTTTAGAAAAATGTCCGTGTGTCTGTGGGCAGCATAGCTCAAAAACAAAACGACAGTTAAAAACCAAATTTGTTATTAAGGTTTGGTATCTTCCAAAGATGCGACACAAAGATTTTCAAGAAAATCTCCACACCCCAACTACCCTTTACATCGAAAAGTTTGATTTTCTCAAAAATGGCTCTAACGATTTTGATTAAAATATGGTGTATGAAAGATATTTACCTGACAAAATGTATATCTTGAATTTTCTGGGAATAGCCTCTAAATACTAGTTTATTCTGGATGAATTTTACGGAATTTTTAATAACTGCTAAACCGTAAGAGATGGCTGAAAGCTTACCACTCAAAAATGCAGAGACGTTAAAACACACAATTTTACATTTTTTCGTGGAAGTAATCGTCTTTGAGGTAGCCCTTGATTTTGGGATCAGTTTTGAAAAACTTATACTTTTCTCATACAGGAAAATGTCAACTCGTGTCCATACAAACAAAGGAACTTCAGTCACATATCAACCAACTTTTGACTATCACTCGAACCTATGGTACTCCCTTATTTCGTTTCTACTTAGGTAGCCAATAGTAAGACTATTTGTGCTAATTTTTTCTCGATTAGCATGAAGTATATATGATATAAGCATAAGCTTTTTAATATTTTTTGCAGGGTTGAAGAGAAAGTCATGGGGATGGAACACATCAAATTTTCAGTTTTAGCTGTGCCCTTTTGCATATGATTCTCAATATATTTTGATAATTTATTTATTTATCCTTATTGGAGTTAAGGCCTTAAGACCTTCTCTTCCACTCTACCACGCAATACATTAAATTCAATAAAGCAATGATAAATTGAATAAAAGAATAAAGAACAAGAAAACAATTCTATACAACTTAATAAAAGCATATATAAAATTCTTATGTGTTACACTCACATGACTTTCTCTAGCTGCTCTACAAACCTCCTACAAAAGACAATTCTTGTTTGTATTCAATGCTAAGTGAGATAAATATTAGCGGAATGCTATTACTTAGTTCCTTATTAGTAGAAGGGAATAAGGGAATGCACTATGCTAAAGTGATTGTCAAATGTTTTAAAAGCTATCGTTATGCGATTGTCATTGCAAATCACTTCTTTGCTTGGCCAGGAGTAGAACAAAAGAAAAACGGACACATCCTGTCTGAAAAAAGCTTAACTACTTCACAGTTGAAACCAATAACAAGGAATATCTCGGAAATGGTTACGTTCACAACAAAAACGTAAAGAACATAAGTTGTGTGTTTTGTCGTGATGTAATTTTTTTTTTCTTTCTTTAGTGAGCTTTTTCTATCTCTTACGGCTTAGCAGTTAATCAAAATTCGGCAAAATTCTTGCAGAATAAAGAGGTCTTCAGAGGCTATTCCCAAAAAATTCGAGATATACATTTTATTTCGGACATAAATAGCTTTAATATACGGGATTTTAATCAAACTCGTTAGGGCCATTTTTAAAAAAAATGAACATTTTCGAAAAAAAGTTCCATGTAAAGGCTAGTTTGTGGTGGGAGGATTTTCTTGAAAATCTTCCGTGTTGCATCCCTGGAAGATGCCAATCTTAAAAACCAAGTTTGGTATTTTATGGTCTTTTCGTTTTTGAGCTATGTTGTCCAAAGACACACGGACCTTTTGCTGAAAATAATGTTTTGGGGTTCAGGAGGACCCGAAACATATTTCCAGTGAAATCACGGTATGGAATTTTTGGGTGGAATGCAATACGTTCTCCATACACTATGTACATAGCAAGTGTGGAGAAAGTAAAAAGGTGCAACAAACATACTGAAATGAAATATTCATGTAGATCGAAATACATATTAGTGATATTTACGATTGAAATGCATATAACGTATTAACAACAATAAATGAAAGTAGTGATATTAATACAACAGCAGATTAGGGAAATCTCCGGAAAAAAATGTGATAAAACCCACATAAGGGTTAATTTTTTTTTTACTTTCTCTACACGTACTGTGTACATAGTGTATAGAGAAGGTAGTGTATTCCACCCAAAAATTCGATACCGAGATTTCGCCGGAAATACAAGTTTTTGGTCCCCCTGAATCCAAAAAAAGCATTTTCAGAAATAGGTTCATGTGTGTGTGTGTGTGGACAGCATAGCAAACTCGGTATTTAAGTTAGGTATCTTCCAAGGATGCGACACGAAGATTTTCAAGAAAACCTCCCACAACTACCCTTTAGATGAAACTTTTTTCGAAAACTTTCTTAAAAATGGCTAACAATTTTGATTAAAATACCACTTATTAAAGCCATTTCTACCACAAATAAAATGTATGTCTTGAATTTTCTGGGAATAGACTCTGAAGACTGCTTTATACTGAATGAATTTTACGGAATTTTGCATAACTGCTAAACCGTAAGCGATGGACAAAAACTTAACACACAACAAATGTAGAGTATGTTAAGACACACTATTTATGTAAAATACATTTTTTTCGTGGAGTTGATCGTTTTTGAGATATTCCTTGTTTTTGGTTTCAGCTTTGAAAAACTTGTCCATACAAAGGAACTTCAGTCACATATCAACCAGCTTTTGACTATCAATTGGTGCTTCCTTATTTCGCTTCTACTTACAAAGGAGCAAGCACTAAGACTATTTCTGCTAATTTTTTCTCGATTAGCATGAAATAAATAAAAGTATAAGCTTTTCCAGAATAATTTGTTGCAGAGATGTAGAGAAAGTCATGTGAATGAAACACATCAGATTTCGCACTCTTTCCTTTATATGTTGCACCAAAATTTTAGTCAAACGAATAGAAATGTATAAACATTAACCTCCCATCATATCAGTTTAACTGCTAGTGCGAGTGCAAGCGAGACAGAAATGTGTTATTCAATAATACAACTCTCTAACTTTGCTTGTCACCAAGTCTGGAGAGCAAGAAAATATGTAGCTACTTAACGGTTTTGGATACTAACGTACTGTACAAACTAAAGGAAGTTAAGTTTTCGCTGGAAAAGGGAGAATATGCCTAGCAAGTGCTTTTTCCTTTACTGGATCATAGCAGCAGAAACTTCACCTGCACGGACAATGGGCTCGTTATCTTGAATGGCACAATATTCCAGAATGTTGCTGCGGTAAACTTTAGAACTAAGTTAGTACTCGCTCAACCATGAATGTGGATTACACTTTCATAACAGAGATCCCTAACTCCCTCATCTAGAAATTTATTTGTAAATCCTAGTTAAGAATGTAGAAATAGGTTTAGTGTGCCTATACATTTGTATGCCATGGGTGTAAACAAACGCTATCTATATTTCTTCTTTCGCTATTTATTCTCCTTGTTTGGAGGACTTACACCCCCAAAATCAAAGTGGCGCAAACAGAGGAGGAGCAGATAAAAATGTAAACGGTATGTTATTCATGGACGCTCTTTAACTGCTGTGGTTCTCAGCGTCCCATTCTATACTGGGCGTGAAAGACCACTTAATTTTGCTCAGAGGCCTCTCTATCAGGCTTGAGGTTCTTTTACTGCCAGAAATCTACGACACGGCAACAACGGCTTTACTTCCCTTCCGAAGGAAGGAAGTCATGCATCAATCGACCTCCGCCTATTTTTAAACTTTTTTTTTTTAAATACCGTTCCGGAGTTTGGTCGGGACTCCGGCGCTGTATACCCTACTTTTTTTTTACCTAATTTGTTTACTTTGATTACTGTATAGTTACTGAATTTCTGTTTCACTTTTTACACACACATACACAAACATATAACACCCATGCCCAAGGCGGCACTCGAACCCACGATCCCCTGCGCTGCGAAACACCAAAGCGAGACGCTTTGGCGGCCATGGGGACTGGCGAACTCGCGACCATGGGTATATGAAGTTAGCATCATGGAGTGACGAGGAGCAAACGGACTATGAATCAGAGAGAGAGAGATTAATTAGGATAAATGATCAATCTAGTGTCTGGTGAATGAAAGAAATAAGAGAGCGATATTAATGACAATGAAATGAATGTAATAAAAGCGAGTATGAAGCAGGTGATGGAATGATTGGCGGAGAAACCAAACAACCCAGAGAAAACCCGTCCAAACGCAGCTGTATCCGCTACAAATTCCACATGCGCTCTGGAATCGTCCGCCTTGGTGAGAGACGGTTTAGCCATTCGGCTACGGCGCCGCCAACTGTCTATACTTAACTACACAATATAATGGTACTGTAGAATTAGATTGAAAAAGTCAACGCCATAGACGGGATTTCTTTTTTTATAAAAAAAAACACAGTTCCGGAGGCTTGTCAGGACTCCGGCGCTGTATTCCTTTTTTCTCCATTTTTTCCAGTTTCCTATATTTCCTTAGTAGACATTATTCTTAAAGTTTTCCTTTTACATACACAAACATAGACACATTTACAAACACAGAAACACCCATGCGCAAAGCGGGACTCGATCCCACGATCCTGTGCACCACGAAGCGCCAAAGCGAGACACTTTAGCGAGCCCGGCCACCGGGATCGGCAAAATCATTTTGTTTTACTCAAACATGCACACATTCACACTCGTATACAAACTTCCAGACTCTGTGGGGGATAGGGAATAATTCTGGCTAGAGACAAATTCTCCGCCCCAGCCGGGAATCGAACCCGGGACCAACGGGAGAGACATTTTTGAACCACGGATCTCCCGAACTCTAGCCGGTTGCTCTGCCACTGAGCTACCATGGCAACATTGAATTTCTCAACTGACTCGCATGCTTCCCGGTAAACCACAAGGTTATCTCAAATTATTTTGAGATAACCTCAATGGCGACTTACAATGTTGTAAGTATTTTAAGTCCCAGGATTCATAGTGTAGCCAACTATTATGGTCAATTGGTATTGGCTTAATTGTTTTTTCACACAAACCATGTGTAGGACAGGAGTTGGATAGGTAGAGTCAGTTTCCCGTCCTACACATGGTTTGTGTGAAAAAAAAAAATTAATCCAATACATGCTTGGACAGAAAACTCAACTAAAATTAATATTCGAAAACTTTGAAGTTTGCTCGAGAACGCTTTCAGACTGAATTTAAGGTAACTAGGTTTAAAAATCTATGTGTTCCATTCACATAGCTTTCTCTACATATCTGCATCAAAGTATTGATAAAGAGCTTATGCCTCTATTTACTTTAGACTAATCGAGAAAAAAATTAGCAGAAATAGTCTTATTACTTGCTTCCTTGTAAGTAGAAGCGAAATAAGGGAGTACCATAGGTTAAAGTGATAGTCAAAAGCTGGTTGCTATGCGACTGATGTTCCTTTGTTTGTATGTATGGACAGCAGTTGACTAATTTCTATATGAGAAAAGTAAGTTATTATAGCTGAAACCAATTTCAAAGAATATCTCGAAAACGATCAACTCCACGAAAAATATGTATATCACATAAATTGTGTGTTTTAACGTGCTCTACATTTCTTGTGTAGTAAGTTTTTATGCAAGTCTTACGGTTTAGCAGTTATACAAAATTCCGTAAAATTCATCCAGAATAAAGTAGTCTTCAGAGGCTATTCCCAGAAAATTCAAGATATACATGAACACGATAACTCAAAAACGAAAAGTCGGTAAAATACCAAACTTGGTATTTAAGTTTAGTATCTTCCATGGATGCGACACGAAGATTTTGAGAAAAATCCCCCAACTCCCAACTACCCTTTACATGGAACTTTTTTAGAAAATTTTGATTTTCTCAAAAATGGCTCTAACGATTTTGATTAAAATTTCGGATATTAAACATATTTACCTGACAAATGAAATGAATATCTTGAATTTTCTGGGAATAGCCTCTGAAGAGTAGTTTATTCTGGATGAATTGTACTAAATTTTGAATAACTGCTAAACCGTAAGAGATGGAGAAAAACTTATTCCACAAAAAATGTAGAGCACATTAAAACACACAATTTATGTAAAAAACATTTTTTTCGTGGAGTTTGTCGTTTTTGTGACATTCCTTATTTTTGGTTTCTGCTATGAAAAACGTATACTTGTCAACTCCTATCCATATAAACAAAGGAACTTCATTGACATAGCAACCAGCTTTTGACTATCACTTTAACCTACAGTTGTCCCTTATTTCACTTCTACTTACAAGGATGCGAGTAATAAGACTATTTCTGCTAATTTTTTTCTGATTAGCATAAAGTGAATAGAATTATAAGCTTTTTAGAATTATTTGTTGCAGGGATATGGAGAAAGTCATGTGAATGGTATACATCAGATTTTTTTTTGATACAGGTGAGCTTAAAACGTATATTTCCAGTGAAATCTCGGTATCGAATTTTTTGGTGGAGTGCAATACCTTCTCTACAAGGTAATTGCGAAGTTACTAGTCATGAAATCAGAGTTGGTTACAATGGAGTGGCACGAACACTTAGGCCGCGCCGTGGCCGAGTGGTTAGACCACTAGCCTCTCACCTAGACGGCCGGGGTTCGATCCCAAGCGACCGCATGTGAGATTTGTGGTGGACAAAGCGGCGCTGGGGCGGGTTTTCTCCGGGTACTCCGGTTTCCCCCACCATCGCATTCCACCGGTGCTCCATCATCATTCATGTATCATAAGTGTCACCGCCTGCGATGCCATTAGTAGTTAAAGCGGGCGTTAAACACTACCAAAAAAAAAAAAAAAAAAAAAAACGAACACTTATTGTTGCTGGTTTTCAACATCCTTCTTTATTTTGAGCTGTCTAAAAACAATTTTACATCACAAATAAAATATATACCTATCTTAAACTTTTTGAGAATAACCTCCGGAGACCTCTACGTTCTGGACCAAACTTTGGATAACTGGTAAACTTACTACACAAAAACATCTGATGTGTTACGCTCACATGACTTTCTCTACTTAGTCTACAAATAAGCGTCTGACAAAAGATAATTCTTCTTTCAACACCACACTAATCGATATAAACAATAGTAGAATTGTATTACTTAGTTCCTTAATGGAACTAAGGGAATGCACAAGGCTAAAGTGGGTCAAATGTTTTGAAAACTGTCGTTATGCGATTGTCATTGCAAATCGTCTCTTTGCTTGACCAGGAGTAGAAGATGACGAGATCTACATTGTTGTATACTATTTTCTTTTCTATCTCTTACGGTTTGCTATTTATTCTAAATTAAGCGAATTTCATCCAGAATAAACAGGTCTTTAAAAGCTATTCCCATAAAATTCAAGATATACATTTTATTTGTGTTAGAAATGAATTTAATATGAGATATTTTAATCAAAATCGTTAGAGCCATTTTTAAGAAAAGCAAAATTTTCGAAAATGTTTCCATATAAAGGGTAGTTAGGGTTGGGGGGATTTTCTTGAAAATCTTCGTGTCGCATTCTTGGAAGATACCACACTTTAATACCACGTTTGGTATTTAACAGTATTTTCGTTTTTGAGTTATGCTGTCCACAGAAAGACAGACAGATACAAACACACGGACCTATTTCTGAAAATGATATTTTTGTACTCAGGGGGTCCTAAAACATGTATTTCCGGTGAAAGCTCGACATCGAATTTTTAGGTGGAATACAATACTTCTCTATCCATCTGTATATTGTACATACGGGCTAGAGAAAGTAAAAATGTAAATCTCGTTAAAGCACAATTTATGTCCTATATATTTTTTTTTTCGTGGATTGACCACTTCCGATATATTTCTTGTTATTGGTTCCAGTTTTAACATACTTAAAGCTTTTCTCATTTGGGAATCTATAAACTACTGGCAGTGCAAAGAAACACATTTCACTCACATGGCAACCGGGTTTTAAATCTATCGCTTTAAGACTAGTGTATTCTATTATTTCCCTTCTGGAAGCAATTAATAAATCATATCTGCATTTTTTTTATCTCGATTAGTATGAAGTAGTCAGGGATAAGTTTTTTTAACAATATAAATACAGAAATTTAGAGAAAGTCATTTGAACGGTACACATCAGCTTTTTTAATTTCTCTAGCGCCTATGTACAATGTACATTGGATAGAGAAGGTATTGTATTGTACCCATAAATTCGATACCAATATTTCATCGGAAATACACGTTTCAGGATCCCCTGAATCCAAAAAAGCATTTTCAGAAAAACGTTCGTGCGTGTGTGTCTTTGGACCACATAGCTGAAAAATGAAAAGACGGCTAAATACCAAACTTGGTATTTCGGTTTGGTATCTTCCAAGGAGGCGACACGAAGATAGTCAAGAAAATTCCCCCACCCCAAGCTATCCTTTACATGGATCTTTTTTCGAAAATTTTGATTTTCTCAAAAATGGCTCTAACGATTTTGATTATAATGTCATATATCGAAGATATTTAAGTGACAAATAAGATGTATATTTTGAATTTTCGGGGAATAGCCATTGAAGACTACTTTATTAGAATGGTTTTTACGGAATTATATATAACCGCTAAACCGTAACAGATGGACAAAAACTTACAAGACAAAAAATATAGAGCACGTTAAAACACACAATTTATGTTACACACAGTTTTTTCGTGGAGCTGATCGTTTGAGATATTCCTTATTTTTAGTTTCACCTTTAAATAACACTTTTCTCATACGGGAATTTTGCAACTCCTGTCCATACAAACAAAGGAACTTCAGTCACATGGCAACCAGCTTTTGACTACCACTTTAACCTATGGCACTCCCTTATTTCGCTTCTACTTACAAGGAAGCAAGTAATAAGAATATTTCTACTAATTTCTCTCAATTAGCATGAAGTAAATAGAAGCATAAGCTTTTTAACAATAATTTGTTGCAGAGATGTAGAGAATGGAACACATCAGAATTTTTCCCTAGAAGTACCTCAGTTATTTCAAATACGTTTCTGTGTGGATGATATGGATGAATTCTAAAACTTCCTAGATATACGGTCTCTCATCTCCCCCCCTGACAAACTGCAACCGCATCCCAAGCGAAGAGTGATTCACTTGTCACCCGGAGATAAGTTCTTGACGGAGATTTTATTGCACATGACAAGGCCAAATGACTGCTATTAAATTAATGAACACAACCGCCCATTGGCCCCACAAAGACCCTAATTCTCTTTAATAGTGAAACCCCTCCGACTTCCTTCCTGCTCTATTTTTCAGCGAACAGCAGTTGCGAGATTTGATGCAGTAAACCCATATCCTATGAAGATTTAAGTCTGGTATAAGCGAAGCTGAATCAAAGTCCCCAGGGTGTTCTTGGCTTTCTCAGCAAGGTCCGCATTCTGATTCTCAAGTCAGTTTTGTATCCCTAAGGGAGCAAATCCCGTTATACTGCTTCCCAAGTAACCCTTCAAGTGTAAGGGCTTCCTTACCGCGAAAATTTAATGCTTTCGTGACGAAATATTCCCTCAAGTGTAAAGATTCTATGTATTTTGTTTTATTAAACTTAAAATTTCAAGTATTTGACACCAAAACCTGCATTTTATACGTATTGTTCACGTCAAGGCAACACGCACTATTAATGTTTTTAAACTTTCTCACGTGGTTAGGATAGAAGGTTAAAGACCTCAAAATTATTACAAAAATATTTATATAAAACCTTAAATTTAAGAAAATATGACCCAAAGTTACAGAAAAAATTTTACGTCTTCCATTCACATGACTTTCTCTACATTTCTGCAACAAATTATTCTATTTACTTCATCCAATCAAGAAAAAATTAGCAGAAATACTCTTATTACTTGCTTCCTTGTTAATAGAAGCGAAATAAGGGAGTACCATAGGTTAAAGTAAAGTCCAAAGCTGATTGCTATGTGACTGAAGTTCCTTTGTTTGTATGGACAGGAGTTGACAAGGTCCTGTGTGAGAAAAGTATAAGTTTTTAAATCTGAAACCAAAAACAAGGAATATCTAAAAAACGATCAACTCCACGAAAAAAATGTATGTTACATAAATTGTGTGTTTTAACGTGCTCTACCTTTTTTGTGTGGCAAGTTTTTGTCCATCTCTTACGGTTTAGCAGTTGTGCAAAATTCCGTAAAATTCATCCAGAATAAAGTTGTCTTCCGATGCTATTCCCAGAAAATTCAAGATATACATTTTATTTGTCAGGTAAATATATTTAATATACGATATATGTTAGACAACATAGTTAGAGCCATTTTTAAGAATATCAAAATTTTCGAAAAATGTTTCATGTAAGGGTAGTTGGGGGTGGGGTATTTTTCTTGAAAATCTTAGTGTGACATCCTTGGAAGATACAAAACTTAAATGCCAAGTTTGATAATCAACGGTATGTTCGTTTTTGAGCTATGCTGTCCACAGACACATACATACACACACACACACACACACACACACACACACACACACACACACGGATCTTTTTATGAAAATGCTTTTCTGGAATTCAGGGGACCCAAAACATATATTTGCGATGATTATCGAATTTTTAGTCGGAATGCAATACCTTCCCTATACACTATGTTCACAGTGCGTATAAAAGTAATAACGTGTAAAACGATATTAACTTACGAAAATACACCAACATTTTCAAAAATGACTGAAAGCATTGCAGCATTGTGGTGTCTCGAATTTAAAATACCGCCGATTATCCTGAAGAAATGTCTGCGCATTCAACATTTCTTTCCACTTTAAATTATGTCCTGGGTCTTCCAAAAGTCTTCCACGAGTGTATCAAAGTTGAAAGCTTCAACTTGCAGAATTTTATCAATTTTTCACTTTATCTGGTAATCAACTTTCTTTTGTAGCATATTTTTAAATGTACAGCTTGATTTAACTTGACTAATTTTTCATACCTAATGCCCCAATTTAGTAAGAACGTTATCTCTTTTCGACAATCTGCATTTCTCGCCTTTTTACTTTCTCTACACGTACTATGTACATAGTGTATAAAGAAGATATTGTAATGCACCCAAAAATTCGATGCCGAGATTTCACTGGAAATACATGTTTTAGAACACGCTGAAAGCAAAAAAATCATCCAGAATAAAGTAGGCTTTACAGGCTATTCCCAGAAAATTCAAGATATACATTTTATTTTAAATCAACATTGTTAGAGCCATTTTTGAGAAAATCAAAATTTTTGAAAAAAGTTCCCTGTAAAAGGTAGTTATGGTGGGGAGATTTTCATGAAAATCTTCGTTTGCATCCTAGGAAGATATCAAACTTAAATACCAAGTTTAGTATTTAACGGTCTTTTGGTTTTTGAACAATTCGGTCTACAGAAACATGAACCTTTTTCCAAGAGTGCTTTTTTGGATTCAGGAGGGCGCAAAACATATTTCCGGTGACATCTCGGTATCGAATTTTTGGGTGAAATATAATACATTCTCTATACACTATGTACATGCTTTATTGTGCAAAATCCATGTTTCAATCGAGCTATTAGCTGAAAGAATGACTTGCACGCGCATGTCAAGGGCCAACTTTAAGTAGAGGAAGCCGTTAGTCACTAACATGTCAGTACAGGAGTACTTTGTATACTTGATGGTAGTTGTGGCTGACTAAGCGATCTAGAACTCGAAGGTGTTCGATCAATAATCACTAAAGCACTTGGAGGCATTAAGAGAGTGTTTCCTGGATACCTAAGTGTCTACAGATTTCAGGAGCTGTCACAGATTCAAACATGGATGTCACGTAGCTTGAGTAGCTGAGAGCGTCTACATATTCATTATGGTAATAAACTTTCACATCAAAACCATAAAACAGCTATTAACTCTTTAAACATTTGAAGCTTTCTCCGTGTTGATTAATACAGATGACTTCATGGGATAGAAACAGAGTTAAGATTGGATTTCATCTGTAAATATTAACGCTCCAAATATATTTGCACCCAAAAATTCGATACCGAGATTTCACCGGAAATACATGTTTTGAGACCTCTATCTGTGTGTGTGTGTGTGTGCCTATTGACAGCATAGCTCAAAAACGAAAAGTCCGTTAAAAACCAAACTTGGTATTTAGGTTTGGAATCTTCCAAGGATGCGACACGAAGATTTTCAAGAAAATTCCCCCACTCCCAACTACCCTTTACATGGGATTTTTTAAAAAATTTTGATTTTCTAAAAAATGGCTATAACGATTTTGATTAAAATGTCGTATATTAAAGATATTTACCTGACAAATAAAATGTATATCTTGAACTTCCTGGAAATAACCTCAGAAGACTCCTTTATTATGGATGAATGTTGCATATCTACGAGCTAAACGGTAAGAGATGGACGAAAACTTAACACACAAAAAATGTAGAGCACGTTAAAAAATAGAATGGAGTTTTACTTATGGACGCTCTTTAACTGCTGTAGTTCTCAGCGTCCCATTTGATACTTAGTGTGAAAGACGGCTTAATTTTGCTCAGAGGTCTCTCTATCAGGCTTGAGGTTCTTTTACGTGCCGTAAATCTACGACACGGGACCAACAGCTTTACTTCCCTTCCGAAAGAAGCCATGCTAAGAGTTTTTTCACCCGAAAAGGTACGTTAAAACACACAATCTATGTTATATACATCTTTTTCGTGAAGTTGATCGTTTTTTTTTTTTTTTTTTTTAGATATTCCTTGTTTTTGGTTTCAGCTTTGAAAAACTTGTACTTTTTTCATACAGGAGTTTGCCAACTAGTGGCCATACAAACAAACGAACTTCAGTCACTTAGCAACCAGATTTTGGCTATCACTTTAACTTATGGTACTCCCTTATTTCGCTTCTACTTACAATAAAGCAAGAAATAAGACTATTGCTGCTAATTTTTCTCGATTAGCATGAAATAAATAAAAGAAAAAGCTTATTAACAATAATTTGTTACAGAGCAATAGAGAAAGTCGTGTGAATGGAACACATCAGATTTTTAATGCCTATGGCCCAAAGGGGAAGAATGGAAAGTTAATAATTATTAATAATAGTCAATAGCTGGTTGCTATGTGACCGGAGTTCCTTTGTTTAGGAGTTTACAAAATCCTGCACGAGAAAAGTAAGTTTTCCAAAGCTGAACCCAAAAGAAAGGAATATCTGAAAAACGATCAACTCCAAGAAAAAAATGCATATAAGTTAAATTGCGTGTTTTAACGTGCTCAACATTTTTTTGTATAGAAGTTTTTGTTTATGTCTTACAGTTTAGCAGTTATGCAACATTCCGTAAAATTCATGCAGAATAAAGTAGTCCTCAGAGGTTATTCCCAGAAAATTCAAGATATAGATTATATTTGTCGTGTAAATGTCTTTAATATACGATATTTTAATTGAAATCGTTAGTCATTTTTGAGATAATCAAAATGTTCTAAAAAAGTTTTATGTAAAGGGTAGTTGGGGGTGGGGGAATTTTCTTGAAAATCTTCGTGTTGCATCATTGGAAGATACTAAACTTAAAATACCAAGTTTGGTATTTGACGGACTTTACGTTTTTGAGCTATGCGCCCCCCCCCCACACACAGATTCTTCTAAAATTGCTTTTTTACTTTCTCTACACGTACTATGTACATAGTGTATAGAGAGGGTATTGTATTGCACCGAAAAATTCAATACCGAGATTTAATCGGAAAGATATGTTTTGAGACACCCTGAATCCAAAAAAAAGCATTTTTTAGAAAAATGTCCGTGTATGTGTCTGTGGGCAGCATAGCTCAAAAACGTAAAGGCCGTTAAGAACCAAACTTGGTATTTAAGTTTGGTATCTTCCAAGGATGCGACACAAAGATTTTCAAGAAAATCCCCCAACTCTAAATTACTTTTACATGGAACAAATCTCGAAAATTTTGATTTCCTTAAAAATGGCTGTAACGATTTTGATTGAAATCTCATATTTAAGATACTTACTTGCCAAACAAAACGTATATCTTGAATTTTCTGGGAATAGCCTCTGAAGGGGTACTTTATTCTGGATGAATTTTACGGAATGTTGAATAACTGCCAAACTGTAAGAGATGGACAAAAACTTACTTTACAGAAAATGTAGCTCTCGATAAAACACGCAATTTATGTCATATACATTTTTTTTTTTTTTTTTGTGGAGTTGATACATATTCTTTGTTTTTGGTTTCAGCTTTAAAAAACGTATACTTTTCTCAAACAGGAATTTGTGAACTCCTGTCCATACAAACAAAGGAACTTCAGTCACATAGCAACCAGCTTTTGACTATCACTTTAACCTATCGTACTACAGATACACACGCACAGACATTTTTCTAAAAATGCTTTTTTTTGTATTCAGGTGGTCCTAAAACGTGTATTTCTAGTGAAATCTGGGTATCGAATTTTTGGGTGCATTACAATACCTTCTCTATATATTATATTGCGTGTAGAGAAAGTAATAAACCTAACGGATAGAGATAATCATATTTTGAACATTTTGAGAAGTTTGCTACTCAGTTTACTTATCACATTAAAATTATGTTTCTTCACAAGTGGCCACATAAAGCAACTGTTGATTACTAAACATTTTGTTTCGCAAAAGGAGGCCTCGTCGAGAAAATTTGCAAATATATTAGTTGAGTTTCTAAATTAGGTGCCTTTACTTTTGGATATCCTCGATGTGATAGAAGGGCCCACACCATATCACCCCATATTTTGTTTGACGTCATAGCGAGCCCCAACGGTCTCCGCCCTTCCTCGTCACAGTTCAACTTATGCAATGCAAATTACGTTTTCCTGCAGAGCCATATTTCCAGTCTTTATGCTTGTCTAATTTGATGTGCCACACATTTGGAATTAACGACTAGCTCTGCCAGGAGGAGATACCTTTTGACACCCCACATTTAGCTTTCTGAAGAGCTTAATGTCTCAAGTATGGGGGAGGTTCATATATCACATCTTCTCAAGATGACTCCGTGCCTGCTTAGGAAAACTAGAGGCGTAGAGAATAACGGGACGTTATTTTTCTAAAACTCAAACAATTTGGCTGAAATGTTCATCTTAATTTACCTTGCGTTAAGCATGGAGCTTTAACTCTTATTCCGGTATCATTTTTACTTTCTCCAACTACCCTTTGTATGGAAACATTTTTAATAATTTTAACTTTCTCAAAAATGGCTCTAACGATTTTGATTAAAATCTCATATATTAAAGATATTTACCTAATAAATAAAATGTATATCTTGAATTTCCTGGGAATAGCCTCTGAAGACTACTTTATTCTGGATGAATTTTACGGAATTTTGCATAACTGCTAAACCATAAGAGATGGACAAAAACTTACCCCACAAAAAATGTTGAGCACATTAAAACACACAATTTATGTTATAAACGGTTGTTTCGTGGAATTGATCGTTTTTGAGTTATTCCTTGTTTTGGTTTCAGCTTCGAGAAACCTATACCTTTCTCATATAGGAATTTGTGAACCCCTGTCCATAGAAACAAAGGAACTCCAGTCACATAGCAACCAGCTTTTGACTAATACTTAAGCTTATGGTACTCCCTTATTTCTCTTCTACTTGCATGGAAGCAATTAATAGGACTATTTCTATTAATTTTTTCTCGATTAGCATGAAATAAAAAGAAGCATAAGCTTTCTAATAATGATTTGTTGCAGAAATAGAGAGAAAGTCATGTGAATGGAACACATCTTATTATTTGCTTCCTTGTAAGTAGAAGCGAAATGAGGGAGTAGCATAGGTTAAAGTGATAGTCAAAAGCCGGTTGCTATGTAACTAAAGCTCCTTTGTTTGTATGGACAGGAGTTAACAAATTTCTGTATGAGAAAAGTATGTTTTACAAAGCAGAAACGAAAAATCAAGGATATCTTAAAAATTATCAACTCCACGAAGAGAATGTATATGACGTAAATTGCGTGTTTTATCGCGAGCTACATTTTCTGTGGCGTAAGTTTTTGTCCATCTCTTACGCTTTAGCAGTTGTGCACAATTCCATAAAATTCATCCAGAATAAAGTAGTCTTCAGAAGCTATTTCCAGAAAATTCAAGATATACATTTAGTTTGTCAGGTAAATATATTTAATATACGATATTTTCATCAAAATCGTTAGAGCCATTTTTAAGAAAATCAAAATTTTCGATATTTTCCATGTAACGGGTAGTTTGGGGTGGAGGCATTTCTTGAAAATCTTCGTGTTGCATCCTTGGAAGATACCAGACTTAATTACCAAATTTTGGTATTCAACGGTCCTTTCGTTTCTGAGCTATGGTGTCCCCCCCCCCCACACACACACACACACACACACACAGTAACACGCACCTTTTTCCAAAAATATTTCTTTTTTTTTTATTCACGGGGACCCAAAACATATATTTCAGGTGAATTCTCAGTATCTAATTTTTTGGTGGATTACAATACCTTCTCTATACACTATGTAAATTAGCAAAGTAAAGAGGAATGAAAATTCACTAAGAAGGAACGAAAGCCCAGCAAGAAGATACGAAAGTTAAGCAAGAAGAAACGAAAGTTAAGCAAGAAGGAACGAAAGTTAAGCAAGAAGGAACGAAAGCCCAGCAAGAAGGAACGAAAGCCCGGCAAGAGGGAATGAAAGCCCAGCAAGAAGGAATGAAAGCCCAGCAAGAAGGAATGAAAGTTAAGCAAGAAGGAACGAAAGCCCGGCAAGATGGAACGAAAGCCCGGCAAGAGGGAACGAAAGCCCAGCAAGGGGGAACGAAAGCCCAGCAAGAGGGAACGAAAGCCCAGCAAGGGGAACGAAAGCCCAGCAAGGGGGAACAAAAGCCCAGCAAGGGGGAACGAAAACTCAGCAAGGAGGAACGAAATCCCAGCAAGGGGGAACGAAAGCTCAGCAAGGAGGAACGAAAGCTCAGCAAGGAGGAACGAAAGCCCGGCAAGAAGGAACGAAAGCCCGGAAAGAAGGAACGAAAGCCCGGAAAGAAGGAACGAAAGCCTAGCAAGAAGGAACGAAAGCCTAGCAAGAAGGCACGAAAGTTAAGGAAGAAGGAATGAAAGTTAAGCAAGAAGAAATGAAAGTTAAGCAAGAAGGAACGAAAGCCCAGCAAGAAGGAACGAAAGTTAAGGAAGAAGAAACGAAAGTTAAGCAAGAAGAAATGGAAGTTAAGGAAGAAGTAACGAAAGTTAAGCAAGAAGAAATGAAAGTTAAGCAAGAAGGAATGAAAGTTAAGCAAGAAGAAACGAAAGCCCGGCAAGCGGGAACGAAAACCCAGCAAGAGGGAACGAAAGCCCAGCAAGAGGGAACGAAAGCCCAGCAAGGAGGAACGAAAGCCCGGCAAGGAGGAACGAAAGCCCGGCAAGGAGGAACGAAAGCTCGGCAAGGAGGAACGAAATCCCGGCAAGAGGGAACGAAAGCCCGGCAAGAAGGAACGAAAGCTCGGCAAGGAGAAACGAAATCCCAGCAAGAGGGAACGAAAGACCAGCAAGGGGGAACGAAAGCCCAGCAAGGAGGAACGAAAGCCCAGCAAGGAGGAACGAAAGCCCAGCAAGAGGGAACGAACGCCCAGAAAGGAGGAACGAAAGCCCAGCAAGGAGGAACGAAAGCCCGGCAAGAGGGAACAAAAGCCCGGCAAGAGGGAACGAAAGCTCGGCAAGGGGGAACGAAAGCCCGGCAAGAGGGAACGAAAGCTCGGCAAGAGGGAACGAAAGCTCGGCAAGAGGGAACGAAAGCTCGGCAAGAGGGAACGAAAGCCCAGCAAGTGGGAACGAAAGCCCGGCAAGAAGGAACGAAAGCTCAGCAAGGAGGAACGAAAGCCCAGCAAGGGGGAACGAAAGCCCAGCAAGGGGGAACGAAAGCCCAGCAAGAGGGAACGAAAGCTCAGCAAGGAGGAACGAAATCCCAGCAAGAGGGAACGAAAGCTCAGCAAGGAGGAACGAAAGCCCGGCAAGAGGGAACGAAAACCCGGCAAGAGGGAACGAAATCCCAGCAAGGGGGAACGAAATCCCAGCAAGGGGGAACGAAATCCCAGCAAGGGGGAACGAAATCCCAGCAAGGGGGAACGAAAGCTCAGCAAGGAGGAACGAAAGCCCGGCAAGAAGGAACGAAAACTCGGCAAGAAGGAACGAAAGCCCGGCAAGGAGGAACGAAAGCTCGGCAAGATGGAACGAAAGCCCGGCAAGGAGGAACGAAAGCTCAGCAAGGAGGAACGAAAGTTCAGCAAGGAGGAACGAAAGTTCAGCAAGGAGGAACGAAAGCTCGGCAAGGAGGAACGAAAGCTCGGCAAGAAGGAACTAAAGCCCGGCAAGAAGGAACGAAAGCCCGGCAAGAAGGAACGAAAGCTCAGCAAGTAGGAACGAAAGCTCAGCAAGGAGGAACGAAACTTCAGCAAGGAGGAACGAAAGCCCAGCAAGAAGGAACGAAAGTTAAGCAAGAAGGAATGAAAGTTGAGCAAGAAGGAACGAAAGTTGAGCAAGAAGGAACGAAAGTTGAGCAAGAAGGAATGAAAGTTGAGCAAGAAGGAATGAAAGTTCAACAAGAAGGAATGAAAGTTGAGCAAGAAGGAACGAAAGTTGAGCAAGAAGGAACGAAAGTTGAGCAAGAAGGAATGAAAGTTGAGCAAGAAGGAATGAAAGTTCAACAAGAAGGAATGAAAGTTGAGCAAGAAGGAATGAAAGTTCAACAAGAAGGAATGAAAGTTGAGCAAGAAGGAATGAAAGTTCAACAAGAAGGAATGAAAGTTGAGCAAGAAGGAATGAAAGTTGAGCAAGAAGGAATGAAAGTTCAACAAGAAGGAACGAAAGTTGAGCAAGAAGGAACGAAAGTTGAGCAAGAAGGAACGCAAGTTGAGCAAGAAGGAATGAAAGTTGAGCAAGAAGGAATGAAAGTTTAGCAAGAAGGAATAAAAGTTCAACAAGAAGGAATGAAAGTTCAGCAAGAAAGACAGGCAGTCCGGCAAGAAGGAAATCCAGACGAAAGGAATACTTAAAACTTTCCACAAAAGAGGAGTTACATTTTATACCTTTACATCAACGACACTCTTATTTGATTAAAAGAAAATCCATTAAGGATGTCAGCCAATAAATCGCAAGGAGGAGATAATCTAGCAAGAAGGATAGCAAATAAGTAAGGAAAAGGAAAGTAAAACCAGAAATAAAGAAAGTGATTAGTAATGACAGTAAATAATTAGCAAAACGTAAAGGAGCCCAGCAAGAAGGAAATTAAGCAGAAAGGCTGCATGGAAACCCAGGAAATAAGTGGCAAAAAACAAGAGAGGCACATCGATGAGGAAAAAAGCCCAGTAAGAAGGGATGAAATCCCAACAACAAGGAAAGAAAGCCCTAGTAAAGGAATAAAACTCAGCAAAAAGAAAAGAAGGTCTAGGAAGAGAGGATGAAGCCCACGAAATAATGCTAAAGCAGCAGGGGGGGGGGATGAATGTACAGCAAAAGAACTATAGCCCAAAAAAGACCATGAAATTGCAGCAAGAAGGAATGAAAGCGCAGCAAAAAGGAATCAAATTCCAGCAAAGGAAATGAAAGCTTGGGTGGTAACGTGGTTACGGATTCGTATTCCGGGTACCGGTTTTGGGTTATAGGAATTTGTGGGTGTGCTAGCTCAGGATTTTTACTAGCATGGAAACTTTCAGGTGTGATATAACACAAGTGCTTTATTCAGTTAGTTCGGCCTTTTTCCGCCGTCGAACACACACGCATTCCTCTTAATTTTCTCCTGTGAAACTATACTTTATGCGACTACTGTTATTAATTCTGAGGCAGTGATATCGTCCGTATTACAATAACTATTTCCCTCACAACTATAGGTAGCCTGTGCGGCTCCACCACGGACCCTAAATATCACATCTTGGTTCTGCCGATTGATTCTCTACGCCAAGTGCCTCAAATAGTGTCGCCTGACCGGCGTTAGCATTGTTTATTTCCTTTCCGTTATGTTCCCTCTTGCAGTGTGACCTCACCCCTTCGGGTCTATGTTCTATCCTAACGGTATAAGGTGCTACCAGCTCGTGAAAACTCTGCTACTTATACGTGTTTGAAATCTTTCTTTCCTTCCCAATTTCAATGTACATTTATATTTTCCTTCCTGTATAATTTATATTATTAGCTATGATTTACCTTACCCTTCTGAATAACTCTTTGCCCCATGACAAGATATGTACTGCCTCAAAGCCCAGCAAAGGGAATGAAAACCCATCATGAATAAATGAAAGTCCAGAACTGGGAAAAGAAAACCTAGCAAGGGAGAAAACAAGAAAGGCGCAGGGGGAAGGAAAGAAATTCCAGGTAGAGAATGCAAGCACAGCTTGAGGTAAAGAAAACCCACTAGGAGGGGATGAAGGGTAAGGAGGAGAGAATGAAAGCTCAGCAAGAGGACATTAAAGCACAGAAAGAAGGCAAACAAGCCCAGCAAGAAAAATGAAAAGCCCTATCTGAGGAAATGGAAGCCCAGCAAGAAGGAAAGGAAGCCTCGGAAGGCAGAATATAAGTCAGCAAGAAGGAATTGAAAACTTAGCAACAAATAATGAAAGACCACCATGAAATAATGATAACTCGGTGAGAAGAACATCTAATAAATAACAAGAAAGAAAGAAGTTCATCAAGGAGGAAATAATCCAGAAGGAAAGAATGGAAGCCCTTCAAGAGAGATTGAAAGCTCAGCAAGAGGAACCCTTAATAATAGCAAAGAGTAATGAAATCCTCACAAGAAGGAAAGGAATACCAGAAAAATAAGGAGCAAAGACAAGCGTGAAGGAATGCTTGAACAGCTAAGAAGAAAGAAATATCTGAAAAGGAGAATGAAAAGAAGGGTTGGGGGAAGAAAATAGCAGAAGGGAGGAGATCCAGCCCAACAAGAAGGAATAGAAGGAGAAATTGAAAGCTATAAAGTTATTCAAGAGTAATCAGAACCAAAAATAAAGAAACAAAGACAGTAATAGCAATATGAATACATAGTCATAATAAGCGAGGACAAACATACAGAAGGAATCATAGCCAAATAACTAGGAAAGGAACACCAGCAAGAAGGAAAAACAAACCAGCAAATGAAAGCTAAAAACGAAATACAGAAGACAACAATACAGTAAAACAAGTCTTAGGACGCAAAAGTGAGGAGAAACAAATAAAACCGAGAAAACCTAGAAAGACAGCGGGAACAAAAAAAAAAAAAAAAACAAAAAAACAAAAAAAAAAGAGATAAAAAGACACTAAAAAGAAACAAGAAGAAAGGCAGTAAGAAAATAAGTGGAACAAAGAACACAATAAAGCCAGAAATGGAGAGACTGGTGGGCAAGTAGAAAAGAGAGAGGGATAAGGAAACTTTTATAAGGGTGGAAGAAAACCAGCCTTTACAGAACAGAAGAAAAAGAAACCAAACAATAATAAAGAAAACATCAGTAAAACAACACAACTAATTTTTATTAAGAAAGGGGACAGCAATCAAGATACAACTTTAAGCATTTATGGATTAGACTGAAACCAGAATTGAAATATTTGGGGGGGGGGGGTCGACATAAGACAGAAAGGAAAAATAATTTTAAGTGAAAGAGATTACTTCTTTAAAAACAATGAATGCCAAAATCACTTTGCGGGATCAAGTAAAGAAATTAAAGAAATATTGCGCAATTATAGAACATTGCATGTTATTTAATTTTAACATACAATTTTGTATTGTTTAGCGGAATCTAATGCAATATACTGGTTAAAGAAATCAGGACTGCAGTGTTCTTTGTTATGTACCACACAGAGACTTCATTTCGAGGCGTGGTAATTGGTTGCCCTGCACTGCGCTGTTTCTCATCGGTTGCAGTATAGAGCAATACATCAAAACAGGTACTAAACTCATTAGAGAGGGGCTCGCTTGGATTAGACTAGGAGCATGGCGGAGCATACAAATTGCTGACGAGCATCTGCTCCATTTGCGAGTCTTATGTGACGATTAAGTGAACATTATAGCATTGTATTATTGAACAAGAAGATATTGACTGTAAGTAAACAGTATACTGTATATATGTGACACAGTTATCTGAAAAGAGGATTCTGTTAAAATAGCGTGCCTTAACGCATCACATTGTTTCGGAAAGTTAACGAATAAAAGTTCACATATACCAAGAAATCTTTAAATTCAATTCATTATCACATCCTACCATCCAAGCATGGTGCTCAAGAATTTCGTACTCACCGGTTGAAGCTAGCAGGGAAATATACAGGAAACGTGGCAAAGCAGTACACTATAAGAAATCTGCTGCCGAAAAATAAACTAAACGGCTGTAACAATTAAGTCTGGCGCGACTAGCCAATTACAGTTTCGCCAACAGCAAGAGCTACCAACTCCTTATACAGCGGCAAATTCAAACATTTAAAAACAGATTTAAAATACCCAGTGGCGGCTGCTGTATAGGAGCACAAGAGCACGTGAACCTCCAATATTTCTTAGTGGATCTCTTTTTTCTCTTCCAGGAAACATTTAATAAAATGCGCTATCCGGTGCCACTTGTTTAAATATACCGCGCTCTGCTCTTCAGATGGAACACAGCCGTGAACCCGAGTATGTGGCAACAACGCTTGTAGCACAGGCCTCGTGTGCTAGCGTATAACTAACGTTTAGCAACTCTGCGCTTGCGCGGGCAACAAAACAGCTTGGAATTTTACAGCCAGAAATGAGCACAGTGCGACCGTGCACATTAACAACTCCAGTGCTCTGTTTATCAGCGGGAGATGCTGCTACCTTTGAGATTTAGTTGAAACTATCTGGAAGTGCAACTGCAGTCTCTGTGAGACGCGCTATTTTTCTTAGTAATTGCATTTTTTGTGAGAGTTAAGCAGTTCAAAACAGAAAACAACTCAACGAAGAAACTTTTCCGCAATTAACCGAGCTACTGAAGATTGTTAGCACTACGACCTTGACTACATCAGAACTAGAAATATGCTTTTCTACAATAAAAAGAACCGACTTTCAGCACTGGCAATGCCTTGCTATTGAGAAGAAACTGGTCAACAGCATAAAGGACTTTAATCACCGAGTGCTAGAAAAGTTTGCACATTTGAAAAACTGCCGCGTGGAATTTCTGTACAAATAAATTTGGTATTAATTACGTAATTCAAACAATGTAAATATTATTCACTGTAAATACCATTCTTCACATGAACTGCATCAAAGGACTTCACCCCTTCATCACCTCATATTGATAACTCTCGGAGAAATGCAACATCTTTACAATACTGGATGGGTGATGATTTGTGTAACAAATTTATAATTCTTGTTATTAGGCACTATCATTGTTTCTAATATTACTGGATTTGATGTTGCGGCGGTGGTGGTAAATTGCTGATTTTGTGAACACCTACATTTTTAATCCACGAACCGCCACTGAAAATATCACAGAACAGCAACCGTGCAGCAGCCCTGAGGACCTTTGTAACCGCCCCAGCTTATACACCTAAAATCTCCAATCTTGAAGCTCATTCCTGATTGGTTAAAAAGAAGCGCGAAAATAACGTTGTCACGTGATTAATTTTGGAAGTTCTGTGTGTTAAACTCATGTGACCGCTCTTTATAATGGAAAAGTCCCGAGGTGCTAACTTTTAGGGAAGAAACCTTTCTCTAAAAAGTTCCCTGTTACTTATGTCTCTTAATGAACTAAAGTCATGCGCTAACAAAAGCATTTGTGCTACTAGGATCAACAAAGGCGCGCACAATAGCAAGTTTTCACTCTAAGGTTTTGTGTTCTGCAATCTGCTCAGTCTTGGCTGCTGAAGCAGATATGTTTCCTGTATTAAACATATGCAAAAATAATAATTAAACTAATAAAATACAGAGCGGTCTAATATACTGTTGCAGTGTTATAACGAGAAACAATCCATATATTTACCATGTAAGATTCACGTGAGACAATATTTATTTAAGGTCGTTTTGACTACAAGATCGACCATAAAGACATTGTACAGCAATTTACAGTTAGATAGTCTTACAATTAGGTTAACGTTTCTATTACATTTGTAATAAATCAGAAAGTTTTGTATGATTTATAAACTGTAGCGTCCTCTTCAGCATGTTGACCGCTCTTCAGTGGGCAGTCTACAAGGATGTGGTGTATGTTAGAGGCTTGTCACAGCTCGTTCAGTTTGGAGGTTGATCCTTAAATCAGAAGACGACAATGCGTCAGTTTGGGGTGACCGATTCTGAGTCATGATCACTTGATCTCTTCTTTTGAGAGTTCGGGAATATAGAAAAGGTTTGGTGCAGCCAGAGCGAGCTTCCTCAAGTTTACTGTTAGTTGATGACCATTCCAATCTCCACTTTTCCATGTACATGTGTTTGATATAGGTTATGATGTCTTGGTGAGGAGAGGCAATTGACAAATCACTGACGGGATGTTCAGTTGCAGCTTCATCTACTGTTTCGTTATTTTTATGTCAATGTGAAAGTGAGTCCATACAAACGACACCTTGTAGAGAATTGACAATCTTGTAGAGAAGCAAGCCTACGATTTTTACACATTCTGTTCGAGGGCCTCACAAAGAGACAGTTCCTAATCTTCTGAATAGATTTAGGGAAACGGTATTTATTATTTGTAAGAAACAGAAAGTAAATTGGCGTGCTCTTTGAAATAAAAACTTGATGACACTGGAGAGAAGTTAGAACAAAGTCTAAAGAGATTTCTGAGAAAGCTTGCACAGGAATCGGTAGTTTTGCAAAATTCGGTGCATCTAAACTTTAAAATTAAAGTCGTTCAAGGTAATTGTTATTCCAGAACTGCAATTTGCGATAACTTGGTGTAGAGTTAACTTCTGCATTTGAGATTTGGATGCTTAATAAATAATAATAATAATATAATAATAAAAAATAACCTTACATTGGTTACCTTTAAATTTATTAATTTTAAAAAGAGATCTTGTATTAATTCGGTTTTAAATTTTCTTTAGTAGTTTAAAATTAACTCTGTAACAAATTATTGTTAAAAGAGCTTATTCTTCTGTCTACTTCATGATAATCGAGATAAACATTAGCAGAAATGCTTTCTTTTAATTAGAAAGGAAAAAAATCTGATGTATACCATTCACATGACTTTCTCTACATCTCTGCAACAAATTACTCTTAAAAAGCTTATACATCTATTTACTTCATGTTAATCAGACTAAAATAGCAGAAATAGTCTTATTACTTGGTTCCTTGTTGCTATGTTTGCTTTGTTCCTTGCTGGTTGCTATGTCACTGAAGTTCCTTTGTATGGAAGCAGTTGACAAATTCCTATATGAGAAAAGTATAAGTCTTCAGAGCAGAAAACAAAAACAATGACTCGACGAAAGAAAATGTATATAACATAAATTGTGTGTTTTAACGTGCTCTACATTTTTCGTGTAGTAAGTTTTTGTCCATTTCTTACTGTTTAGTAGTTATTCAAAATTCCGTAAAATTCATCCAGAATAAAGAAGTCTTCAGAGGCTATTCCCAGAAAATTCAAGATATACATTTTATTTGTCAGGTAAATATCTTTAATATACGAAGTTTTCATCAAAATCGTTAGCCATTTTTTAGAAAATCAACATTATCGAAAAAATTTCCATGTAGAGGGTAGTTTGGGGTGGGGGGATTTTTTTTCAAAATCTTCGGGTTGCATCCCTGGAAGATACTAAACTTAAATACCAAGTTTGGTATTTTACCGACTTTGCGTTTTTGAGTTATCGTGTTCACAATCACACGGACACACTGACACAGGGACCTTTTTGTGAAAATGCTTTTTTTTTTTGGATACAGGGGACCCTAAAACATATATTTCCGTTGAAATCTCGGTATCAAATTTTTGGGTGGAGTGCAATACTTTCTCTATACACTATGTACATAATACGTATAGAGAAAGTAAAAATTATGATTTGTGGTGACATAGATGAAATAAAGTTTCATTTTTTAACGGACGAATAACAACTCACAAGGAACCTTGACCGCTGCGTTCCCCATCTCCGTCCATGACAGACGTCATGCATGGGGTGCGGTATTGGAGGGTGAGACGTGGTCAGAGCCCGGTTAATGCGGTCCTCATGACCCTGAGTCGCTACTTCTCCATCAAGTAGCTCCTCAATTGACTCCCCCCTCCCCAGGGACCTTACGAGGCTGAGTGCATTCCGGACCAGGGAAAAATCCCATTTTATGGACGAAACAACTTTATTTATATGAACAATGATCATGAACAATTAATGAATATTAATACAAATTTTCCTGAGAAGTGTGGAAATTTGTAGCGACACAAGAACCGCATATTTTTACTTTCTCTACACGTACTATGTAGATAGTGTATAAAGAAATTCGATACCGAGATTTCACCGGAAATGTGTGTTTTAGGGTCCCCTGTATCCACAAAAAGCATTTTCACAAAAAGGTCCGTGTGTCAGTGTGTCTGTGAACACGGTAACCCAAAAACGAAAAGTCGGTAAAATACCAAACTTGGTATTTAAGTTTAGTATCTTCCAGGGATGCGACAAAAAGATTTTGAGAAAAATCCCCCCAACCTAAACTACCCTTTTCATGGAAATATTTTGATTTTCTCAAAAATGGCTAACGATTTTTCTGGGAGCGTCTGTATTCTACTTTATGCTGGACGAATTTTACGGAATTATGCATAACTGCTAAACCGTAAGAGATGGAAAAAAACTTACCACACAAAAAATACACAATATATATTGAATACAATTTTTTGTGTAGTTAGTCGTTTTTGAGATATTCCTTATTTATGGTTTCAGCTTTAAAAAACAAGCAAACAAAGGAGCTTCAGTCGCATAACAACCAGTTTTTGAATATCACTTTAACCTAAATCATTTCACTTCTACTAACAAGGAAGCAAGTAATAAGACTATTTCTGCTAATTTTTCTCGATTAGCATGAAGTAAATAGACAATAATTAACAATAATTTGTTGCAGAGATGTAGAGAAAGTCTTGTGAATGGAACACATCAGATATTTTTTATCGTTTCATTTATAACAACTTATTTGTAGATTCTTTAAATCGTATTATTTTCCTCAAACTCACACACACGTTCACTCTACCACACATAATTTCAGACTCTGTCTGATAGGGAATAATTCTGATTCAAGTTAAATTCCCCACCACAGCCGGGAATCGAACCCGAGACCTCCTGGTGATAAAGTCAGCTCGCTGACCTCTCGACCACGGAGGCAGTTGGTATTCGTTATTCCTTCACTGTAATATTAGGGTTCTCTTTAATAAAATGGGGCTTGAAGATTGTCAAACTTCTGAAAATGCACATTCCTTCGATACGCAAAAAGATTCTTTTTCACACATTTTATGGTTTTACAGAAAATGTTATGCGGCTAACCGTTTGTAACTAATTGCGCTGTAGTAGATAATCTTTTTCAGCATAAAGGCGAGCTGCATATAAGGAAATAGAATAAAGAAAACAGGAATTGGGTACATTTTCCTTTCTTCTCGCTGATTTCCCCGATTTCGTTTGAGGAGAAACGCAAATAAAAAATAGAAAGATTTGTTCTTATTGTTGGAGATGCCAAAAGGAAGGAAACAAGTGACGAATGCTTACAAAAACAAAGTACAGGAAATAAATGCAAACAGAAAGGAAAGCTACCGGATAAAATATGTTTCCTTTGTTTTACCCTCTCCTCTCCTTATTTTTCTTCTCTCGCTAATGACTAAAATCAAATTTTATTACTTTCTCCAGCCCCATATGTACAATTCGATATCGAGATTTCACCGGAAATACATATTTTAGGACCCCCTGAATCCAAAAAAAAGCATTTTCTGAAACATATTTCTGTGTGTGTGTGGACAGCATAGCTCAAAAACGAAAAGACGGTTAAATACCAAACTTCGTATTTAAGTTTGGCATCTTCCAAGAATGCGACACGAAGACTTTCAAGAAAATCACCCCAACTCTAACTACCTTTTACATGGAAAACTGTTCGAAAATTTTGTTTATCTTAAAAATGGCTCTAACGATTTTGATTAAAATCCCACATATTAAAGCCATTTCTATTACAAATAAAATGTATATCTTGAATTTTCTGGGAATAGCTTCCAAAGACCTGTTTATTCTGGATGAACTTCGCTTTACTTGGTATAACTAGTAAACCGTAAGGGATAAGACGAAGGCTTACCATTCAAAAAATAAAGAGCCTGTTAAAATATACCAGTTATGTCATACACATTTTTTTCGTGGAGCTTAGTGTTTTCGAGATATTCCTTGTTATTTGTTTCAGTTGTGAAGTACTTACATTTTCCTCAGATGGGAGTGTACGTTTTTCTTTTGTTCTACTCCTGGCCAAGCAAAGAAGTGATTTGCAATGACAATCGCATAACGATAGCTTTTAAAACATTTGACTATCACTTTGGCCCTGTGCATTCCCATTCTACTTATAAGGAACTAAGTAAAAAAATTCTGCTAATGTTTATCTCGATTAGCGTGGTGTTGGAAGAAGAATTATCTTTTGTATGCAGTTTGTTTGTAGAGTAGCTAGAGAAAGTCATCAATCAGATTCTTTAATATTCTATTCGGAAGATGTTTGTGTCGTTTTATAAATTGTTATTATTTAATGTATACAATATTTTTATTGTTCACATTTAGGAAAAAGAAATACTCGAACTAGTACGGAGCTCCAAAAGAAATTGTTTTCTTATATACTTTCCTTTCAAAATATATCATCGCAAACTTTGTAGCTAAATCACTTCAATTGGAAAACAGACTAAATAAAAATCTGATGTGTACCATTCACATGACTTTCTCCATATCCCTGCAACAAATTATTCTTAAAAACCTTATACTTCTATTAACGTCTTGCTAATCAATAAACCATTAGCAGAAATAGCCATATTACTTGCTTCCTTGTAAGTAGAGGTGAAATAAGGGAGTACCATAGGTTAAAATGATAATCAAAAGCTGGTTGCTATGTCACTGAAGTTCCTTTGTTTGTATGGACAGCAGTTGACAAATTCCTGTATGAGAAATGTATAAGTTTTTCATAACAGAAACCAAAAATAAGGAATGTCAAAAAAAACGATGAACTCCACGAAAAAAATGTATATAACATAAATTGTGTGTTTTAACGTCCTCTACATTTATTTGTGGAGTAAGTTTTTGTCCATATCTTACGGTTTAGCAGTTATTCAAAATTTAGTAAAATTCATCCAGAATAAACTACTCTGCAGAGACTATTCCCAGAAAATTCAAGATATATATTTTATTTTTCAGGTAAATATCTTTAATATACGAAATTTTAAACAAAATCGTTGGAGCCATTTTTCAGAAAATCAAAATTTTCGAAAAAAGTTCCATTTAAAGGGTAGTTGGGGGTGGGGGATTTTTCTCAAAATCTTCGTGTCACAACCCTGTAAGATACTAAACTTAAATACTAAGTTTGGTATTTTACCGACTTTTCGTTTTTGAGTTATCGTGTTCACAGACACACGGACCTTTTTGTGAAAATGCTTTTTTTTTTTTATATTGGGGACCCTAAAACATACATTTCCGGTGAAATCTCGGTATCTAATTTTTGGGTGGAGTGCAATACCTTCTCTATACACTATGTACATAGTTTGTATAGAGAAAGTAAAAAAACGATCATCTCCACGAAAAAAATGTATACTACATAAATTGTGTGTTTTAAAATGTCCTAAATTTATTGTGTTGTAAGCTTTTGTCCATCTCTTACGGTTTTGCAAAATTCCGTAAAATTGATTCAGAATAGTCTTCAGAGACTATTCCCAGAAAATTCAAGATATACTTTTTTGTCAGGTAAATATCTTTAATATACGATATTTTATTCAAAGTCGTTAGAGCCATTTTTAAGAAAATAAAAGATTTCGAAAAAAGTTCCATGTAAAGGGTAGTTTGGGGTGGTGGGAATTTTCTCAAAATTTTGTGTCGCACCCCTGGGAGACACTAAACTTTAGTACCAAGTTTGGTGTTTTACCGACTTTTCGTTTTTGAGTTATCGTGTTCACACACACACACACATACACACACCACGGACCTTTTTCTGAAAATCTGTTTTGGTTATAGGGGACCCTAAAACATGTATTTTCGGTGAAATTTAGGTATCGAGTATTTGGGTGGAGTGCAATACCTTCTCTATACACTATGCATATGGTTTTATAAAAATAATGTGTAAACAAAGTTAGCGTATGCACAATTAATACTTTTCTATTACTGCGCATGCATTTTAAATATAGAAATGAGCTATCAGAAGCTCCCTATGTACATCTTCACCTGAATATTTAGTTAACTGTGCGGAGAACAAATGTTTGATATTAGAAATGTTGTTTAGAAGTCAATCTATTTTTATTACTTTCTCTATAGGCACTATGTACATAGTGTATAGAGAATGTATTGCACTCCACCAAAAAATTCGATACCCAGATTTCACCGGAAATATATGTTTTAGGGTCCTCTTTATCTAAAAAAAGCATTTTCGGAAAAAGGTCCGTGTGTGTGTGTGTGTGTGTGTGTCCATGTGTCTGTGAACACGATAACTCAAAAACGAAAAGTCGGTAAAATACCAAACTTGGTATTTAACATAAGTATCTTCCAGGGATGCGACACGAAGATTTTGAATAAAATTCCCCCACCCCCAACTTTTTTCGAAAATTTGGATTTTCTCAAAAATGGCTCTAACGATTTTGATTAAAATTTCGTATATTAAGGATATTTACCTAAAAAATAAAATATATATCTTGAATTTTTTGGGAATAGCCTCTGAAGAGTAGTTTATTCTGGATGAATTTTACTAAATTTTGAATAACTGCGAAACCGTAAGAGATGGACAAAAACTTAGTACACAAAAAATGTGGAACACGTTAAAGCACACAATTTATGCTATATACATTTTTTTCGTAAGTTCGTCGTTTTTGAGACATTCCTTATTTTTGTTTGTGCTATGAAAAACTTTTACTTTTCTCATCCAGGAACTTGTCAACTCCTATCCATATAAACAAAGGAACTTCATTGACATAGGAACCAGCTTTTGACTATCATTTTAACCTATGGTAGTCCCTTAGTTCGCTTCAACTTACAAGGAAGCAAGTAATAAGACTATTTCTGCTCATGTTTTCTTATTAGCATAAAGTAAATAGAAGTATAAGCTTTTTAAGAGTAATTTGTTGCAGGAATATAGGGAAAGTCATGTGAATATTCCTAGTTTTTGGTTTCAGCTTTGAAAAACTGAACAGAGAAAGCACAATCTTGTCTCACTCCTTGATGTATTTAAAAAGAAATGTATAATTTCTCTGTTAACAAGGGTTGGATAGAAGTAATTACTTTCTTCTACATCTAGGAAAGACATTGCACTTCGTAATGAGAACACTAAAGAAGGGGAGCGCAAAGGTCAGAGAAATTGCCTGCGGCCAGTTATGATATATGGAGTAGCATGCTGGGACCTATACAGGGTTAATCAAACTGATACAGAAACGGGCGGTTAAATTCATAAAGAGAGGTAAAGATTTTGGACTTACGAAAGGTGAAGAGAATAAATGGGAGCCGCTAAAAGTTAGGCGTACAACACATAGGTTAGTCGCATTATTTAAAGCTTAAATACATGGGTGGACGTTAGAAAGAGGTTAGAAAACCCAGCATACTACCGACGAAATGATCATTTGTATAAAATTAAGGGTAGAAGGTACAGAACCGACGTAGGGAAATTTTCTTTTGTTAATAGGATCATTGAAAATGGAATGAATTGCCTGTAGCAGCCCTTCAGGGTTGCCCTCTGACCTTATAGAAGTTTAGGAATAATTTAAAGAGAATAAATGCTAGTTAATTTGAGTAAATATTGTGAAGTAATTAAGGATCTCAAAAACTGTACTAGTTGATATTATTAATGTTGAGGCTTCACACTGCAGTGAGTATGAAACTCTTCCCCATGTGCTTGGAAACTGTCCTCAGGGAGAACTGCTGAGAATTAAGAGGCATAACACCATAAGATCTATCTTGGCAAACGTACTACGTGAAACTGGTCTAGAAGTTTACGAGGAAGTTCACTGGTGGTAGTGATAAACAGAAGAAAATCAGAAGCAGAGATGATAGACCCGACCATCCGCTTTGAACTGAATAAAGACCAACCTCAACAAGTTCACCTGGAAGAACAGAAAAATAACAATAGTAGGCCTATTTTTTGGATCTCGAGGAACAATTACAAGTATGTTTGTGAAATGAAGGGCAAAATATAAAAATAATAGAAGTGTGGAACAAGCAATCACAGAAAACATCATAAAACATTCCGTAGCCATTTTTTGAAATCATTTATATGGTTTGAATAGAACGTAAAATGTATTATGGTTTATAAATCACTTTATTTTTGTGGTTTTTTCTGTTTTATTGTTGCACATCTTTTATAATCTGCTACAATTTGCTCTCATAACTTAATATTATTATTGTAAGTGAATCTTGCACACTTGACTCTGCCACCGGGCAGTACTCAATTGCAGAGAGTAAATACATACATACACATTAAATATCAATAAAATGTGCATATTTGTATCGCTACGATACAATTCTAGGTGAAGTATTTCATGTGTAGAATTTATATTCATTGAGGTAGTTTGTTTGTAATATTCAAACAAAATAGCTGATTGATCATTGTTTCTTGCCCGAAATTAGTAGTTTCCCATACCTTGCGAACCGAGGGAATGCAAAGAATTCGTGACCTGAATGATGCCATTCCACAGTATTTCCATGTTTCATGTTCCGAGCTTATTTAAACATGTTGTGCTATTACACGTTACGGCGAATTTCGGTGGAATTCATTTTCAACACCGCAATGCATGATAAACGGGAAACCTTTTTGTTGCCACATCACATGATCAGTGGCCTGCTGACGCGGCGCTTATGTCCAGGCTGCCATAACAGGCGCAACAGATCTGGGCATGTGAAAACCTTAATGAGAGCTAGGAAGCGAGTTGTACTTTCAGATAAGCAGTTCACCAGTCGATTCATGCATGCTGGAAGAGTGCCTGTCACAGTCAATGTCAAATATCTGTCACCTGCACTATACGGCGCTGCACTGATAAACATGTGTTTTCATATGTATATTCATATCTACAAAACATCTATACAAATGGCCTACTATATAAACAATGTCAATCGTCTGCCTCCAATTCTTCCACACCTGACAGTCCTTCGTCTTCGCTCACGTCATTGTCATCATCAACATTATCGCTAATTTCTGCACCATTATCCTGGTTTAGAATTCTTTCAAATGATTTTCAATGTTCTCAACATGTCGACATACATTTTCCCATTGTGGCCTGCCAATTTCTGTAATTCGCTCGCGACACAATTGTTCCACATATTTTAATTTAAAAGTGATGTATTAAGTTTTATTTTTCTTTCTTTATCTTTGAGAACCCTGGAAAAGGAACGCAGTGGAATATCAGGTGCCTTAACTATTCTTTCATTTACTTTATACAGGCTTTTGAAGAACTCGGGGAACATACATTTTCTTCGTTCATCTCTGCCTCTTGTTTCATGGAGTTAAGGACATTTGCAATTATTTCTCTGCTCTGACTAAGTAATACCTTACCACTTAACTTTGAAAACGTAGGAATCATGGTTAATCAAATAAAATGAACAATATTTACTGTCCACTTTGAATACAAACATATGTGGAACAGTTTCGATACATAGTGTACAAAGTTTGCTCACTGTGACTTTAAGCAAGCAAAGTATCATATCACAAACTCCGATAAGCTAGGCTCGGTAGCTGGGTTGGTGGTCAGGGTCACGATTCCAGAAGTTTTGCGCCGCCAATACGAGAGCGGATTACAACCAACAAACAAAATGTCTGTAAATTTATCGCAATATCGTATTATCTTTCAGAAATGTTAGTGACCAACTTCAGTTTGACCCTGTGAAGAATCACCTAATTCTCAGGCGTTCTTTAATAGTTGGTATGTGAATTGAGTAAGTCAAATGTCTGTTTTAAGAGCATGGCAGCCATCCTTTCATCTCACAGTTTGAAAATGCAACATTTCAGGAACCATTGTAAACTAACGAACAAATATTGCAAACTAACTTTAATATACCTGTAAAAATGTATCGTTGTAGGTCGATTAAGCAGTGGACCAAAGGTAAAAGATTCTACTATTGGGAGTTTTCCTTATAAACGTAAGGTTATTCAGAAACAACTGCCTGACCTATGGACAGCGGAATGTGTTAAAACACTCTATTGCCAAGCGACAGAGATGTCAGAACGTGGATCAAATTGCGTGTAACGCCTCTCTTTTAGTTTCTCTACACGTAGTGTATAGAAAAGGTATTGTATTCCATCCAAAAATTCGATAACGAGATCCCACGGAAATATGTTTCGAGGTCCCCAAGATGAAAACAAAAAATTAGAAAAACGTGCATATTTCTGTGGACAGCATAGCTCAAAAACAAAAAGGCCGTTAAATTTCAAACCTTTTATTAAGTTCAGTATATTTGAAGAATGCAACATGAAGATTTTCAAGAAAATTCCCCACACTAAACTACCTTTAACTTGGAATATTTTTTGAAAACATTACTTTTCTAAAAAATAGCTATAACGATTTTGATTAAAATGCCCTATAACAAAGACATTTACAACACAAATAAATATATATCTTAAATTTTCCAGGAATAGCTTCCAAAGACCTCTATTCAGGAGGAGCTTTGCATAACTGGTAAACCCTAAGAGATAGACAAAAGTTTCTTATACATTTTAGAGTTGAACGTTTCCGAGATATTCCTTGTTTCCGTTTTAAAAGTAACCTTTCTTAAACGGCAAGTCCTTTCGTTTAATCTCTCATTTGCTTTTTATTCCAGGCCGTGCAAAGAGAGCTTTAAAGGTTCACAAAGCGATTAGCTTTTAAAACATTTGACTACCACTTTAGCTCAGCGTATTACCTTCATTTTTGCCTTCTGCTTAAGCGGGACTAGGTAGAAAATGACGAAGTTTTCAATGTTTTTGTATTTCACTAATTAATTACTAATACACTCAGATTTATGTTCCCAAAGTTTCATAACCTGATTCAACTTCTTTGTGGTCCAAATCAATTAAAAAGTTAGGACTTGTCCTGCCACGCCCACTTTTTCTGCTTGCTTGATTATCAGCTTTGATCCCTTGTTTCTCTTCATTTCTAACAGGCAAACATAGTTATAAATATTTAGAAGGTGTGTTTCTTTAGTTTCTGACCAGGAAGAGGAAGCTGACTACAGTTATGGTGGATTTTAGGCAGTATTTAAGTATGTAGATCACTCCCTAAATAAAACAGTCAAACAAAATATTCTTTTCTCATTTTCTCAGGTTTATAATTTTTCACACCTATGTACCTTTTTCTTCGAAACTATTTGAGATATTGCAATGAACTTTTGTAGACACATACTTTCGTGCACAATGGGTATTTTAGCGTAGTTAGTTTTCTTTTGGTTTAGATACTATAGGTATTGTGCTATGAAATACATAATTTGAAATAAAAAAACTCACATACATTGAAAAATACTTTAAACATTTATGTGCACCTGTTTTCAAGCAACTTCATCAAAGGGCTACTAAGAAAAAAGGTATATAAATGTTTTGAAAGTTCTAATGTAGTATAATTTCCTTATTTGTTGAGAAAATTACTTATAAAAATCTGATGTGTTCCATTCACATGACTTTCTCTACTTCTGAGTAACGAATTATTGTTAATAAGCTTATTCTTCTATTTACTTCATGCTAATTGAGAAATAATTAGCAGACATAGTCTTATTACTTGCTTCCTTGTAAGTAGAAGCGAAATATGGGAGTGCCATAGGTTAAAGTGAAGTCAAACGCTGGCTACTAGGTGACTGAAGTTCCTTTGTTTGTATTGACACGTGTTGACAAATTCCTGTATGAGAAAAGTACAAGTTTTTCAAAGCTGAAAATAAAAACAAGGAACATCACAAAAATGACCAACTCCTCGAACAAAATGTATATAACATAAATTGTGTGTTTTAATGTGCTCTACATTTGTTGTATGGTAAGTTTTTGTCCATTTCTTACGGTTTAGCAGTTATGCAAAATTCATCCAGAATAAAGTAGTCTTCAAAGGCTATTCCCAGAAAATTCAAGATATACATGTTATTGTAAGGTAAATATGTTTAATATACGATATTTTAATCAAAATCGTTAGAGCCATTTTTGAGAAAATCAAAAATTTCATAAAACGTTCCATGTAAAGGGTAGTTGGGGGTGGGGGATTTTCTTGAAAATCGTCGTGTCGCATCCTTGGAAGATACCAAACTTAATACCAAGGTTGGTATTTAACGGTATTTTGGTTTTCGAGCTATGCTGTCCACAGACACACACATACACACACGGACCTTTTTCCAAAAATGCTCTTTTGGATTCAGGAGGACCCAAAACATGTATTTCCGGTGAAATCTTAGTATCGAATTTTTTGGTGCAATACAATACCTTCTCTATACACTATGTACGTAGTGCGTGTAGAGAAAGTAAAAGGGATTTTCATAAAAAGGTCCGTGTGCGTACCTGTGGACAGCATAACTGAAAACCGAAAGGACAATTAGATACCAAACTTTGTATTTAAGATTGGTATCTTCCAAGGATGTGACACGAAGATTTTCAAGAAAATCCCTCCACCCCAACTACACTTTACATGGAACTTTTTTTAGAAAATTCTGATTTTCTAAAAAATGGCGCTAATGATTTTTATTAAAATATCATATATTAAGGATATTTACCTGACAAATAAAATGTGTATGTTGAATTTTCTGGGAATAGCCTCTGAAGACTACTTTATTCTGGATGGATTTTGCATAACTACTAAACCGTAAGAGATGGATAAGAACTTAACACGCAAAAATGTAGAGCATGATAAAACACACAATTTATATTGTATACATTTTTTTCGTGGAGTTGATCGTTTTTGAGATATTCCTTTTTCTTGGTTTCAGCTTTGAAAAACATACTTTTCTCATACAGGACTTTGTCAACTCCTGTCCATACTAACAAAGGAACATCAGTCACATAGCAACCAGATTTTCGCTTTCACTTTAACCTATGGTAGTCCCTTATTTTGCTTCTACTTACAATAAAGCAAGAAATAAGTCTATTTCTGCTAATTTTTGCTCCATTGGATGAAATAAATAGAATAATTTGTTGCAGAGATATAGAGAAAGTCATGTGAATGGAACACATCAGATTTTTTTCACTTGTTAAGGCCACAGACTTTAAGGAAATTCCATTTTGGGAGCTCTTTTAAGAATGAATGATAATAACAAATATGGTCTGTAAGAAGCTTCCGGTGGAAGAGTCCTCGAATGACTGAAAAAGTTCATACCCCTCAATTATAATATTAGATGATACACTACAACGTGTATGTAGAAGTGAGCTCACCCCACACTTTTGTTCAAGTAATCATCTCTCTAAATTGTAGCTAAGGGAAAATCTTACAATTCTGGAATGAGTCAACGAAGTTCCGTAGAGGGCAGGAAGAGAGATAATGTTGGTTTAGAATTATGTAGTAATATTAGAGGAAACCCTGATGCATGTAATAGAAAGTTGCTAATTATAATTTAATTGTTTTTTCACACAAGAAGCGTGTGGGACAAGAGTTGGGTAAGTGGAATCAGAGTGAAAAATCTTATGTGTTACACTCACATGACTTTCTCTAGCTGCTCTACAAACCTCCTACAAAAGATTCTTCTTTGTACACAATGCTAATCAAGATAAATGTTAGCAGAATGTTATTATTACTTAGTTCCTTATAAGTAGAAGGGAATGCGCTATGCTAAAGTGATTGTCAAATGTTTTAAAAGCTATCGTTATGCGATTGTCATTGCAAATCACTCCTTTGCTTGGCCAGGAGTAGAACAAAAGAAAAACGGACACTTCCTGTCTGAGAAAAATTTAAATACTTCACAATTGAAACCAATAACAAGGAATATCTCGGAAACGGTTACCTCCACAACAAAAACGTAAAGGATATAAATTGTGTGTTTTGTCATGGTGTACATTTCTTATGCAGTGAGTTTTTTTCTCTCTCTTACGGTTTAGCAGTAAAGCAAAATTCGGCAAAATTCATCCAGAATAAAGAGGTCTTCAGAGGCTATTCCCAAAAAATTCGAGATATACATTTTATTTCGGACATAAATAGGTTTCATATACGGGATTCTAATCAAAATCGTTAGAGCCATTTTTAAGGAAATCAAAATTGTCGAAATGTTTTCCATGTAAAGGGTAGTTTGTGGTGGGGGGATTTTTTTTTGAAAATATTCGTGTCGCATCCTTAGAGGATGCTAAACCTAAATACCAAGTCCACAGACACGCACATAGCTTTTTTCGGACACAGGGGATCCCAAAACATATTTCCGGTGAAATCCCGGAATCAAAATTTTGGGTTTATTACAATACCTTCTCTATGCCTATGTACATTGAAAGTAAAAATTCAATGCCACAGCCGGAATTTGAAGCACGGATCTCCGGGTCTCTAGCCGGTTGCTCTTCCATTGAGCTACCATGGCAATATGCCGGCATAGCATTGAATTTCTCTACTACCTCGCCTGTTTTCCCGGAAAACCTTAAGCTGTTCTCAAATTATTTTAAGATGACAACCCCAATGGCGACTTACAATGTTGTAAGCACTTATGGTCAGTTGGTATTGGTTTAATTATGTTTTTACACAAGCCGTTTGTAGGACAGGAGTTGGATAGGTAGAGTCAGACTGAAAAATTCAATGCCACAGCCGGTTGCTCTTCCACTGAGCTACCATGGCAACATGCCGGCATAACATTCAATTTCTCAACTGACACGCATGTTTTCCCGGTAAACCGCAAAGTATTTTCAAATTATTTTGAGTTTCTTAATTATAACTTACACGCACTTTTTTTACTTTCTCTAGCCCCATATGTACAATGTACATAGGGATAGAGAAGTGCTGTATTCCACTCAAAAATTCGATACCGAGATTTTACTGGAAATACATGTTTTAGGACCCCCTGTATCCAAAAAAAGCATTTTGAGAAAAAGGTCCGTGTGTGTCCGTGTGTCTTTGAACACGATAACTCAAAAACGAAAAGTAGCTAAAATACCAAACTTGGTATTTAAGTTTAGTATCTGCCAGGGATGCGACATCCCCCCATCCCAAACTACCCTTTACATGGAACTTTTTTCGAAAATTTTGATTTTTTTTAAAAATGGCTCTAAGAATTTTGATTAAGATATCATATATTAAAGATATCTATTTACCTAACAAATAAAATGTATATCTTGAATTATCTGGGAATAGCTTCAGAAGACCTGTTTATTGTGTATGAATTTTGCTTAATTTGGCATAACTAGTAAACCGTAAGAGATAGACAAAAACTTACTGTACAAAAAATTTAGGTCTTGTTAAAATACACAAGTTATGTCATACATTTTTCTCGAGGAGCTTACCGTTTTCGAGGTATTCATTGTTATTAGTTTCAGTTGTGAAGTACTTAATACTTTTCTCAGACGGGAGTGTCCGTTTTTCTTTTGTTCTACTCCTGGCCAAGAAAAGAAGCGATTTGTAATGATAATCGCATAACGACAGCTTTTAAAACATTTGACTATCAGTTTAGCCTAGTGTATTGCCTTATTTTCTTCCTAGTTATACGGAACTAAGTAATCAGAACATTGTGCTAATGAGTACCACGATTAGCAAGGTGCAGAAAGAAGAAGAATCTTATGTATGAAGTTTGTAGAACAGCTAGAGAAAGTCATGTGAGTGTAACACCAAGAAAATGAAGGTCTGTCATAACGAAATTTGTATTAACTCACTAAAAATGCAAATTCTACATTAAAATAGATTAAAATCGACACTGCTTACACTTTTATTATTCGAGCTCTGGTCTCCAAAGTGGAATCTTATTCCAGCAACATTTACAAATGTCCTTTAAAGTTCAAAATGATACATGCTCTACTAGAAGCATCAGTTAATGAAACTTTTGCGCTGGGTTGTTGCAGAGCAAATATCTGATGCTTTATTTCCGTGCTATTAAATAACAAAACTTTACGCTAGCTGACAGGCAGCGAAACATCTCCATCTCTGCATTCTATCCCGTTACGACGGAATCAGGCATATTGTTCCAAAAGATACGATAATTTCTGTTTCTCCAACTTCATTCCCTCGTCATAACTGGAACACTTACAGGAAATAGCTTATTTTGATACATGTTCATGACATTATCTACAGAAACCACTGCCATGATTCCGTCATAACACATTTACAAATGGATACACACACTTAAAACTAATAACTAAGCTCTTAAAGTAACTGCTGTTTAAAATAAACATAGATCTTTCTGCAAGTCATTTTATGAGGGAGTTGGTAAAACAATACACCTCAACACACACATTTGATTTAATCATAATTCACTAGTCTCTTTTCCATATACCAATTACAGAAATGTGTTTTAGCAAATTTGTGAAAACCCATCTTAGCCTCTTATTTTTGTCCAGTTATTCAGATATTTACCAAATGTGCAGCATTTATAGCATAGGTAATACTGCATGGCCGAAATTTCTTGATCTGGTCATATTTCACACATACCTTATACAAAATATATCATTCTTATAGTTATTACTTTCTCCATACGCACTATGTATAGAGAAAGTATTGCACTCCACCCAAAAATTCGATACAGAGTTTACACCGGAAATATATGTTTTAGGGTCCCCAATATCCAACAAAAAGCATTTTCACAAAAAGGTCCTTGTGTGTGTGTGTGTGTGTGTGTGTGTGTGTGTGTGTGTCCGTGAACACGATAACTCAAAAACGAAAAGTCGGTAAAATACCAAACTTGGTATTTAAGTCTAGAATCTCCCAAGGATGCGACACGAAGATTTTCAAGAAAATCCCACCATTTCCAACTACCTTTCTCATTGAACTTTTTTCGAAAATTTTGGTTTTCTAAAAAATAAAGTGATAGTCAAAAGCTTGTTGCTGTGTGACTGAAGTTTCTTTGTTTGTATGGACAGGAGTTGACAAATTCCTGTATGAGAAAAGTATAAGTTTTTCCATGCAGACACAAAAAACAACGAATATCTAAAAAACGATCAACTCCACGAAAAAAATTTATATAACATAAATTGTGTATCTTAACGTGCTCTACATTTTTTGTGTGGTAAGTTTTTCTTCATCTCTTACAGTTTAGCAGTTATGCAAAATTCTGTAATATTCATCCAGAATAAGGTACTCTTCAGAGGCTATTCCCAGAAAATTCAAGATATATATTTTATTTGTCAGGTAAATATTTTTAATATACGATATTTTAATCAAAATCGTAAGAGCCATTTTTGAGGAAATTAATTTTCTAAAACAGTTTCATGTAAAGGGAAGTTGGGGGTGGGGGAATGTTTCTCAAAATCTTCGTGTCGCATACCTGGAAGATACTAAACCCAAATACCTAGTTTGGTATTTGACGGGTTTTTCAGTTTTGAATTATCGCTTTTTTTCTAATTTTTGTGTGGAGTGCAACCTTCTATATAGGTACACTATATATAGTAGTATAGAGAAAGTAAAAAAGAACAAACAGAAAGACAAAAAAAAAAAAAAAACAATGTGCAACATTAACCAAATAAGCATTTTGAGGAGAGCATCAAGGGATTTCAGAAGCCTTTAAGTACGCTACATGCGCCAACATTAAATCAGTTGTGTTAGTGTCCGACTGTGAAACGTATTTCAGCTGTTAGAATGTAAACAAAACACTGGTGCACAGTACCAGTCTCTGTCACTAGGTGTGTTGATGTGAGCCCATTCCAAGACATGGTAATACGAACACATGTCCTGTTCGGTACAGTACATGTAAGTAATAGATAGGTAGAGTCAGACTGAAAAATTCAATGCCATAGCCGGGATGCTCTGCCACTGAGCTACATGGCAATATGCCGGTATAGCATTGAATTTCTCAACTGACTTTAAAACACACAATTTATTTAAGGTACATTTTTTTCATGGAGTTGATCGTTTTTTAGTTATTCCTTGTTTTTGATTTCATCTTTAAAAACATGCTTTTCCCATACAGGAATTTGTCAACGAACTTCAGTCACATAGCAACCATCTTTTGACAATCACTTTAACCTATGGGACTCCTTTATTTCGCTTCTACTTACAAGGAAGCAAGTGATAAGACTATTTCTGCTAATTTTTTCTCCATTAGCATGAAGTAAATAGAAGCCTAAGCTTTTTAACAGTAATTTGTAGCAGAGATGTACAGAAAGTCATGTGAATGGAACACATCAGATTTTTACTTTCTCTATACGCGAGATTTCACCGGAAATATATGTTTTAGCCGTGATTCTGTGAACATGATAACTCAAAATCGAAAAGTCGGTAAAATACCAAACTTGGTATTTAGGTTTAATATCTTCCAGGGATGCGACACAAAGATTTTGAGAAAAATCCCCCCAATCCAAACTACCCTTTACATGGAACTTTTTTCGAACATTCTGAATTTCTCAAAAACGGCTCTAACGATTTTGATTAAAATATCATGTATTAAAGACATTTACCTGACAAATAAAATGTATATTTTGAATTTTCTGGCAATAGCCTCTGAAGACTACTTCATTCTGGATAAATTTTACGGTCGTTTAAATAACTGCTAAACCATAAGAGATGGACAAAAACTTACCACACAACAAATCTAGAGCACGTTAAAACACACAAGTTATGTTATATACATTTTTTTCGTGGAGCTCATCTTCTTTGAGACATTCCTTGTTTTTGGTTTCTGTTATGAAAAATGTATACTTTTTTCATATAGGAATTTGCCAACTGCTGTCCATACAAACAAAGGAACTTCGTTGACATAACATCCAGGTTTTGACTATCACTTTAACCTATGGTACTTCCTTATTTCGTTTCTACTTACAAGGAAGCAAGTAATAAAGACTATTTCTACTAATTTTTTCTCGATTAGCATGAAGTAATAGAAGCCTAAGCTGTTTAACAGTAATTTGTAGCAGAGATGTACAGAAAGTCATGTGAATGGAGCAGATAAGATTTTTAAAATCTGTCAAAATGTTTCTTGCTGTGCTATTATTTTCCATACTATTAAATTTTAATTTCAATTACATCATTCCTTGCGCAGGACCAAACAATGAAACACTCCTCTGTTCTCTAAGATAGCACATACTTCTGTACTGCTGTCTTTAAATCCTTTAAAATATTTGCCTCTTTCACATCCCTTCCCAAATTTTGCTTGCCACAACTGTCAACAATGTGCCTCCAATCTTTATTATCCTATACAATATACAAACTCAGCAAAGAATTATTTCTTAACTTGGACGCATCTCTTGCCTCTTAATATCTTCTTTCGTGCATGAACCTGTTATTTACTTCTCTCTGACATACATCCATCACAACTGTTCTTCTTCAAATCTCTTCCATTAGCCATCATTGTGCAAAACTGCTATTTGATAATTCATACCAACTGTTACATAAAGATTCAAAAGTTTCATTTCCTATGTAAATATTTGAAACTATTTAACTACATTGCTGCCTAATTTCCCTAATATTGCCACTTTTGACAATGCAGGGACATTATTTAGTCTATATTTATTGATAGTTTTAGCTACTTCAGTTGAATATGTTCAGCAGTGTGTTCCATTCACAAGACTTTCTCCATATCCCTGCACCAAATTATTCTTAAAAAGCTTATACTTTTATTTACTTTATGCTAATCAGACAAAAATAGCAGAAATAGTCTTATTACTTGCTTCCTTGCAAGTACAAGCGAACTAAGGGACTACCATAGGTTAAAATGATAGTAAAAAGCTGGTTTCTAAGTCATTGAAGTTCCTTTGTTTATATGGATAGGAGTTGACAAGTTCCTGTATGAGAAAAGTATACATTTTTCATAGCAGAAACCAAAAATAAGGAATGTCTCAAAAACGACGAACTCCAGGAAAAAAATTGCGTGTTTTAATGTGCTCTATATTTTTTGTGCAGTAAGTTTTTGTCCATCTCTTACGGTTTAGCAGTTATTCAAAATTCAGTAAAATTCATCCACAATAAACTACTCTTCAGAGGCTATTCCCAGAAAATTCAAGATATACATTTTATTTGTCAGGTAAATATCTTTAATATACCAAATTGTAATCAAAATCGTTAGAGCCATTTTTGAGAAAATCAAAATTTTCGAAGAAAGTTCCATGTAAAGGGTAGTTTGGGGTGGGGGGATTTTTCTTAAAATCTTCGTGTCGCATCCCTGAAAGATACTAAACTTATATACCAAGTTTGGTATTTTACCGACTTTTCGTTTTTGAGTTATCGTGTTCGTTCACAGACACACACTCTCACACACACACACACACACACACACACACACACACACACACACACACACACACACACGGACCTTTTTGTGAAAATGCTTTTTTTTTTGGATATTGGGGACCTTAAAATATATATTTCCGGTGAAATCTGGGTATCGAATTTTTTGGTGGACTGCAATACCTTCTCTATACACTATGTACATAGTACGTGTAGAGAAAGTAAAAATGGTCAAAGCTGATTGCTATGTGACTGAAATTCCTTTGTTTGTATGGACACGAGTTGACACAGTCCTGTGTGGGGAAAGTTTTTGAAAGCTGAAACCAAAAACAAGGAATGTCTCTATCAGCTCCACGAATAAAAAAGCATATAATATAAATTGTGTTTTAATGTGCACTACATTTTTATATGCTAAATTTTTGTCCGTCTCTTACGGTTTAGTAGTTATGAAAATTCCGTAAAATTGATCCAGAATTAAGTAAATTTCAAAAGTTATTCCTAGAAAATACAAGATATACATCTTATTTTGTCTTTAATATATGATATATTAATTAAAATCTTTTAGAGCTGTTTTTAAGAAAATCAAAAGTTTCGAATGAAGTTCTATGTAAAGGGTAGTTGGGGGTGGGGGGATTTTTCTCAAAATCTTCGTGTCGCATCCTTGGAAGATACTAAACTTAAATACCATGTTTGGTATTTTACCGACTTTTCGTTTTTGAGTTATCGTGTTCACGGACACACACACACTGAAAATGATTTTTTTTTTTTTTGGATAAAGGAGATCCTAAAACATACATTTCCGGTGAAATCTCGGTATCGAATTTTTTGTTAGAGTGCAACACCTCTATACACTCTGTACATAGTCCGTGTATAGAAAGTAAAATAATGAAACCCTTGTTTTAATTGTCGAGCGACCGCATTGCGGGACAATGAAAAGGTGAAACAGCTGAAAGCTGGTGTCCGCCGATGTAAGTGGCTATAATTCAGTCTGCTTCGCTTGTGTGAATACAATGGCTTAGACCTTGGTCACGTGCCTGTTTCCCTTTAATGATTGATGAACAGTGGGGTATTGTTCAGCGCCTGGTCTTTGAATTGGAACACAAATCACTTCGCCTTAGTAGTACGGCGCTGCAATAACTAATGTTGCCTCTTCTCTATCAAAATAATTACTACTAATCGAGAAAAAATTAGCAGAAATAGTCTTATTACTTGTTTCCTTGTAAGTAGAAGCGAAATAAGGGAGTACCATAGGTTAAAGTGAAAGCCAAAAGCTGGTTGCTATGTGACTGATGTTCCTTTGTTTGTATGGACAAGCGTTCACAACGTCCTGTATGAGAAAAGTATAACTTTTTCATAGCTCAAACCAATAACAAGGAGTATCTCAAAAACGATTAACCCCACGAAAAAAAATTAAGTAACATAAATTGCGCATTTTTATGTGTTCTACATTTTTTGAGTGGTAGATTTTTGTCCATCTCTTACGGTTTAACAGTTTAGCAAAATTTCTTAAAATTCATCCAAAATAAAGTAATCTTCAGAGGCTATTCACAGAAAATTCAAGATATACATATTATTTATCAAGTAAATGTCGTTAATATATGATATTCAAATCCAAATCGTTACAGCCATTTTTTAGAAAAGCGAAATTTTCGAAAATTTTTCCATGTGAAGGGTAGTTGGGGTTGGGGGGATTTTCTTGAAAATCTTCGTGTCGCATCCTTGGAAGATACTGAACTTAAATACCAAGTTTGGTATTTAACGGTCTTTTCGTTTTTGAGCTATGCTGCCCGTAGACACACACACGGAAATTTGTATAAAAATTCTTTTTTTTTATTCAGGTGGTCTCAAAACATGTATTTCCGGTGAAATCTCGGTATCGAATTTTTGGGTACAATGCAATACCTTCTCTATACACTATGTACATAGTACGTATAGAGAAAGTAAAAGTCTCATGTGTACCATTCACATGACTTTCTCTACATCTCTGTAACAAATTGTTAAAAAAGCTTGTGCTTGTTTACTTCATGCTACTCGAGAACAAATTAGCAGAAATAGTCTTATTACTTGTTTCCTTGTAAATAGAAGCGAAATAAGGGAGCACCATAGGTTAAAGTGATAGTCAGAAGCAGGTTACTATGTGACAAGTTCCTTTGTTTATATGGACAGGAGTTGACAGATTTCCTATATGAGAAAAGTAAGTTTTTCATAGCTAAACCAAAAACAAAGAATGTCTCAAAAACGATTAACTCCACAAAAAAATGTATATAACATAAATTGTGTGTTTTAACGTGCTCTACATTTCTTGTGGAGTAAGTTTTTATCCAAGTCTTACGGTTTAGCAGTTATGCAAAATTCCTTAAAATTCCTCCTGAATAAAGCAGTCTTCAGAGGCTATTCCCAGAAAATTCAAGATATACATTTTGTTTGTCAGTTAAATATCTTTAAAATTTGACATTTTAATTAAAATCGTTACAGCAATTTTTGCGAAAATCAAAATTTTTTAAAAAAGTTCCATGTAAAGGGTAGTTTGGGCTCCCTGGAGGATACTATACTTAAGAACCAAGTTTGGTGTTTAACGGACTTTTCGTTTTTGAGTTTTGCTTGTGTTCAGGGTCTTTGCACAATTGCATGTTGGGACCTCGTAAGTTCTTGGGTAGTCCCTATCTCTGGTCTTTAGGTTTATAACTTACAGCTATTTCAGCGCTTCTATTTTCAACACCAGTCTTTCTATTTCCGTTCAATCTATTCGACGATTCAGCGTTTAGAAACATTTCACACCGACTTCTGTATCCAGTAAATGTTTCTAGGTTTGCTAATCGCAACATCTGAGCGCTAGAATACAAATCTGATATGTTCCATTCACGTGACTTTCTCCACATCTCTGCAACAAATTATTGTTAAAAAGCTTATTGTACTATTTACTTGTAAGTAGAGGCTAAATAAAGAAGTACCATAGGTTAAAGTATAGTCAAAAGCTGGTTGCTATGTGACTGAAGTTCCCCTGTTTGTATGGACACGAGTTGACAAAGTCCTGTGTGAGAAAAGTATAATTTTTTAAAGCTGAAACCAAAAACAAGGCATATCTAAAAAACGATCAACTCCATGAAAAAAATGCATATAACATACATTATGTGTTTTAGAGTGCTTTACATTTTTTGTGTGGCAAGCTCTTCCCCATATCTTACGGTTTAGCAGTTATGCAAAATTCCGTAAAATTCGTTCAGCATAAAGTACTCTTCAGAGGCTAAACCCAGAAAATTCAAGATATACATTTTATTTTTCAGGTAAATATCTTTAATATAGTATATGTTAATCAAAATCGTTAGAGTCCTTTTTGAGAAAATCAAAATTTTCGAAAAAAGTTCTATTGCAAAGGGTAGTTTGGAGTGGGGCATTTTTCTCAAAATCTTCGTGTCGCATCCCTGGACGATATTAAACTTAAATACTAAGTTTGGTATTTTACCGACTTTTCGTTTTCGAGTTATCCTGTTCATAGACACACACACACACACACACACACGCACACACACACACACACACACACATACACACACACGCGGATATTTTTGTGAAAATTCTTTTTTTGAATGCAGGGGACCGTAAAACATATTTTCGGTTAAATCTCGGTATCGAATATTTTGGTGGAGTGCAATTCCTTCCCTATACACTGTGTACACCATGTGTGTAAAGAGAGTAAAAAATTGTGCTGCAAGATGAAAATAGCGTTTTTGCAAAACCTTTTATATAAAATTGGCTAGCAACTAAAATGTATTTTCTGCTTCCTTTAATTCTTTATGAATAATATTGTTAGCTGGCTATTCTTAGTATATTTTTAAGATATATTACTTTCTCTATACGTACTATGTACATAATATATAGAGAAGGTATTGAACTGCACCCAAAATTTCGATACCGAGATTTCACCGGAAATATGTGTTTTAGGGTCACCAATATCCAAAAAAAGCATTTTCAGAAAAAGGTCCGTGTGTGTGTGTCCTTGTGTCCGTGAACACGATAACTCAAAAACGAAAAGTCGGTAAAACACCAAACTTGGTATTTAAGTTTAGTATTTTCCAGGGATGCGACACGAAGATTTTGAGAAAAATCCCCCCACCCCAAACTACCCTTTACATGGAACTTTTTTCGAAAATTTTTATTTTCTAAAAAATGGCTCTAACGATTTTGATTAAAATATCATATATCAATGATATTTACCTGACAAATAAAATGTATATTTTGAATTTTCTGGGAATAGCCTCTAAAGACTACTTTATTCTGGATGAATTTTGCCTAACTACTAAAGATGGACAAAAAAATGTAGATCACGTTAAAACATACAATTTACGTCATATACATTTTTTTTCGTGGAGTTGATCGTTTTTGAGATATTCCTTTTTCTTGGTTTCAGCTTTGAAAAACATACTTTTCTCATACAGGAATTTGTCAACTCCTGTCCATACAAACAAAGGAACATCAGTCGCATAGCAACCAGCTTTTGGCTTTCCCTTTAACCTATGGTACTCCCTTATTTCGCTTCTACTTACAATAAAGCAAGAAATAAGACTATTTCTACTAATTTTTATCGATTAGCGTGAAATAAATAAAAGATAAGCTTATTAACAATAATTTGTTACAAAGATATACAGAAAGTACAGATTTTTTAGTGTAGACATAGTACACATTCAGTTCGCGAAAACAAAACTGTCATTTGTTTCCATTCAGATTTGCGATGCTCGTTTATTACTATCTTGGCGAGCGTTCTACGGCTTCCAATATCAGTGATACCAACCGTCTTCCCTTCTCTAGACCAAGTTGATAACATTGTGGCTAGATTTAGGATTATCTTGAGGAGCCAAGCATTTAATTACTGAGATTATCGAGACTCCGAAGGTATAGGTAAATGACTAAAGGTGATGGAACCTTACAACCACAATGGCGTCATAAATATCAGTTAGGCGTAGTCAACTAAACAGCCTTTCCACTTTATTGCACATAAAATGACTTGCAGAAAATGAATTACATTAAATTAAAGCTTATGTTCGAAACTTTGAAAGTGTTTATGTTGCTAACATGGAAATTTCTGGAATTCTGAACCACTTCTCACTCTAAAATAAATACTGTTTGGAAACAAGTACATTGAACTAAAATACAGAGTGACTCAAAAGACTTTTGGACTACATTTCATTCCACTACCTTGATTTATGTCAAGAAATACCTACAATTTAAAGATTTTGGCCTGATAAATGGATAGCTACGTTTGTAAACCTCACATATGCTTTAGCTTTCTTACAGAATAGGTTATATTGACATTTTTACAGTATATTCCATTTATTTTTTTATGGAAAACAGTTTTAGTTTTATGGAAACAAGGACTTGAAATGAAGCGTAACATCAGAATTCAAATAATTTTAAATGCTTTTCTCTGTTTGGTAAATGCGCATAGTTAAAAAAACTTAGTTTTAATACATTTTATGAGCTACAAGAAGAAAATAAATGCTGCATTTTTATCGCAGTACAAACACCCAATCAGCACATTTTACTACTAAATTAATTTAGAGCAAAAACAAAGCATCACGTCTACAAATTTTTTGCACGGCTAACTTGTTTCGGAAAAATACATTTTTGAGCTTCTAAATGTAATTTTTAATCGTCTCCTGAGATCATAGAATTCAGACATGATGTAATAATGTATAAAGAAATGTTACAGAGGTTATATAATATGTGCCAAAGTAATATTTTGCACTCTAGAGTTTCTTTTGAATATTTGCGTATTATTAGGCGTTTGTGTGGCGTTGAGGCAAAAAAAGATAATGTTTCTCAAGAGTAAACAAATAGCGAAAAGGTCACGTGACTGATTTAAGAACCTCTCGCATTAATCAGTGATACTTATTATTATTATTATTATTATTATTATTATTATTATTATGGCGAAATTCACCCGTGCTTTACCTTAAGTGAAAGTATGAGTTCTGGAGGTTGCACAAGGAACTCCCAAGACTACAATTAGTTGTCTCTAAAACTAAAAATTCTATTATTTTTATAAAATTGGTAGATGAAATCTCTGAACCAGTTACGTTAACTATTTAATGTTTCACGGATGTGCAACTAAAATATTTACATTGCAAGTTTGAATACAAATATATGTGCCCACCCTTCCCCAAATACTGAAGTGAAGGTTTCACTATCGATAAACAATGGAACAACGCATTCAAAGAAAACGGTATTCTTCTGTCTTACAAACAGTTGAATTACTTGTAAATGAAGGTAGTGAAAACAACGTTCATTTAGTGGTTCCGAAATAACACAATTGCTACCAATATGGCCAAACATTTCAGCATTTCGAACACGTCAAGTAAACTTAATTAACCTACACGCTATAGGTATGCATTATTGTTACCTTTATAGAGTTGTGCCGAAGACATGTTCTGCCGGGCTATTGTCCTGCGTGCCATATTTGATTGATGAGCAGATGAAAGACTGCGATTGGCAGGTGATCCTCAGTTGTCTTCTCCTTGCGTCGCCCACTGTATTTTCAATGTCATAAATCATATTTCGTCCTTGCTACTGTTTATACAGCCAAAAAAGATCGAAAGAAGGAGGTAGAAATGAACTCCAAAGCGTTATGATATGTGATTCGCTTTGAATGCGAACTCAATTTTAATTGTTTTAGTAGACCATTCATCTACACATATTCGATGCTACATAGTCTAACACTTTGCACAAAACGTCACAATATGCTCATATTTAGGTTATATTACTGAGAGAAATTAGGTGGATATTGCATAGGTGCTTAAAACCTTATTTACGGCTAGTTTTCACAACGTTCGTTTGTTTTCATACCATCACAACCTGCAAGCGATACACTTTTAGTTTATAACAAATACGTTTCAGATGATATGTGAAGAAGCACCTTTATTTAATTTTTGGTAAATTTATGACGTGTATACTTATTGTTTACAGCACTTGAGAAAGATATGAATGCTACCAAAGTAAAATAAAGCCACTAAAACAAGGTTTCAACGCCAAAAGCACCACAAACACGAAAATCTTTACTGCTTAATGCAGAAATACCACATAGAGGTAGTACAGGAAGGTGATTTCAGTTGAAATGTAACGCGAAATCGTCACAAAACAGATACGTCATAGCGTCACGTGTACGACTGATACCCCTCCTCTTGTAAAACTGAGCCAACCGAAGCACGGCGCGGTCGCTGTCACTGACGGGCAGAGGGGAGCGAGGGATTCTTCTCTCTGCACTTGCGTACGATTCTGATAGTAGCCCGGGGTGGGGGTCAAAGTAACCACATTCACAAGCTCCTTGCATGCACCATCTCTGAAGGGCGCTGTAATTTTATGCCTTCACTTCTGTTTAGATGACACGCTCTCCTCAAAGAGAGAGCAGGTGCATCTGGTGTGTTCCATTCACATGACTTTCTCTACATCCCCGCAAATCGAGAAAAAAAAATAGCAGAAATAGTCTTATTACTTGCTTCCTTTTGAGTAAAAGCGAAATAAGGGAGTACCATAGGTTAAAGTGACTTAAGTTCCTTTGTATGGACAAGAGTTGACAAATCCCTGTACGAGAAAAGCATGTTTTTCAAAGATGATACCAAAAACAAGGAATATCGAAAAAACAATCAACTCCACGACAAAAATGTATATTACATATTTTGTGTGTTTTAACTTGCTCTACATTTTTTGTGTGCTAAGTTTTTATCCATCTCTTACGGTTAAGCAGTTATACAAAATTCCGTAAAACTCATCCAGAATAAAGTAGTCTAAAGAGGTTATTCACAGATAATTCAAGATATACATTTTATTAGGGGTGCAAATAGCTTTACTATACGATATTTTAATCAAAATCGTTACAGCCATTTTTAAGAAAATCAAATTTTCGAAACTTTTTCCTTGTAAGGGGTAGTTTGCGGTGGGGGGATTTTCTTGGAAATCTTCGTATCGCATCCTTGGAAGATACTATACCTGAATACCGAGTTTAGTATTTAACGATCTTTTCACTTTTGAGCTATGCTGCCCACGGACATTTTTCTAAAAATGCGTTTTTTTATTCAGGTGGTCTCAGAACATATTTCCGATGAAATCTCGGTTTCGAATTTTTGGGTGGAGTGCAATACCTTCTCTATAGACTATGTACATTGTACGTATAGAGAAAGTAAAAATCAAGTAACTGCTGTCGATGGACTCCTCAGAGGAAAGCATATACGCATGTGCATCAAGGTGAGCACAGAGAAATAAATTCAACTAGTGACACAGGAGCCAGGAGCCAGAACTAGTCGCCCGAGTGTACTCGGGCGGGGGCAAATCACCACGGTACCTATCCGCTTTTCTTGTGGATTTACCCGTGTGATATAAAAGATGTAGTCTTATGCAAGCGTTTTTGTCAGTGTCAAAGTAATTGGGCAGGGTGTTCCCTCTGTGCAGCCGGCGCGGGCTGGCTTACCTATCTGAGTGGCCACCCACCCAGAGAGGGACCAGGCCCGATGCTGCTTACCTTGGCCAGCCGCTTGCGGGCTGGCAAGGAAAGCAGTGCCGGCTAGCGGGGAGACCTGAAGGGATATATGTACGGGGTGGGGGAAGCCAGTGTTGCAGATCTGGTCGGAGTACAACTGGATGGTCACCCGTCCGAGTCGTGACCATGCCCGATGCTGCTTAACTTGGCGGGTAGAACAATAAAGGGAGAGGCGGCCGGAAAACTACCATCCCAAGGCGTGACTTGGGAAGGCGGTAGCTTACGCGTCTCCTAGGCAGCGTGTGGTCGTAAAGACCGAGAGTGTTCACCTGGGGATTTGGGTGGGGGAGCAAGTTTAGTGTATATTGTGCGAGCTCTTTCTCGCACAACGTCCACTATGTAAGGGATTCCGGAGTGGGAATGGAGAATGTGGGACGGGAATCTGCGGTCTGTGCCGTATATCATCCTCAATGCCCTGTTCTGCACGGCCTGCAGCCTGCGGATGGTGGAACGAGCCACCGACAACCTGCTCTACATCAATTAATACACATTTAGTTTCCAAGAAGGATGAAGCTAAGCCCCCACTAAAGCAGTACCTATAGTAATTCCAGTAGATATCCAACTTAATTTTTACTTTCTCTACACGTACTATGTACATAGTGTAGAGAAAGTAATTCGTTACTGAGATTTCACCGGAAATATACGTTTTGACACTCCTTGTATACAAAAATCTGAAGTGTTCCATTCACATGATTTTCTCTGTATCTCTGCAACAAATTATTGTTAAAAAGCTTATGCTTTGAGACGGCTTATCGCCCATGTGAATAAGTGCATAACCAATATTTGTAATTGATTAAATTATTTAGGTTAATTAGTAAGTAAAATATAATGTATTTATTGAATATTGGATGTTCAAAGAGATTGTTCCTGGAAAACGTTTCTAACTTCAACCCGAGAGTCCTCAAGCGACGAATTCAGTTGTTTACGCTATTTCTTTGTCTATTGCAAGAGGGGAAAGACGCTATTGTGCGGTCACGTCTCCGCAAGAGAAAGCGAAGGCGACATAAATCGGGGAACCACGAGGAAATTTAGGCAAAAAATCACGTGAAAGACGCATTGACCAATTACAATTAATCACGTCACGGCAGAAGCGTACCCCAAGCCACTTTCGGCGCCAAAAATGGGCCAATGAGATTACGAGTTTAGGGTTTTGCGCGTGGGTAGAGTTTGTTATAAATATAGAGTATTCGCCTTAATTTGCACGCAGTTGAGATGTAACTCCAAGGGGAAACCTGCGACACACAAGCCAGTGTATGTGTGGATTAATCGAGTTATTATAGTGGTTGACGCAGTTGAGATGTAACTCCAAGAGGAGATCTGCGACACCCAAAAGAGTGAATGCGCGAATTAGCAGAGTTATTAAAGTGATTGAGGCAGTTGGAATTTAACAACACGTAGAATCTGTGATGATCGAAACAAGAATCCTCGAAAAAAATGTCACGCGTAACCTGCGACGCCGGAAATAAGGAAGTCACGGTGGAAATTTAAAATGTCTACAATTATTCTGCACGTAACCGTTGCACTCGTCGCCGCGTATATTTTAGTTACCTTTATGCGCGTTACGCTCTTGTTCGAGGGAATATATCGAAACTCAATCGCGCCAGGAACATTCTCGGGAACGCTTGTAAAAGAGAAATAAATAGGTCTCAACTGCTCGTCGCTGAGCCCACCAAGAGCCGAGGAGCATCGAGAATCGTCTTTAGCAGCAGCAACGCCTGAGAGAGGACCAGTCGTAGCTGCGCAGCCCAGCCCCACGAGGTACGTCCACCAGCTATACGCTTCTATTTACTTCATACTTCAGACTCTGTAAGGAATAGGGACTGATTTAGGTTAAACATTTTCCGCCCCACTCGGGAATCGACTGTATAACTTTAATATACAGCATTTTAATCAAAATTATTGGAGCCATTTTTGGGAAAATCAAAATTTTAGAAACTTTTTCTATATAAAGGGTAGTTTTGGGTGAGGGGGTTTCTCAAAATGCTCGTGTCGCATCCCTAGAAGATACTAAACTTAAATACCAATTTTTGTATTTACCTACTTTTCTTTTTAAGTTATCGTGTTCACGGACACAAGAACAACGCACACGGATGTTTTTCTACAAATATTTTTTGGATACAGGGGAACCCTTAAAACGTGTATTTCCAGTGAAACCTCGGTGTCGAATTTTTGTGTGGAATGCAATATTTCTCTATACACTATGAACACAGAGCACAAATAGTAATAGATATCGAATTTCTGATTGTCTGTAGGGGATTTATAGGGCGCGTCTTCTGATATCCGCTGGCCGCTCCTCACTCTAATTGGGGAAGGTTGTAGCCCACGTTACCTAACCTCACTTCCAGTTGAGGGAGGTGGCTATTCCTATTAGCGAATGAGTTGACAATCCCAGCATAGGTTCAATGTAGAACACCCACCTGCAAGGTGACAGTATCAGCCAATAAAATAAAAACATGACGTAACAAAGTACCCTACAAATGGTAAGGAATGCGGTGTACGGAACAAGACTGCCGGTTTCTTTCTGTGCTTGGTGTACATAATACTTGTAGAGACAGTAAAAAGTGATCAGAAACTGCTGATGGGTTATGCGCGAAGTTTTAACCTCCCTTGATTCAATATGCCAGAGTGTTTCAGGCTGAGATATTTGCTATCCTAATTAGTGGCTGGGAGAGTATTAGAAGGGCCTCCAAGGGTACACGTATTCGCATATTAGTTGAGTTACCCTGAGGCCTCTCATAACTTTCCTTGGTCAACTCTAAACTGGTCTTCTAATGCCATGAAGCCTTCGGATATTCGCTCAAAAAACTATTATATTGATGTTACGGTAGGCCATGTAAGGATTGCGGGTAACAACAGCGGAGGTGAAAAAATCTGATGTTCCATTCACATGACATTCTCTACATCTATACAACTTATTGTTAAAACAACCTATGCTTCTATTTACTTCATGCTAATCGAGAAAAACTTATTTCTTGCTTCCTTGTAAGTAGAAGCGAAATAAGAGAGTACCATAGGTTAAAGTGATAGTCAAGAGCTGGTTGCTATGTGACTGAAGTTGAAGCTGAAATGAAAAACTACGAATATCTAAAAAACGATCAACTCCACGAAAAAAATATATATGACATAAATTGTGTGTTTTATCGTGATCTCCATTTCTTGTGTAGAAGTTTTTGTCTATCTCTTACGGTATACCAGTTATGCAAAATTCAGTAAAAATCATCAAAAATAAAGAAGCCTTCTGAGGATATTCCAAGAAAATTCCAAGATATACAAATTATTTGGCAAGTAAGTATCTTAAATATAAGAGATTTTAAATCAAATTTTCGAAATTTGTTCTAAGTAAAGGGTAGTTGGAAATGAGGGGATTTTCTAAAATCTTCGTGTCGTATCCTTGGAAGATACCAAACTTAAATACGAAGTTTGGTTTTAAATGGTCTTTTCGTTTTTGAGCTATGCTGCCCCGCCCCCCCCCCCCACACACACACACTGGTAGTTTTCTAAAATTGCTTTTTCTAAATTCAGGGAGTCTCAAAATATATATTTCCGGTGAAATCTTGGTATTGAATTTTTGGGTGTAATACAATACCGTCTCGTTACACTGTGTATACAGCACGCATAGAGAAAGTAAAAAAATCTGATGTGTTACACTCACCTAACTTTCTCCAGCTGCTCTACAAACCTCCTACAAAACATTATTCTTTGTACACAATCTAATCGAGATAAATGTTAGCAGAAGGTTATTACTTAGTTCCTTATAAGTAGAAGGGAATAAGGGATTGTCAAATGTTTTAAAAGTTATCGTTATGCGATTGTCATTGCAAATCACTTCTTTTCCTTGGCCAGGAGTAGAACAAAAGAAAAACAGACACTTCCTGTCTGAGAAAAGTTTATGTACTTCACAATTGAAACCAATAACAAGGAATATCTCGAAAACGGTTACCTCCACAACGAAAACGCAAAGGTCAAAAATTGTGTGTTTTGTCATTAGGTACATTTTTTTGTGTTGTACATTTTGTTCTATCTCTTCCGTTTAGTAGTTAAGCAAAATTCAACAAAATTCATCCAGAATAAAGAGATCTTCAGAGGCTATTCCCAAAAAATTCGAGATATACATTTTATTTCGGACATAAATAGGTGAAATATACGGAACTTTAATCAAAATCGTTAGAGCCATTTTGAAGAGAATCAAAATTTTCGAAATTTTTCCATGTAAAGGGTAGTTTGTGTTGGGAGAATTTTTTTGAAAATCTTCGTGTCGCATCCTTGGAAGATACTAAACCTAAATACCAAGTTTGGTATTTAACGGTCTTTTTGATTTGAGGCTATGCTGTCCACAGACCCACAGACAGACAGACACACACACGGACCTTTTTTTTAAAAATGCTTTTTTCGGACTCAGGGGACCCCAAAAAAAAATATATTTCCTGTGAAATCTCGGTATCGAATTTTTGACTGCATCACAATACCTTCTTTATCCCTATGTACATAGTACATATGGGGCTAGAGAAAGTAAAAACATTTGATGTGTACCACTCACATGACTTTCTCTACATCTCTGCAATAAAGTATTCTTAAAAAGCTTATACTTCTATTTACTTCATGCGATTCAGAAAAACGTTGCAGAAATAGTCTTATTACTTGCTTCCTTGTAAGTAGAAGTGAAATAAGGGAGTACCATAGGTTAAAGTGAAAGCCAAAAGCTGGTTACTATGCCACTGAAGTTCCTTTGTATGGACAGCTGTTTGAGAAAGTATGTTTTTCGTAGCAGAAACCAAAAACAAGGAATGTCTCAAAAACGATGAACTCCACGAAAAAATGTATATATCATAAATAGTGTGGTTTAACGTGCTCTACATTTCTATGTAGTAAGTTTTTGTCTATCTCTTACGGTTTCGCAGTTATTCAAAATTCCGTAAAATTCATCCAGAATAAACTACTCTCCAGAGGCTATTCCCTGATAGTTCAAGATATACATTTTATTTGTCAGGTAAATATCTTTAATATACGATATATTAATCAAAATCGTTAGAGCCATTTTTGAGAAAATCGAAATTTTCGAAAAAAGTGCCATGTAAAGGGTAGTATCGATTGGGGGAATTTTTCTCAAAATCTTCGTGTCGCATCCCTGAAAGATACTAAACCTAAATACCAAGTTTGGCATTTAACGGTCTTTTTGTTTTGGGGCTACGCTGTCCACAGACACACACGCGGACCTTTTTTTAAAAATCAGATGTGTACCACTCACATGACTTTCTCTAAATCCCTGCAACAAATTATTCTTAAAAAGCTTATACTTCTATTCACTTTATGCTAATCAGAAAAAAAAAAAATAGCATAAATAGTTTTATTACTTGCCTCCTTGTTAGTAGGAGCGAAATAAGGGATTACCATAGGTTAAAGTAATAGTCAAAAGTTGGTTGCTATGCTACTGAAGTTCCTTTGTTTGTATGGATAGGAGTTGACAAGTTCCTGTATGAGAAAAGTAACAGTTTTTCAAAGCAGAAACCAAAAAAGAAGGAATATCTCAAAAACGATGAACTGCACGAAAAAAATCTGTGTAGCATAAATTGTGAGTTTTAACGTGCTATACATTTTTGTGTAGTAAGGTTTTGTCTATCTCTTACGGTTTAGAAGTTATTCAAAATTCCGTAAAATGTGTCCAGAATGAAGTATTCCCAGAAAACTCGAAATATACATTTTATTTGTCGGGAAAATAATTTTAATATACGATATTTTAAAAAACAATCGTTAGAGGCCGTTTCTGAAAAAATAAAAAAATTCGAAAAAAGTTTCATGTAAAATGTAGTTGGGGGGGGTGATTTTTCTCAAAATCTTCGTGTTGCATCTCTGGAAGATAGTAAACCTAAACACCAAGTTTGCTATTTAACGGTCTTTCTATTTTGGGGATATGTTGCCCGCAGTCACCCCCTCCACACACACACACACACACACACACACACACACACATGGACCTTTTTTTAAAAATGCCTTTTTTCGAATTCAGGGGACCCCAAAAACACATGGGCCTAGAGAAAGTAAAAACACGAAGTCTTTATTTAGTGTAGCCGAAATTGTTCTTGTTTTATCTAGTAGTGCTGAGTGCTTCTCTACTGGAATTCTACAGATGATCTGAGATACTCTAAAATTACACTGGGAGTGAAATTCTATACCAAGATTTCATTGGAAATATATGTTTTAGGGTCCCCTGTATCCATAAAAAGTGTGTGTGCGTGTGTCCGTGTGTCTGTGAACACGATAACTCAAAAACGAAAAGTCGGTAAAATACCAAACTTGGTATTTAAGTTTCGTATCTTCCAGGAATGCGACACGAATATTTTGAGAAAAATCCCCCCACCCCAAAATACCCTTTACATGGAACTTTTTTCGAAAATTTTGATTTTCTAAAAAGTGGCTGTAACGATTTTGATTAAAATATCGTATATTAAAGATATTTACATGACAGTCACATAGCAACCAGCTTTTGACTATCACTTTAACCTATGGTACTCCCTTATAGCAAGTAATAAGACTATTTGTGCTAGGTTTTTTTCTATTTTAGCATGAAGTAAATAGAAGCATAAGCTTTTTAACAATACTTTATTGCAGAGCTGTAGAGAAAGTCATGTGAATGGAAGACTTCACATTTCTACAATTCCGCTTTAATTTTGAAGAACCCACCTCCCGAATTTGTAATGTAATACAATAATTATTTATCTTATTTCATTGCATATATTCTACTGTTTCTTTATTCTAAACCCTTTTGCAAAAGCATGAAGGAAAATACTTTTGATTGAAACAAGTGCGAATCTATTGAACTCCATCGATCCAGAATTCAACAGAATATAAAACCAAAGGAGCTGTCAGGAAGCCTCCATTTTACTGCTCTTACAAGACTCAAAGTAAACCATTGATGCCGAAAGCCAAATTCACCCCCCCAATCTTTCTAACTACGCTAGAGCACTTTGTGAGACGCCTCTGGGGCAATCCTTTGTGAAAGTCTTCACAAGAGTAACCATTTCCTTTAGATTATCTTTGGGATCACTTAAACTTTAGCAAATTACACGCGCTACGAAACGGTGCCAAAGTCATTCTATTTCTCGTAACATTTACTCACAAAGCTCTAACAATTTTAACAAATTATTACGAATATGTATGCCCTAAGAAGAAAACAAAACACCCGTTTATTTGTATGTTCACACCAACTTCATGCTTTTCAATTTGTCATGCCTCTTCTCAGAATAATCTATAGAAGTTATGAAAGAAACCAACTTTTGATGTGTTTTCGGTGTCAGACAGATGGCGTAATTGCTTATTTAAAACGTTATTTTGTTTGCTAACGACGTTGTAAATTAGCGGGATCATCTCAAGAGCCACCGATGTAATGGAATTAGGATTGCTCTCTAATAATGTGCGGGTGTTCACAAAGAAAATAACTTCGGTGAGGCTATGAGACTCCTTAACCTCTCCCGGAGGTATAGCCACAATCAATCCATAATTGTGTCGCAGTAACCAATGTGTTCCCCCCCTCAATCCCCTATCCTATTCCCTACATTTCCTCTCTGGATGAAATGTTATGCACACTCGTTAATAAAAGTGCAGAACATTAGCATTAATAAGGCTATCAAAATATGTATTTTACTTTGAAGTGATGCATTTCCTATTTCTTAATTAAAAATGTTTTAGGAAACATCATATACCCCATCTTTGCTCATTTGTGGTTGCGGGAAGCTTTATTATATATAATAAGATCAAAGCAGTGTTGTCAATAGTAATACAAATAAAAAATACAAATAGTAATAAACAATAATAAATAACAATAAACAATAATAAATAACAATAAACAATAATAAATAACAATAAACAATAATAAATAACAATAAACAATAATAAATAACAATAAACAATAATAAATAACAATAAACAATAATAAATAACAATAAACAATAATAAATAACAATAAACAATAATAAATAACAATAAACAATAATAAATAACAATAAACAATAATAAATAACAATAAACAATAATAAATTACAATAAACAATAATAAATTACAATAAACAATAATAAATTACAATAAACAATAATAAATTACAATAAACAATAATAAATTACAATAAACAATAATAAATTACAATAAACAATAATAAATTACAATAAACAATAATAAATTACAATAAACAATAATAAATTACAATAAACAATAATAAATTACAATAAACAATAATAAATTACAATAAACAATAATAAATTACAATAAACAATAATAAATTACAATAAACAATAATAAATCACAATAAACAATAATAAATCACAATAAACAATAATAAATCACAATAAACAATAATAAATCACAATAATAAATAATAAATCACAATAATAAATAATAAATCACAATAATAAATAATAAATCACAATAATAAATAATAAATCATTATAAATAATACATTATTATAAATAATAATAAATAATAATAAATAATAATAAATAATAATAAATAATAGTATATAATAATATGTTATAAATTGTGGATAAACGTGTTAGAATGGTGTTCACCATGTGGTTATATTGTTGGCATCACGCTGGTGTGACAATATTTCGTGGTTATATGGCTCCCACGTTAGGATGTCAACATGTCGCTGTTTTGCTTGTGCACCAATATGGCGCTATCATTAGAGTGTACTTGGAGTTGGTCGAGGGTTAATGCTCGTGAAATTCTCTACATAAGAGTGTACATACCTTGCAGATTCCCTTTGTTGCTCTGGCTAGGCTCGTTCTTGTAGACCAGGAGTTGTCTCTTGCTCAGCGGAGAAAGAATACCAAAGGTGTGTAACACTTTTGGTAGACTCAAATAAAAGAGACATTTCACTTAACTTCACTGATGACTTCTTCTATTGATTATCTGTTGCTGGTTTGAGGCGACTCCCGACATGAACGATCGCGAACTTGATGACATAATGTTTATAAGTGCTAGTTCCATTCTTACCGAGTTCTTATAGTTTTACAACCGTCACGTGATCTTAAGTTTAAGAGTCCGTATAACATTTATGGTAATAGTTACCCGTCAGATTAACTTTTACTCTAACACTTCACACTCACAATTAATGCGTATTTCTTGCTATTCATCGCCGTGCGATTTCTTAGTCTGTGAGTCCTATTTCTTATACGTGCACCACTTATTTACCAAAAGATCCTAATATTGCCATCCTTTTTGATTTGCTGGATAGAGGCGCGAAAAGTAGCGTTGTCACGCGACTGTCTGGGATTTTTCTCTATATTCCACCCAGGTGACCCTTCTCTACAATGAAAAAGTCCCTCTCTCCAGATTATAAGGGAAAAGACCTTCTTTCCAACTAGGGGTTGTTATTTGTGTCCCTGATGCTCTAAAATTCTTGTTATTTTTAAAAAAGTACGTAGCCTTGAAGAATAGAATGCGAGCTTATACACGCTAAGGTTCTGCGTTCTACTGAAGCAGATATTTCTTATATTAAATATGTAAAAACTAATGATTGAACTAGTAATATATGCGACATACTAATATACTGGTTACTAATGGCTGGCAGGACAACTCAGTCGAAAGAGCACCTGTCTGTTGTACAAGGGGTCCCGGGTTCGACTCCCGGCCGGGAAATGGGAATTTTTCTCTAGTCCAGATTATTCCCTCCCATTTCCAGGGTCTGCATGTATGAATGGAAGTGTTGATGTGTGTATGTGGTCTAAGAATAATATAAAGAAAATAAAAACCAAACGACGAGAAACAGTACACAACTACACACCATTGCCAATATTTCCACAAAGAAATACCACCGATAAGATCACGCAGTTAAAGGCGGAATATAAATGGGACAATAAAAACAGTTTATAAGCGTTATGCAATAAATATTCGACAAAAGAACAGTGTTAAATTGAAATATACAAATCACCGGTAACCAATAGTGAATTTCGCACATAAATACGTATTTAGGTTCAAACCAATCAAAACCTCCATGTTAGTACAATTCCATCTCAGCAAAAAACAATGTTATCCATTTATTTTACAGAAACTCAAACCTATTTCATTTAAAATTAAAACAAACAAGAGAACAATTTTCTAAAGCTGTTAAAACACAAATTCGAAAACTAATGCTGTTGGAATTAATAAAAGTCCAACGAAGGTTCCTAGTGCATCGTCGAAAATCGATGAAAAGCTTCGTGCAAGAGTACGCAGAGAGACACACTTAGATTTCTTTGGTGCCGACTCAAATATATGTCACAATTGAATCCTCCTAAAGGTACTTAGTTCTAAAGAACGATAGTAAATTTTGTGAGTAAAAGTCCAAATAACATTATAAGAATACTGCAAAAATAGCATCGGTACAGAAACCAGCGTAACTCACTCAGTCACTCAGTTATTTGTATATCAATAATTGCAAAATGTAAAAAAAAAAAAAAAAATCTGACGTGTTACACTCACATGACTTTCTTTAGCTGCTCTACAAAACTCCTACAAAAGAGTACTTCACAATTGAAAGCAATAACAAGGAATATCTCGAAAACTGTTACCTCCACAACAAAAACGTAAATGACAAAAACTGTGTGTTTTGTCACGAGGTACATTTTTTGTGCAGTACGTTTTGTTCTATCTCTTACGGTTTAGTAGTTAAACAGAATTCAGCAAAATTCATCCAGAATAAAGAAGTCTTCACAGGCTATTCCCAAAACATTCGAGATATACATTTTATTTCAGATATAAATAGCTGTAATATACGGGATTTTAATAAAAATCGTTAGAGCCATTTTTAAGAAAATCAAAATTTTTGAAATTCTTTCCATGTAAAGGTTAGTTTGTGGTGGGGGGATTTTTTTGAAAATCTTCGTGTTGCATCCTTGGAAGACACTAAACCTAAATACCAAGTTTGGTACTTAACGATCTTTTTGTTTTGGGGCTATGCTGTCGACAGACACAAACACAGACAGACGGACACACACACACACACACACACACACACACACACACACACACACCTTTTTTTAAAAATACCCTTTTCGGACTCGGTGAACCCCAAAACATATATTTCCGGTGAAACTTCGGTATCGAATTTTTGGGTGCATTACAATACCTTCTGTATCCCTATGTACATTGTACGTATGGGGCTAGAGAAAGTAAAAACCAACAACATTATTTTTACTTTCTCTATACGTACTATGTACATGGTGTATAGAGAAGTTTTGCACTCCACCCAAAAATTCGATACCGAGATTTCACAGGAAATATATGTTTTAGGGTCCCCTATAACCAAAAAAGGATTTTCAGAAAAAGGTCCGTGGTGTGCGTGTGAACACGATAACTCAAAAACGAAAAGTCGGTAAAATACCAAACTTGGTATTTAAGTTTAGTATTTTCCAGGGATGCGACAAGAAAATTTTGAAAAAATCCCCCTACCCCCAACTACCCTTTACATGGAACTTTTTCGAAAATTTTGATTTTCTCAAAAATGGCTCTAGCGATTTTAATTTAAATTTCGCATACTAAACATATTTACCTGACAAATAAAATGTATATCTTGAATTTTCTGGGAATAGCCTTTGAAGAGTAGTTTATTCTGGATGATTTTTACTTAATTTTGAATAACTGCTAAACCGTAAGAGATGGAAAAAAAACTTACCACACAAAAAATGTAGAGCACGTTAAAATACAATTTATGTTATATACATTTTTTTCGTGGAGTTCGTCGTTTTTGAGACATTCCTTATTTTTGGTTTCTGCTATGAAAAACGTATACTTTTCTCATACAGGAATTTGTCAACTCCTATCCATATAAACAAAGGAACTTCATTGACATAGCAACCAGCTTTTGATTATCACTTTAACCTATGGTACTCCCTTATTTCGCTTCTACTTACAAGGAAGCAAGTAATAAGACTATTTCTGCTAATTTTTTCTGATTTGCATAAAGTAAATAGAAGTATAAGCTTTTTTAGAATCATTTGTAGCAGGGATATAGAGAAAGTCCTGTGAATGGTACACATCAGATTTTTTCAAGCCCCGTTCTGAGAAGGAAGAAGATAAATATCGCTTTAAGCATTGAAACGTAATGACTATTTCAAACAGCGTATATCTATGGCAAGCAAACAGTATCACATACGTTCATTTCACGGCTTAATATATGATGTATCCAAATTAGCAATGGGTATTGCTGTGAAGAAAGTTTTTTGTGAACTAATATTTACTGGATGCATTCCATTTTTTACTTTTTCTACACGTACTATGTACATAGTGTATAGAGAAGGTATTTTATTGCACTCAGAAATTACATGCCAAGATTTCACCGGAAAAATATGTATTGAGACCCCCTGAGTCCAAAAAAAGCATTTTTAGAAAAACGTCCGTGTGAGTCTGTGTGTGTGTCTAAGGGCAGCATAGCTTAGAAACTAAAAGTCCGTTAAATACAACATTTGGTATCTAAAATCAGTATCTTTCAAGGATGCGACAGGAAGATTTTTACGAAAATCCCCCACCCAGAACTACCTTTTACATAGACAATTTTCGAAAAATTGAATTTTCTCAAAAATGGCATACGATTAAAATATCGTATGTTACAGATTTTACCTGAAGAACAAAATGTATATCTAGAATTTTCTGGAAATAGCCTCTGAAGCTTACTTTATTCTGGATGAATTTTACGTAAATTTGCATAACTGCTAGACTGAAAGAGATGGACAAAAACTTACCGAGCAAACTAAAAAACACAATTTTTTGTCAAATCTTTTCGTGGAGTTGATCGTTTTCGAGATATTCCTTGTTTTTGGTATTCAGCTTTGTAAAACATACTTTTCTCTTACAGGAATTTGTCATCTCGTTTGTCCATACAAACAAAGGAACTTCAGTCACATAGTAACCAGCTTTTGACTATCACTTTAGCCTATGGTACTCCCTTATTTCGCTTCTACTTAAAAGGAAGCAAGTAATAAGACTATTTCTGCTATTTTTTTCTTGATTAGCATGAAGTAAATAGAAGCATAAGCTGTTTAACAATAAGTTATTGCAGAGTTGTAGAGAAAGTCATGTGAATGGAACACACAAGAATTTTTTTTGGATTCAGGGGTCTCAAGGAATGTATTTCCGGTGCAATCTCGGTATCGAACTTTTGGGTGCAATACAATACCTTCTCTATACATAGTACGTGTAAAGAAATTAAAAACATGACAGAAATGTTTGTTAATATCTATCGTTGCCAAAGAATTTTTATTTATATTATAATAATGCATCCGTTTTTGGTTTATTCATCTCTAAACGTTATCTTCTTCAGATTCTGTTAGCAACAGTGTGGGTTTCTTTCTGTGTCTTGTGTACATATATCAATATAAAAGGACTATCTGATGTGTTAGACTCACATGACTTTCTCTAGCTGTTCTAAAAACTTCATACATAAGATTCTTCTTCTTTCTGCACCTTGCTAATCGTGGTACTCATTAGCATAATGTTCTTATTATTTAGTTCCGTATAAGTAGGAAGAAAATAAGGGAATACACTAGGCTAAACCGATAGTCAAATGTTTTAAAAGCTGTCGTTATGCGATTGTCATTACAAATCGCTTCTTTTCTTGGCCAGAAGTAGAACAAAAGAAAAACGGACACTCCCGTCTGAGAAAAGTAAAGTACTTCACAAATGAAACTAATAACAATGAATACCTCTAAAACGGAAAGCTCCACGAGAAAAATGTATATGACTTGTGTATTTTAACAAGACCTACATGTTTTAAGTAAGTTTGTGTCTATCTATTACGGTTTACTAGTTATGCCAAATTAAGCAAAATTCATCCAAAATTAACAGGTCTTCAAAAGCTATTCCCAGAAAATTCAAGATATACATTTTATTACATTTGTTAGGTAAATATCTTTAATATATGATATTTTAATCAAAATCGTTGGAACCATTTTTAAGAAAATCAAACGGTTTAGCAGTTATTCAAAATTCCGTAAAATTGATCAAGAATGAATTATTCCCAGAAAACTCGAAATATACATTTTATTTTTCGGGAAAATAACTTTCACATACGATATTTTAAAAAGCAACGTTAGAGCCGTTTCTGAAAGAATAAAACACTTCGAAAAAAGTTCCACGTAAAGGGTACTTTGGGGTGGGGGATTTTTCTCAATATCTTCATGTCGCATTCCTGGAAGATACTAAACTTAAATACCAAGTTTGGTATTTTAGCTATTTTTCGTTTTTGAGTTATCGTGTTCACAGACACACGGACACGCACACGGACCTTTTTCTGAAAATGCTTTTTTTGGATACAGGGGGTCCTAAAACATATATTTCCGGTGAAATCTCGGTATCGAATTTTTGAGTGGAATACAATATTTCTCTATCCCTATGTGCATTGTACATATGGGGCTAGAGAACATAAAAAACCTTAAATTTTTGGCTTTTTAGCACTAAATGTATAAATTAATTATTGCTGTATTTTCTGAAGAAGTATTTGTAGTACCGAAGTCACAGATCCAGTATTCTTGATCACATCTCTTGTTATGGAAGTCCAAAGCAGAGAGGCATGTTGTCCCTTGGCTCCTGTACGACAGTTAGATAGGCAGCCCGCTTAAGACACTTGTCAGAGCAGCTGCATATTTACAACGGCGCTGAGATGAGAATGGAGCTGTCGAGTATGGCATATAAACAACAGTAGGGGCTAGACCCTTATCAAGCAGCGGGCTTGCCTTAAACATCGGACAGCTCTAAGCAATACCCAACTAGTGAAACAATTGCTATACGAGCATAAGACTAAACCGGAATAATATGTAAAGCAAATGTGGGTTTAGAGTTATTCTCAAAGCATACATTTCTGTTAAGCTGTTGATACTTAGTTCCTTGATCGAAAGAAGTACTTCACCATAGCAGAGGGGAAAATAATTATAATTTTAAAAATAAATCTGATGTGTTCTATTAGCAGAAACACTCTAATTGCTTGCCTCCATGCAAGTAGAAGCGAAATAAGAGAGTACCATAAATTAAAGTGACAGTCAAAAGCTGTTTGCTATGTGACTAAAGTTCCTTTGTTTGAATGGACAGGAGTTGACACATTCCTTTATGAGAAAAGTATGTTTTTCAAAGCTTAAATCAAAAACAACGAATATCTCAAAAACGATCAACTCCACGAAAAAATGTATCTAACATAAATTGTGTGTTTTATCCCGATCTATGTTTCTTGTGCAGTAACTTTTTGTCTATCTCTTACGGTTTGCTAGTTATGCCAAATTCAATAAAATTCATCCAGAATAAAGTAGCCTTTTCAAGCTGTTACCAGAAAATTCAAGATATACATTTCGTTTGGCATGTAAATATCTTAAATATAAAACATTTTAATCAAAATCGTTAGAGAAAATAAAAATTTTCGATTATTTTTCCATATAAAGGATAGTTTGTTTTGGGGGATTTTCTTGAAAATGTTCATGTCGCATGTTTGGAAGATACCAGAATTAAATACCAATTTTGGTATTTAACGGGCTTTTCGTTTTTGAGCTTAGCTGTCAACACATACACACACACACACACACACACACACACACACACCACACACACGGGCTTTTTTCCAATAAAAATGATTTAGATGGACCCAAAACATTTATTTCCTGTGAAATCTCTGTATAAAATTTCTAGGCGGAATGCAACACCTTCTCTATAGACTATGTACATAGTACGTGTAGAGAAAGTAATATTTTAACAGATTCTGTTATTTTGCTCGCGATTTTTTTTTGTACTGTTTAACGCCCGCTTTTACCGCTGTGGCACCGCAGGTGACGACATTGATGATACATGAAGAACCCGGAGAAAACCCGCCCCTGTGCCGCTTTATCCACCACAAATCTCACATGCAGTCGCTTGGGATCGAACCCGGGCCATCTAGGAGAGAGGCGAATGGTCTGACCACTCGGCCACGGCGGGGTCATGCTCATGATATTGTGTTCTCTTCCCTATTCTCAAATTTCTCCTTCCATCTCTTCCATTTTCTTCCTCTCTCTCCCTCTCTCTCTCTCTCTCTCTCTCTCGATTTCTCTCTCATCATTTCTTTCGCCCTTGACCGTTTAATCACTCTCTACCTTATATGTCGTGAAGTTTACAAAACTGATAGAAAACAAAAGATCGTTATGCATGCAAATGTATGTAGAATTTCGGATGGTATTTAGATACACATACGAATAACAGTAATAGGCATGGCGTGTCACAATTCTAGAGTATCTCTATCTGTTCTGCAATAAAATATTCTTACCAAAGCTTAATTTTCTATCTACTTCGTGTTAACCAGGATAAACATTAGTAAAAATTCCTTTATTACATTTTTCGTTGTAAGCACAAGGGAAACACGAAATTTTAAACATTTTTAGACCACAAAAACAACGTATCGCAGACCAATTGTGTACTTAAAAATATTCTGGCCCCTTTGGTAATATGGGCATAGCGTATCTACCTCATATTAAACAGATCGCGAGTTCGAATCTAGCTAAGAGTGAGTTACACGTATAAGGATTTTTTTTGGGGGTGGGGGGTTCACTTATACTGTCGAAAAACTTTAAGATCCATGGACCCCAAGTTCACTTAAGTATTGTTTCACCGAGTTCATGCATTGTCTGATGCGACCAACCACGTGAAAGGACGTTAAGCTATAAAAGAAGGAAAAAACAAACATTCAAACACACAAAAAAAAGATAGTTCACATTTTTGTGGTAATTTTACTATCTCTTACACAGACACACACACACGCACGCACGCACGCACGCAAGTGCGCGGACTTTTTTCTAAAGCGCTTTTTTAATAAGGGGATTAAAAACATATATCGTATTTCGTGATTTATATACAACAATTTTATTAAATGTTTATCTGAATCAGACAAATTAAATGCTTAACATTTTCAGTTTTTATTTTCTGTACATGTGTATAGAGTAGGTATTGCACTCCAACCAAAAATTTCATAGCGAGATTTCACCGGAAAAATGCGTTTTAGGGTCCCCTTTATCAAAAAAGGTATTTTCAGAAAAAGGTTCCTGTGTATGTGTGGGGGTGTCCGTGTGCCTGTGAACACGATAACTCAAAAACGAAAAGTCGGTAAAATACCAAACTTGGCATTTAAGTTTAGTATCTTCCAGGGATGCGACACGAAGATTTTGAGTAAAATCCCCCCCACCCCAAACTAGCCTTTACATGGAAAAAATCTAAAATATTGCTTTTCTCAAAACTGGCTATTGATTTTGATTAAAATTTCGAATGTTAAACATATTTACCTGACAAATAAAATGAATATCTTGAATTTTCTGGGAATAGCATCTGAAGACTACTTTATCCTGGATGAATTTTACGGAATTTGCTTAACTGCTAAACCATAAAAGATGGACAAAAACTTACCACACAAAAATGCAGAGCACATTAAAACAGCAGATTTTTCTAGTTATAACGAAAGCATTTATAGATTATGTTCCATCAAATCTGGACATCGAATTTTTTGGTGAAATACAATACTTCCCCTGCTTACATTACATAGTAGAAAATGTATACGTTGATATAACTTTTGAAAAATTCGTAAAACTAACATTCTGTTAATAGGCAACAAAATTTACCATAAACAATAAGAAACATTTTCAAAAACAATATATTTTCAAAATTTTAATTGGTACATTACATCTCAAATTCGAGCAAATAATAATAAGATCCTAAGTGCGTTATGTTGTCGTCCTACACAATTCTGTATTAAATTTGGAAGCATAGAATGAGACAAAAATTCAATGCCACAGACGTTCGATTCTCCTCCGGCAGCATTAAGCGTAGTATCTTAGAGATCAGAGCAGCAACACGGAGATCCGAAGATGCATGGTTCAATTACTGGCTATAGATTTTAACTTTCCTCACGATTTCTACATTCTCAAGATGCTATACAGCAGATTTTCTGAGTGGAACCGAAGGTTCTTAAGCAACAGGTTGCACTTGCGTACATTTATTTATTTATTCGCGTAGAATTATATGCATACAAATATTTGTAGCATTCAAAAAAACACAATTGCATCGAGCGGTTGCAGAATTGTATGAAATAATTGTGAATAAACAACAATTCTACAAAGAAAATACTAGTGATTAATTATTTAAGAAGTCGCCAGGTAGTCTGGGTCTGTGAAGCCCAACAAGTCCATTAAAACGCCATGAGAAGAGTAGATTGCTACTCCAAACCTAACACCAGCGCGAGTAGATTCCTATTTTAAATTTAGCGCGAACGCAAAAAGGATCTCATACCTCAGGTTTAGTCTTGCATGAAAAGCTAAATTATGCATATAATATACATACATTTGAAAACAATTCAATTGTTTTTATCTATTGTCGCTCTTTGATACATTTCTGAGCATCTCATCGGGGTGGATTTAAAAAGTGAAAGAAGGGTGGTCTGCTGTGTAGGTTGTAGTGGTTCTCAGGGCTGCTGGTTGCTGTGCTGTGGTATTTTAAACCTTTTTACGGCTTTTAATTTGCCGCTGTATAAGAAGTTGGTAACTCTTGCTGTTGGTGCAACTGTAATTAGCTATTTGCGCCAGACTTAGGTGTTGAGCAGTTACAAGGCTACTATCGGCAGCGTATTACTTATTGTGCACAGCTCAGCCACATTTTCTATTATTTCGGCTAGCTTCAATCGGTGAGTACGAGAACTGTTAACCTCCATGCTTGGATGGTACGATGTGATAATAAATTTATTTTAAAAGATTTCTTGATATTTATGATTTTTTATTTCTTAATTTGTCGAAACAATGTGTTTCTCACCGAATAGCCATAAAAGAGGTCTCGATTTGCGAGATTATCTCCTGGCGCCCATCTTATTAACTGCGTCACATTTGTACAATAGTTGAAGATCAATGTTTTATATATTGTAATCTGTCCGTCTCCATGAGAACGACAGATTTTCTTTCTACATTTCGTGAAATACAAATTTATAATACATTTTTACTTTCTATACCTGTACTATTTACATAGTGTATAGAGACGGTATTGTATTGCACCCAAAATTTTCACCGGAAATACATGTTTTGGGTCCCCCTGAATCAAAAAAACAAACATTTTTGGAAAAAGGTCCGTGTGTGTGTCTGTGGACAGCATAGCTCAAAAACGAAAAGACCGTTAAGTACCAAACTTGGTATTTAAGTTTGGTATCTTCCAAGGATGCGACATGAAGATTTTCAAGAAAATCCCCCACCCCCAACTACCCTTTTTCGAAAGTTTTGATTTTCTCAAAAATGGCTGTAACGATTTTGATTAAAATATCGTATATTAAAGATATTTACCTGACAAATAATATGCATATCTTGAATTTCCTGGGAATAGCCTCTGAAGACTACTTTATTCTGAATGAATGTTGCATAACTGCTAAACCGTAAGAGATGGACAAAAACTTACTGAATGAAAACTGCAGAGCATGCTAAAACACACAATTTATATCATATACACTTTTTTCGTGGAGTTGATCATTTTTAAGATATTCTTGGTTTTCCGTTTCTGCTTTGAAAAACATACTTTTCTCATACATGAATTTCTTAACTGCTGCTCATACAAACAAAGGAACTTCAGTTACATAACAACCAGCTTTGGCTGTCATTTAACCTATGGTACTCTCTCATTTCGCTTCTACTTACAAGAAAGCAAATAATAAGACTATTTCTGCTAGTGTTTCTCGATTAGCGTGAAGTAAATAAAATCATGTTGCAGAGATGTAGAGAAAGTCATGTGAATGGTGAACATCAGATTTTTATACATACAACTTTTGGCTTACATTGCGAAACCATATGTTTTATTATTTTATAACACTCTTTTAGGGCAGTATTGTTCCATTTTCTCTTGACTTGATTTACTTAGCATGAAATCCTATGTCATAATTCCACAATATTGAGTCTTCTAGTCTTGGAGAATACAAGCCGCAATTATGTACATATCTCCGTAAACTCGTTCCAAGTCGAAAATTCAACAGGAAGCGCCGGTATATTTAAGGCAGCCTGTATTTTAACTCCAGCGTTGTTTCCATAGGCACAAGAGTAGGAAAATGTCGAGTGAATGCTGTTAACCATTGATTTTCGTGCCTTGTTCTCAGATTTTACACGGCCTGATAAGGTGGGTAAAGATTGATCGCTTTTTGTTAGTTCAACGGCCCCTTCTTATACTTTAACACACGTGCCATGCAAAGGGATCGCCACAGGCCTTAGCAAGTCAAAAACTTGAGAACACATTTGAAATGTAAATCTGCGAAAGGTATTGTACGAAAGGATTCTACCGTGAGTTTTATGTTTTCAGTCCTTCCTAGTACACTATGTTTCAATTTGAAAGCTACACTGGGTGTAAGATTCCAGCATAAAGCTTTGTTCCACGTGGGGAGATATTAGCTTGAATTCTTAATGTAAATATTATATAACTGCTCTTTTAAGGTTTAACGTCATATCGGACGATGAATGAAATTGATGAAATGATGCTCAAATGATCTCGGGGACCATAGAACTTAAAATTACTCTACATTCATCTTCTCAGGATAAGGGAAACCCCCGAAAAAAAACGTATGCTTCTATTTACTTCATGCTAATCGAGAAAAAATCAGCAGAAACAGTCTTATTACTTGCTTCCTTGTAAGTAAAAGTGAAATAAGGGAGTACCATAGGTTAAAGTGATAGTCAAAAGCTGGTTGCTATGTGACTGAAGTTCTTTTGTTTCTATGGACAGGAGATGACAAATTCCGGTATGAGAAAAGTCAGTTTTTCAAAGCTGAAACAAAAAACAATGAATATTTAAAAAACGCTCAACTCCACGAAAATATATGTATAACAAGGTGTGTGTTTTAACATGCTCGACATTTTTGTGTGGTAAGTTTTTGTCCATCTCTTACGGTTTAGCAGTTATGCAAAAATCCGTAAAATTCATCCAGAATAAGGTAGTCTTCAGAGGCTATTCCCAGAAAATTCAAGATATAAATTTAATTCACCATGTAAATATCTTTAAAAATCGATATTTTAATCAAAATCTTTAGAGTCATTATAGAGAAAATCAAAATTTTCGAAAAAGGTTTCATGTAAAGGGTATTTCGGTGTGGGGGGATTTATACCAAACTTAAAATACCAAGTTTCGTCTTTAACGGACTTTTCGTTTTTGAGCTATGCTGCCCACATTTACACACACACACACACACACGGACATTTTTCTAAAAATGTTTATTTTTTTTTTTAATCAGGGTATGGAATTTTTGGGTGCAATACAATACCTTCTCTATACACTATGTACATTTTACGTATAGAGAAAGTAGAAATGAACCTAAGATATTATAAGGATAAATACTCTATTTTAAATGGCAGTTTCAATTGTTTGAGATCCTTGAAAATCGGTTTATTGTATTAAAATATCATCAACGAAATACACAAGTTTTGTGAGAAATGCTTTTATCCATTCTGAGCCGTTCCTCCTGAATACTTCTGTGCTTAAATATTTGTAAAATATAATTTTAGAACCACTACATGTAAAAGGAAAGAATAAAGCCTAAACCAGAAGGCCCACGGTGATTTTTGATTTCATTAATCAACAGGATAAATGTCAATGTTCAATTACTTCGCAGCCCCAGCGGTCATTTGGGGTAACTCGCGTATTGTTAAAGCTCAAATTTCGTCAACTATCAGAAAACAGATAGTGTAAGTAGCTAATTAAGTAATTACGAAAAGTATAATGTTACAGACTTCCTGAAAACACTTTGTAACATGAAGCGCAAAGTTTAATAAAGTTATCAGTTAGTTTGATTCTGTAGGTTATTTTAAAACTATAGGCATAATTCCGTAATGTTTTATAATAAGAAATTGTGCTTAATTGAGTAAGTTATTTCGTCTTTAGAGGGTAACTAAAATTAACAAAAATATAATCTCTTATTTGTAATCAATGAAATACATGTTTTAGGAACGCGAGAATAAAAAAAGCATTTTCAGAAAAAGGTTCGGGTGTATGTCTCTCAGCCTACATATGCCTGTGTGTGTGAATAGCTTAAATTAAAATCGAAAAGTGAATTAAAGACCACAGCATCTTCTATAAATTCGAAATTCCAAACTACCTTAGCATGAAAAATGTTTGAAAACTTTGATATGCTCAAAAAACTGCTCCAAAGATTTTAAATAAGGTACCATTCGTGCAAGATATTTTTGTGATAAATGAACTTTTCTGAAGTCCTCTTTATTCTGGATAACTTTTACGTAATTTTTAAGAGATGTTCAAGATAAATGTAAAACCAAAAAGGATAGACAAAAAGATTTATCTCGTTAAACTGCACATTTTTGTGTGGCGTTAACCAGTTCCGAGATATTTCCGGTTATTGGCAAGTATATATTTCCCAAACAGGAAGTCGTAATTTTTACTTTCTCTATACGTACTATGTACATAGTGTATAGAAAAAAATGTTGATACCGATATTTCACCGGTACTACATGTTTTGAGACCTCTTGAATCAAAAAAAAAAAAAAAAAAAAAAAGCAGTTTTAGAAAAATGTCCATGAGTGTGTGTGTGTCTGTGGGCAGCATTGCTCAAAAACGAAAAGACCGTTTAATACCAAACTTGGTATTTAAGTTTGGTATCTCTTCCAAGGTTGCGACACGAAGATTTTCAAGAAAATCCCCCCACCACCAACTTTCCTTTACACGGAACTTTTTTCAAAAACTTTGATTTTCTCAAAAATGGTTCTAATGGTTTTCATTAAAATATCGTATATTAAATATATTTACCTGACAAATAATATGTATATCTTCAATTTTCTGGAAATAGCCTCTGAAGACTACTTTATTTTGGATGAATTTTACGAAATTTTGCATAACTACTAAACCGTAAGAAATGGACAAAAACTTACAAAAAAATGTAGAGCACATTAAAACACACAATTTATGCTATATACATTTTTTGAGGAGTTGATCGTTTTTGAGATATTTATTGTTTTTGGTTTCAGCTTTGAAAAACTTGTACTTTTCTCATACAGGAATTTTTCAACTCGTGTCCATACAGTCAAAGGAACTTCAGTCACATAGCAACCAGCTTTTAATTTTCACTTAAACCTATGGTACTCCCTAATTTCGCTTTTACTTACAATAAAGCAAGAAATAAGACTATTTCTGCTAGTTTTTCTCGATTACTATGAGATAAATAAAAGAAAAAGAATAAGCTTAAAAGCAATAATTTGTTACAGTGATATAGAAAAAGTCATGTGAATGGAACATATCAGATTTATTTTCTTTTGTTTTATTCCTTCCCATTCAAAGATATCCGAATTTCCAAGTCTTCATTTAATGACTAGCTTTTAAAAATTTAACTGTTGCTTTAGTTTAACGCATTCCCTTATTTTTCATTCTAATTACAAGGAACTAAGCAGGAGCATTTCTGCTGCTTATTTGTATTAGCATGAAGTAGATAAAAGAATAAACTTTTGTAAGAATAATTTTGTTGAATACTCGATTGATTTGTATTTATGGCATTTAACTCTTACTTATACCTCTTCTGCTTTACCAAAAGCAGATGGTGAAAAAGTGTCATTAATTGCTTTACTCACCATCTGTAGATAGACTGTATATTCTACCTCTCATGGCTTATACACTAAGCTAATTTGCTCCACGACAAACAGATGGTGCTGAGGTACCATCCGATCTAGCTGCTTGCACTAACTGTGGATAGATGTCACCGTATTCATAATTACCACATACTTTTCAATTTTTCTGTTGTTTTAGACTTAAGTTGCAAGGTATTTTACCTTGGCGACTGAGGCAGACTACAGAATACTCTTTCAGTTTAGTCGGTCCATGGGATTTGAAACGAGGACCCCCGAATGAGGGCCAAAGATGTTAGTGTCTAAGTCATGCTGCTCGGTCTAATTATTTTTTGTTTTATAAAAAGATCGAGGTTTTCTTACACACTAAAGAATGGCTCCAAATCTGAGGGTGGTTCTTCCTTCATGCTGTGCGATTGCAAAGTTAGTTTATATAGCGACTGAGCTCTACAATGAGGTAGAATTACAAAATGTTACATTAAACCGTACAGTGGTTAAATAACCGTAATAAGCTTGGCAACAATTTAAATAGCATTAATAAGTTTGCACATATTCATGAAGTTGATGACTTTCCTGCGGTATTGTTGGTCACCCAAGGCCTGCTGTAGGTTTGCAGGAACTCCACAGTTAAGTCGCGCAGCAGTATATCTCGGGCAGGCTGTGATAAGATGATGACCGGTGAGAGCAGTGTTACATAGAGTATATGTAGGGGCAGGTTCATGAGATAGGAGGTAGTAGAGTTAAGTCGAGCGATTAATTTTCAGTAATCGATAGTCATATGGAAGCTCCTTTAGCATAAAAATAGTAATTTATATAAAAACGCCCTACTCTTTGGTAAAATTTCCTCCACTATTAGAAAAGAACAACATAAAAAATGTAAGTCTAAAATTGAAACTAAACTTGGACTGCATGTCGACATTTGTGCAATGCTAATACACAGAGTAATTATTATTCATCACAGTCGGGGTTGCGCGCCGCTAAGTCATGTAATTTTTATAAATACGTCATTATGGCAACGCTAATACCCAGAATAGTTATGTTCTTCAGGAATATTCGAGGTAATTTTAATGTATTAGAATAGTATGTTCCTACGTAATAAAGCATAATTGCGTATATTATATTAAAATACTTCCCAAAGATTGCAGTTGCAAATTGTAACCCTTACTTTCACGTGCACAACAACTCATCACTCGTGATGGCTTCGGTAATCATCGGCAGTGTTCGTTTTCTTCTGTATATTGTATATGATATATAAAATATATATATAATTTATGTATTTTATATTTTTATATATTCCTATATTTAATTTCATGGTCTCAGCACTACTTATTTGCTCGCAACAAAATAAATATTTATAAATCCCTGTACACATCATCGTGCGCACTCGGCAGTTTTCGTCGAACTCGGCTTGGTACTTCAGGAAGGTGGAAGCAAAAGAAACACAAACCCTAATACGTGATTGAACGTCTATACCTGCTATGATTGACAGGATTCATGCAATTCTTTCCGACTCATAACATTCCTTTTTGATTCATGCGATTCTTTCTAAACAACGATTCATGTTGAGACTTGCACGATTCTCGCGATTCTTTTTGAACGACGATTCATGTTGAAACTAGCACGATTCTCGCGATTCTTTTTGAACGACGATTCATGTTGAAACTAGCACGATTCTCACGATTCTTTTTGAACGACGATTCATGTTGAAACTAGCACGATTCTCACGATTCTTTTTGAACGGCGATTCATGTCGAGACTTGCACGATTCTCGCGATTCTTTTTGAACGACGATTCATGTTGAAACTAGCACGATTCTCGCGATTCTTTTTGAACGACGATTCATGTTGAAATTAGCACGATTCTCACGATTATTTTTGAACGACGATTCATGTTGAAACTAGCACGATTCTCCCGATTCTTTTTGAACGACGATTCATAGCGAGACTTGCACGATTCTCGCGATTCTTTTTGAACGACGATTCAAGTTGAAACTTGCACGATTCTCACGATTCTTTTTGAACGACGATTCATGTTGAAACTAGCACGATTCTCACGATTATTTTTTAACGGCGATTCATGTTGAAACTAGCACGATTCTCACGATTCTTTTTGAACGGCGATTCATGTTGAAACTAGCACGATTCTCACGATTCTTTTTGAACGACGATTCATGGCGAGACTTGCACGATTCTAGCGATTCTTTTTGAACGACGATTCATGTTGAAACTAGCACGATTCTCGCAATTCTTTTTGAACGACGATTCATATTGAAACTAGCACGATTCTCGCGATTCTTTTTGAACGACGATTCATGTTGAAACTAGCACGATTCTCACGATTCTTTTTGAACGACGATTCATATTGAAACTAGCACAATTCTCGCGATTCTTTTTGAACGACGATTCATGTTGAAACTAGCACGATTCTCGCGATTCTTTTTGAACGACGATTCATAGCGAGACTTGCACGATTCTCGCGATTCTTTTTGAACGGCAATTCATGTTGAAACTTGCACGATTCTCACGATTCTTTTTGAACGACGATTCATGCCAAGATTGACACGATTCATACGATTCTTCCCTTGTAGTCGTTCATATGAACGAATCGTTCATGAATCGTCCCATGTCTAGGAGGTAGGAATGGGTTAGCTCAGTGTGACCGATACATAGTCGAGTTACTGGTATCTGGTCTCGCCGGGTAGACGTGGCTAGATTAGGTTCATGTAGTTCACTGGTGGATGTTGCAGTCCAGTCTGTCTTCCACTGCTGTAGGATACTGCGTCTTAAGTAGTCTTCATGAGGAAGCTTGAGATCTGGTAAAGCACATGGGTGATTTGTAGCTTCCTTAGCGACAAGTTTGTTCACGAGGTTTTTGGAGTATTGCACAGTGCAACTTCAATCAGATATGATTACGGAAAGTACAGTTTAAATTGCACTTTATACATACAGCGTTATTCAAAAAGAAAGAACAGATTTCAAACTTTTATTGCTTCCAAACTACAAAAGATAGAAACACGATTCCAACGTTCATGGAGAGAGAAAAGTGTACAGTTTTATAATATTCATTCAATATGACCACCGTGTGTTCCACGACATATGCCAAAACGGTGGTACATTTCTTGCCACACACAAAGCAGCTGGTCTCCAGTTACAGAATTCACAGCTTCAATAATTCGATGTCGTAGATCTTCAAGAGTGAGATCTGGAGAACTGGGAGGCCACCGGCGATAATGCACAATTCGTACCTTTTGTTGTGGTCGTCGGGATGCAGTGCTTGCAATACCTGCTGTTTGTATGGCTTCAGGTGCAGACAAAGTTTTAGAACTCGCCATAACATTGGTGCCATGCTTGCTCGTGATGGGAATTTCTTTGGGCTCCTATCGTACCCTCGACATTCGCGTCCGATGTGTGAGAACGTCCCGTGCTTTTCCTTTTGCAGATGCAACCATATTCTACGAATTTGCTCATGACGAGGTGGTTGTTTTTAAATTGACGGCGAAATACTCCTTAAACTGCAACAATGGGCTCTAGTTTTGCTAATTGCAGCACACAAAATGATTTCTCTTGTGGTGTTGCCGCCATTTCAATACAAACAAACAACAGTGCCAATGCGACCGTGATTGAAACTTCTACCCCCCCACGCTATTTAAAATGTAAAGTTTTCTCTCTCCATGAACGTTGGAATCATGCTTCTATCTTTTGTAGTTTGGAAACAATAAATTATTGAAATATGTTCTTTCTTTTTATATATACACGTCCCTTACCTGGTCGGTCTTATAGGACCATGAATGAAATTGGTGAAATGTTGTTCAAATGATCTCGGGGTGCATGGAACTTAAAGTCACTCGACATTCGTCTTCTCAGGATAAGGGAAAACACCGAAAAAAACCTTATGCGGGCACCTAACCCTAAGCGAGATTCGAGCTCACGACCATTTGAATGAGAAACTGACACGCTACCACGACACCATCCAGGTGGGCACATGTAAGAGGGGAGCGGATTTGAGCTTGGAAGACTTTCATTAGATACCCGACGCCCTAATTCGGTCGTACATAAAGAATACAGATATTATTGTTATTGTTACTATAAAATTGATTTATTTAATTATATGAAGGAATGAATAAGTGTATTTATTGACATAGCAATATCATAACATAGAATTTCAACAGTCGCACGGGTCCACAGACCGTACGTGCTTTTGTAATACACATTACAAGCAATATTAAAACAACAACAAAGAATTAAAAGAGTAAACACGAAAATAAAAAGACAAAGGTAATACACAGTCAAAATCAATATTAAACAATAATAAAGAATTAAAAGTGAAGCCGAAAATAAAGATACAAAGATATTCAAATATAGCAATTTAAATTTACAGCACAGAGTACATCTTCAAAATTGCACCCTCTTATAATAGAGAATTACACTTAAAAGACATATATACACATAATATATACAACCCTAGCACAACAGTGACCTATTTTTTTTTTTTTTTTTTTGGTAGTGTTTAACGCCCGCTTTAACTACAAATGGCATCGCAGGCGGTGACACTGATGATACATGAATGATGATGGAGCACCGGTGGAATGCGATGGCGGGGGAAACCGGAGTACCCGGAGAAAACCCGCCCCAGCGCCGCTTTGTCCACCACAAATCTCACATGCGGTCGCTTGGGATCGAACCCCGGCCGTCTAGGTGAGAGGCTAGTGGTCTAACCACTCGGCCACGGCGCGGCCCAACAGTGACCTAAGTATGACATAATATATATGTATGTAGAACATTGTAGTCACTTTTGTTTATTTGTTCTTATCCCACCCCCCTTCTCTATTGGCAGCCTCCTCAGATCTCAGCTGTCTTGCCTTAAGTATAAATTTACCTAGCCCGTCCAGGTTTTCCGTGCCTGCCAGTAGCGTCCAACATGCTTCTAGCCCTACATTCGCAGTGGTAAAAATCGCGGCAAATATTTTTCCCGCCATTCCTCCGTACCCCTACATCTTGCCAGGATGTGAGTCCACGACTCTTCCTCCTCGCAAATGGGACAGATTCTCGTACCATTCTCGTCAGAAATTTTCGTGCTCCTCCATGCTCCTAGTCTAATCCACGCGAGCCCCTCTCTAATGAGTTTGGTACCTGTTTTGATGTATTGCTCCATACCCCACTCCGATTTCAGCCCAGACTGTACTTCTAATGACACCTTCTCTGTGCATTGCGCAATTATTTGCTGTCTGTCAATATCACAGAGGCGGTTGGTTGTTAATTTCTCTCCAATATATAAACATTACAATACTGTACCAGGATATAATTAATATTACACAAACAATGTCGGTTAAATCGATGTAACATTCGCAGCCAAATTAGTACACTAAAACAACTGCCACAAACAGTTCAGCCTAGAACAAAAACTTTGATATGTTCCATTCACATGACTTTCTCTACATCTCTGCAACAAATTATTGTTAAAAAGCTTATGTTTCTATTTACTTCATGCTAATCGAAGAAAAATTAGCAGAAATAGTCTTATTACTTGCTTCCTTGTAAGTAGAAGCGAAATAAGGGAGTATCATAGGTTACAGTATTAGTCAAAAGCTGGTTGCTATGTGACTGAAGTTCCTTTGATATGTATGGATAGGAGTTGACAAATTCCTGTATTAGAAAAGTATGAAAGTAAGAAAATCTCAAAAACGATCAATTCCACGAAAAAAAGTATATAACATAAATGGTGTGTTTTAATGTGCTCTACACTTTTTGTATGGTAAGTTTTTGTCCACATCTTACGGTTTAGCAGTTATGCAAATTCCGTAAAATTCACATAGAATAAAGTAGTCTTCAAAGGCTATTCCCAGAAAATTCGAAATACACACTTGATTTGTCAGGTAAACATCTTTTATATACGATATTTTAATCAAAATCGTTAGAGCCATTTTTGAGAAAATCAAAAATCTTCAAAAAATAGTTGCATGTAAAGGGTAGTTTTGGAGGGGGGTTATTCTCAAAATCTTTGTGTCGCATCCCTGGAAAATATTAAAACTTAAATACCAAGTTTGGTATTTTACCGACTTCTCGTTTTTGAGTTCTCGTGTTCACACACACCCACGGACCTTTTTCGGAAAATACTTTTTTATTTTGGATACAGGGGACCCTAAAACATATACTTCCGGTGAAATCTCGGGATCGAATTTTTGGGTAGAGTGCAATACTTTCTCTATTCATTATATGTGCATATAACGTGTAGAGAAAGTAAAAATAAACGTTGTGCTGAGTAGGTAGGTAAACCCTCCAACATTCATGACTGCACATGGTTCTTGCAAGTTGATTGGCGTAACCTTTTTTCACCAGGCGGAAGTGAGAGGCAGTTTTAGATTCGTTGAGGAAATAATCTATTCAGTTTTATTAATTGTTCTTCACTGGAAAGGTAGAATCAGAATGAAAAACACTAAGTAGTCGATATTGAGGTATGTTATTTCAAGGAGCTGAGAATGTCTTATGTTTTACCAGAAAACAAATGCATTCGACTTATATGAGGAAAATTTACTACGTGCTAACATCAGCATCGCAGCACAGATAGCAGAGCAGCGGCTGGTTTGGATCCCGACTCTGAAATTTCATTATTCATGCTACTTCGGCTTTCCAGTATTAACTCGAAGTTAATATTATCTAAATAACTTGTTAAACAATACAAAACGGTCATGTTTTAGTGGATACAGAAGAAAACAGCATTAAAGTGCCACACAATTTTTAGGAAAGTAGTGCTGAAAAGCTTGCAGTTCCTATGAATTTCTCTCTCTCTCTCTCTTCTTCCGTTTTAAACAAATTCCATGAAGATCTTTGCAATTCTGGGAATGGAAGTCGATCCAGATATCCATTATGAAGAGAGAAGTAGTTTACAGAGTAACCGAGATAACATCTTCGTTAAATAGCCGATTTCTACGAAGTTCACTAGTTATTGCTCTCGCTTTGGTTGTAGTATTGATCGTTCTTGTTAACAATGCCATAAACAAATGCTACGCCTTTTCTCGAGAGCATTTGTTTAATATCTTTTCATTCCTAGTAGCAGTAACCTGCCTATCTAACAGAAACAACAGCATTGCAGGAATTTAGAATTTTTATTGTCCCGAAGATTAATATTGGAAGCTATATACTTTAAGGGTCTAAATCCTTACCAGACCTAAATATTATTAAGGAAGGAAAAGACCCTGTAGAGTTTTATAAATGTGTGGATTTAATTTGTTTTGATCGTCCTTTTATGATTCATCAATTTCAGAACATTAGAATTTTTTAACTTCGGAGACTTTTAACATAAAATTGACGACAAAGCTTTTCCATCGATGCAATGTGTCTAATTTCAGATGAATGTATAAAAAATTGTGGTTGTCCTCTTAGTGCGGTAGTGGCCAGTTACCAAGCGGCAGGCACGGGTTCGAACACCGGTACCAGTGCAAGAATTCTCTCCCGCCGTGACACCTGATCCTTTGGGAATCAATGTAAGAGCTACGAGAAGTGAAATCTCGGTATCGAATTTCAAGATATACATTTTACTTGTCAGATAAATATCTTTAATATACGATATTTTAATCAAAATCGTTAGAGCCATTTTTGAGAAAATCAATTTTTTTAAAAAAAGTTCCATGTAAAGAGTAGTTTGGATTGGGGATTTTCTTGAAAATATTCGTGTTGTATCCTTGGGAGATACCAAACCTTAATACCAAGATTGGTTTTTGACGAACTTTTCATTTTTGAGCTATGCTGCCCACAGGATATTTTTCTAAAAACGCTCTTTTTTGGATTCAAGGTGTCTCAAAACATGTATTTCCAGTGAAATCTCGGTATCGAAATTTTGGGTGCATTTCAATACCTTCTCTATACACTAAGCACATAGTACGAATAGAGAAAGTGAAAATATGATGTTTACCATTCACATGACTTTCTCCAAATCCGTGCAACAAATTATTCTTAAAAAGTTTACACTTTTATTTACTTCATGCTAATCAGAAAAAATTAAAAGAAATAGTCTTATTACTTGCTCCCTTGTAAGTAGAAGCGAAATAAGAGAGTACCATAGGTTGAAGTGATAGTCAAACGCTGGTTGCTATATCACTGAAGTTCCTTTGTATGGACAGCAGTTGGCAAATTCCTGTATGAGAAAGGTATAAGTTTCTCATAGCAGAAACCAAAAACAAGAAATGTCTCAAAAACGATGAACTCTACGAAAAAAAATGTATATAACAAATTGTGTGTTTTAACGTGCTCTACATTTTCTGTGTGGTAATTTTTTGTCCATCTCTTACGGTTTAGTAGTTATGCAAAATTCATCCAGAATAAAGTAGTCTTTAGAGGCTATTCCCCGAAATTTCAAAATATACATTTTATTTGTCAGGTAAATATCTTTAATATATGATACTTTAATCAAAATCGTTAGAACCATTTTTTAGAAAATCAAAATTTTCGAAAAAAGTTCCATGTAAAGGGCAGTTTCGAGTGGGGGGATTTTTCTCAAAATCTTCGCGTCGCATCCCTGGAAGATACTAAACTTAAATACCAAGTTTGGTCCTTTACCGACTTTTCGTTTTTGAGTTATCGTGTTCACAGACACACGGACAAAAAGCTTTTTTTGGATATTGGAGACCCTAAAACATATATTTCCGGTGAAATCTCGGTATCGAATTTTTGGGTGGAGTGCAATGCTTTCTCTATACACTATGTACATGGTGTGTATGGAGAAAGTAAAAATGTCTGAGAAGGTCAACTGTAATGTGTTTCCTCTTGGTTGATTTTGACCTTCAATGGAACAGATCAGATTTTTACTTTCTCATGTTCACATACGAATGTTCTTTGAGAAGCATGCGTTTGTTAATTGTCACACTCAATGATTCCGGTACCACTAACTCTGCTGCACGTTTCCTTAAGGATTTAACCGTACACTGTTGAATAGATTTCTCCACGTCAGCACAAAGTCCAAGTCCGGTGGATGGTCTTCCATTTCTCGTCGCGTCTCGACCACTGCCCGTTAAAAATGTTTTCCGTTCCCACTCTAACAACGTCTACTTTGTCGGTGCTGCTTTCACGAAATCGTCCATGTCATTTTTCATTAATTTGACGCTCATGAACCCACATAGCGGACACTGAGTGTTCCTCAATTGAGTAATCACTTGTATCAGCCATGCTTTCTCGGCATCAACTAATTTGATTCAAAAGATTTGTTGATTTACTGTCTATCGCTTTACAAAATTCTGCAAAACTCATCCAATAAAGAGGTCTTACGAGGCTATTCCCAGAAAGTTCAAGATATACATTGTCAGGTAAATATCTTTAATACACTATATTTTAATCGAAAACATTAGAGTCATTTTTGAGAAAATCGAAAATCTTTCCATGTAGAGCTTGGGGTGGGAGAATTTGTTGAACATTTTCGTGTCGCATCTTTGGGAGATACTACACTTAAATACCATTTTTACTTTCTCTATATGCACTATGTACATAGTGTATAGAAAATGTATTGCACTCCACCCAAAATTTGATACCGAGATTTCACCGGAAATATATGTTTTAGGGTCCCCAATATCCAAAGAAAGCATTTTCACAAAAAGGTCCGTGTGTGTGTGTGTCCGTGAACACGACAACTCAAAAACGAAAAGTCTGTAAAATATCAAACTTGGTATTTAAGTTTACTATCTTCCAGGGATGCGACACGAAGATTTTGAGAAAAATCCCCCCAACCAAAACTACTCTTTATATGGAACTTTTTTCGAAAATTTTGATTTTCTCAAAAATGGCGCTAACGATTTTGATTAAAATTTCGTATATTAAAGATATTTACCTGACTAATAAAATGTATATCTTGAATTTTCTGGGAATAGCCTCTGAAGACCACTTTATTCTGGATGAATTTTGCATGACTACTAAACCGTAAGAGATGGATAAAAACTTAACCCACAAAAAATGTAAAGCACGTTAAAACACACAATTTATGTTCTAGACATTTTTTTCGTGGAATTGATCTTTTTTGAGATATTCCTTTTTCTTGGTTTCGGCTTTGAAAAACTTATACTTTTCTCGTACAGGAATTTCTCAATTCCTGTCCATACAAACAAAGGAACATCAGTCGCATAGCAACCAGCTTTTGGCTTTCACTTTAAACTATGGTACTTCCTTATTTCGCTTCTACTTACAATAAAGCAAGAAATAAGACTATTTTTGCTAATTTTATCGATTAGCATGAAATAAATAAAAGATAAGCTTATTAACAATAATTTGTTACAGAGATATAGAGAAAGTCATGTGAATGGAACACATCAGATTTTTTTAACTATGTTGTCCACAGAAACACACACGCTCCCACACTCACACATACATTTTTCTAAAAATGCTTTTTTCGGACACAGGGGACCACAAAACATATATTTCTGATGAAATCTCGACATCAAAATTTGGGTACACTTACCTAAGTTCATGTACCGCTATATTATATTCAAACTGGCGTGAAATAAAAGTACAAATTTCCAATATTTATGTAATTAAACGTTTATCTGACTTGAGAATATTTCGAACATATACCAACCTCAAAAAAACATATTTACTCACGTAATTTTAAATTTAGTACAGGGATATACGGACCTTCTGCACACACTGTACATTATATAGATACATAGTTGCTGGAGAAAGTAAAAAGTTCGTAAATATGATAGTAATTATCCAATAATTATTATGGTTTAGATGGTAATGCGGTACAAACTGCAATGATATGTTACTTCCTAACCAAGTTCTTCCACGTCACTGCTTGTTTATACATGATCATTTATCGCTTACGAGCCAGGGATGGGGGAATGGTTGAGATTCCATGGTCGTGGTTTGCTGACTGGAAGGTGATGTAAACTGACTCCTACCGTGATCCAGTTGCTTTCTAAACCGACTATCGGAGACGCATTTTTACTTTCTCTATGCGTACTATGTATGTAGTGTATAGAAAAGGTATTGTATTGCATCCAAAAATACTAAACCGAGATTTCAACGGAAATATACGTTTTAGGGTCACCTGTATCAAAAAAAAAAAGCATTTTCAGAAAAAGATCCGTGTGTGTCCATATGTCTGTGAACACGACAACTCAAAAAACGAAAAGTCGGTAAAATACCAAACTTGGTATTTAAGTTTAGTATCTTCCAAGGATGCGACACGAAGATTTTGAAGAAAATCCCCCCACCCCAAACTACCCTTTACATGGAACTTTATTAAATTTTGATTTTATCTAAAATGGCTTTAACGATTTTGATTAAAATATCGTATATTAAATATATTTACCCGACAAATAAGATGTGTATCTTGAACTTTCTGGGAATACCATCTTAAGCTTACTTTATTCTGGATGAATTTTACCGAATTCTACATAACTGCAAAACTGTAAGAGATAGATAAAAAGGTACTACAAAAAATGTAGAGCACGTTAAACACACAACTTATGTTATATACATTTTTTTCGTGGAGTTGATCATTTTTAGATGTTCCTCGTGTTTGGTTTCAGCTATAAAAACCTATACTTTTCTCATTCAGGAATTTGTCAACTCCTGACCACACAAACAAAGGAACTTCTGCTAATTTTTGCTTTACTGACTATTTCTGTATGAAGTAAATAGAAACAATAATAATAATTTGTTGTATAGATATAGAAAAGGTCATGTGAATGGAACACATCAGATTTTTAACACCAAGTTTCATGCGAGAGTAAACTTTACAACGATGGGTGAGTAACGCCGCACTTAATTCACTGAAAATATTGATTGGTAAATTAGAATTAGGCCGATCATGTCCACACAACCTATTCTGAGTGGATAAATGAGGTTAGGTATTTGCCACAGAAAAAAATGTAGACCACGTTAAAACACACAATTTATGATATACACATTTTTGTCCTGCAGTTGATCGTTTTTGAGATATTCCTTGTTTTTGGTTTCAGCCTTGAAAAACTTATACGTTTCTCATACAGGAATTTGTCAACTCCTGTCCATACAAACAAAGGAACTTCAGTGACATAGCAACCAGCTTTTGACTATCACTTTAACCTATGGTACTCCCTTATTTCACTTCTACTTACAAGGAAGCAAGTAATAAAACGATTTCAGCTATTTTTTCTCAATTAGCATGAAGTAAGTATAAGCATTAGCTTTTTAATAATATTTTTTGCCATGTGAATGGAACACATCAGACTTTTTCTTGTAACAACCTCATGTTTACGAATTTTAGAAACATAGGGCTTTGTGTCTCAAAACTGTAGGGCAGAGAGTAGTTTTTGGAATAACGTAAGTTAAGCTGGTTACAGAACAGTCAAAACAAATTTGATGTGTTCCATTCACATGGCCTTCTCTATATTTCTGGCATAAAAAGCTTATGCGTCTATTTACTTCATGCTAATCGAGAAAAAATTAGCAGAAATAGTCTTATTACTTGTTTCCTTGTAAGTAGAAGCGAAATAAGGGAGTACCTAGGTTAAAGTGAAAGCCAAAACCTGGTTGCTATGTGACTGAAGTTCAGTACGCGCTTTTCAAGAATATCTAAAAAACTATATACAGCACGAAAAAAATTTACGTAGCACAAAATGTGTGTTTTAACGTGCTCTACATTTTTTGCGTTGTACGTTTTTGTCCAGCTCTTACACTTCAGCAGTTGTGCAACGTTTCGTTAAACTCATCCAGAATAAAATAGTCTTCAGAGGCTATTCCGAGAAAATTAAAGATATACATTTTATTTGTCCTTAAAATATCTTAAATATAAGAAATTTTAATCAAAATTCTTACAGCCATTTTTTAGAAAATCGAAATTTTCGAAAATTTTTCCAAGTAAAGGGTAGTTAGGGTGGGGGGATTTTCTTTAAAATTTTCGTGTCGCATCCTTGGCAGATACTAAACTTAAATATTAAGTTTGATTTTTAACGGTATTTTCGTTTTTGAGCTATGCTGCCCATAGACACACACGGATACAAATGCCTTTTTTTGGGTTCAAGGGAAATCTCGGTATTGAATAGTTGTGTGCGATACAATACCTTCTCTATACATAGCACGTGTAGATAAAATAATATAGCAACTCGACCTATAAAACACTTTTTCTGCTCTTTAGTATGGATATTTTAATTGACTCGTGCAACTCGCTTCCACCCTAAGGAACAATGAAACTGGAGCATATTGTCTACATCCAGTCCATGCATTCCTACATGTCGAGTTGGTCCCCAAGGGAAATTAGAATTCATAATAATAATATAGGTCGGAAACTGAACTTTCCTTGGCAAGGCAAATGTTTCGGGAGGAATAAATTACAAGCTGGTAGGATCGATATGAACTCGTGGCAGTGCAGTGTCTGTTTACTTTACATGCTGCCTGTCGATAACACCTGGCCAGGTGAAATCACTGTCCTTGATACGTGTTCTTATTACGTAGATCTCCCGCGGTTTTAATAACCATATCGTCGGCTTTACGATAAGCATTCGTTTGTCTCCCTCTGGCGTCATAGTATTGTGTCTGTTCCCAATGTTCACTTTCTCTACACGCCTTTATCTAAAAAATCTGATATGTTCCATTCACATGACTTTCTCTACTTCTGTGTAACAAATTATTATTAATAAGCTCATTCTTCTAAGTTAAAAAAAATTACCAGAAATGGTCTTATTACTTGCTTCCTTGTAAGTAGAACCGAAATAAGGTAGTACCATAGGTTAAAATGATAGCCAAAAGCTGGTTGCTATGTAACTGAAGTTCCTTTGTTTGTATGGGCAGGAGCTAACAAATTCCTGTATGAGAAAAGTGTTTTTCCAAGCAGAAACGAAAAACTAAGAATATCTTAAAAATGATCAACTCCACGAAAAAATGTACATGACATAAATTGTGTGTTTTAACGTGCTCTACATTTTTCATTTTTTAAATTTTTGTCCATCTCTTACGGTTTAGCAGTAATGCACAATTTCGTAAAATTCATCCAGAATAAAGTAGTCTTCAGAGGCCATTCCCAGAAAATTCAAGATATACATTTATTTGTCAGGTAAATATCTTTAATCTACGATATTTTAATTAAAATAGTTAAGTCATTTTTAAGAACATGAAAATTTTCGTAATATTTTCCATGTAAAGGGAAGTTTCGGGAGGGGGGATTTTTCTGAAAATTTTCGTGTCGCATACCTGGAAGAGACTAAACTTAAATACCAAGTTTGGTATTTTGCCGACTTTTCGTTTTTGAGTTATCGTGTTCACAGACACACGGACACGCACACACGGACCTTTTTCTGAAAATGCTTTTTTTGGATACAGGGGACCCTAAAACATATATTTCCGGTGAAATCTCGGTATCGAATTTTTGGGTGGAGTGCAATACCTTCTCTATCCCTATATACAATGTACATACGGGGCTAGAGAAAGTAAAAAAAAAAAAAAACATTTTTACTAAAAGGTCCGTATCTGTGTGTCTGAGGACAGCATAGCACAAAATCGAAAAGACCGTTAAATACTAAACTTGGTATTTAAGTTTACTATCTTTCAGGGATGCGACGCGACGATTTTGAGAAAAATCCCCTCACCGCAAACTACCATTTACATGGAACTTTTTTCGAAAATTTCGATTTTCTCAAAAATGGCTCTAACGATTTTGATTAAAATATCATATATTAAAGGCATTTACCAGACGAATAAAGTGTATACCTTGAGTTTTCTGAGAATAGCCTCTGAAGAGTAGTTTATTCTGGATGAATTTTACGGACTTTTAAATAATTGCTAAACCGTAAGAGATGGACAAAAACTTACCACACAAAAAAAAAGTAGAGCACATCAAAACACACAATTTATGTCAAACACATATTTTTCGTGGCGTTGATCGTTTTTAAGATATTCTTGATTTTTCGTTTGAGCTTTGAAAAACTTATACTTTTCTCATTCAGGAAATTGTCAACTCGTGCCCTTACAAACAAAGGAACTTCAGTTACTTAGCAACGAGCTTTTGACTATCCTTTAACCTATGGTACTCAATTATTTCGCTTCTACTTACAAGGAAGCAAATAATAAGACTATTTCTGCTAATGTTTATGAATTTGTTGCAGAGATAAAGAGAAAGTCATGGAACACATCAGATTCATTTACAAAAGGCTGAGAATTAAAAGTGCACAATTTTATCAGTCAGTTCCTTACAGTAGTGTTCCAATTTGTTAAACATTTATCAATGTGGTTAAATTAACTTCAAGGGTAGATTACCTTTTTTAGCGGTAAAGAGTTTCTGCTTATTCCCGATATTCAGCTCGGAACTCGGGCTCATGTGTTGTTATTTTGGGTCAAAGTCCACCATGGAGTCGAAGAGATCTACTATGCATAAGCATTTTGGTTTATATCCTTTAACCTTCTGGTTACATCGGGCGAGGAATGAAATCAGCGAGTTCATGGTTCACGGAGCTTAAAGCTAAACGACATTCGTCTTGGAAAGGTAGAATCAGACTGAAAACTTCAATGCCATAGCCGGGATTTGAACCACGGATCTCCCGATCTCTAGCCGGCTGTTCTGCCACTGAGCTACCATGGCAACATGAATGAATGAATGAATAAGTGTATTTATTAATATAGCAATATCATACATAGAATTTCAACAGTCGCACGGGTCCACAGACCGTACGTGCTTTTGTAATACACATTACAAGCAATATTAAAACAACAACCACAACAAAGAATTAAAAGAGTAAACACGAAAATAAAAAGACAAAGGAAATACACAGTCAAAAGCAATATTAAACAACAATAAAAATTAAGAGTGAATCCGAAAACAAAGATACAAAGATATTCAAATATAGCAATTTAAATTTACAGCACAGAGTACACCTTCATAAATGCACCTTCATAAATGCACCCTCTTATAATAGATAATTACACTTAAAAGACATATATACACATAATATATACAACCCTAGCACAACAGTGACCTAAGTATGACATAATATATATGTATGTAGAACATTGTAGTCACTTTTGTTTAGTTGATCTTATTCCCCCCCCCCTTCTCTATTGGCAGCCTCCTCAGATCTCAGCTGTCTTGCCTTAAGTATAAATTTACCTAGCCCGTCCATGTTTTCCGTGCCTGCCAGTAGCGTCCAACATGCTTCTATCCCTACATTCGCATGGTAAAAAATCGTGGCAAATATTTTTCCCGCCATTCCCCCGTACCCCTACATCTTGCCAAGATGTGAGTCCACGACTCTTCCTCCTCACAAATGGGACAGATTCTCGTACCATTCTCGTCAGAAATTTTCGTGCTCCTCCATGCTCCTAGTCTAATCCACGCGAGCCCCTCTCTAATGAGTTTGGCATGCAGGCATAGCATTGCATTTCTCAGCTGACTCGCATGCTTCCCGGTAAACCACAATGTGATCCCAAATTATTTTGAGATGCCGACCCCAATGGCGACTTACAATGCTGTAAGTACTTAAGTCCCAGGATTCATAGTATAGCCAACTATTGGGTGAATTGGATTGGAATAATTGTTTTTTCATACAGGAGGTGAATAGGTAGAGTCAGACTGAGCAATTCAATGTCATAGCCGGCATTTGAACCACGGATCTCCCGGTCTATAGTCGGTTGCTCTGCCACTGAGCTACCATGGCAAAATACCGGCATAGCATTGAATTTCTCAAATGGCTTGCATGTTTCCCGGTGAACATTCGTCCTTCCAAGATAACTCGCTCTAACTGAGACTCAAACTCGGGACCTCTTAAATGTGAGGGTGTATTTTTGTTCAACATGTTATTTGTTTGCCTAAATGAACTCGCTCGAACCGTTAACAGGCGACGATTCAACAATATTCGAAACGACGGAGTAACCAACAGACCAAGCACTATCATCGACCTTACATTTTGTTCCTGTACTGCCCCTTTGACGCGGCAACTTCTCTTGCACTTATGAATGCAGGTAACATAAACCAGGAAAGTACGGCTTGATCGGATCACCTGTTATACATATATTCCCGACTGTCTTTTTTCTACACCTTATATCTGAATTCGGTTTTTTAAACATGACTCTACGAAATGCAGATATATATATATATATGGATAACTTATTAACCTGGAATGAGCATTCTAACTTTATTGCCAAGAAACTATGTTCTGCAAATTTTGCCATATTGCAGCTTAAGAGATATGCTTGACACAAAAACAATGATCTCTATATACTATTCTCTTGTTTTTCACATCTTAGCTATGACGTGTTCCTATGGGGCAACTCTACTAACGCATAAACGATATTTATCGCGCAGAAAAAAATTCTACGCACCATTTTTAAGTTAAAGAGTATGGACTCCTGTAAACCTTATTTTAACTTTTCCTTCCATTTATATTTTTAAGAGCTTACTCTTCTTAAAATCAAATGGGATATTATTTTACAAAAATTCTGCTTTTCATAATTATAACTCACGAAGTAAATATGAAAAATCACCTGTATATTCTGGCGTTAAGCGTTTTAATAAGTTATCTTTGAATATACAACAATTGACTTACAACAGTTTTATACAATATGTAAAACGATTTTTAATGAATCAATGATTCTATTCAGTGAAAGAGTTTTTGAGTTACAAGTTTTAAAATGTCATCAATTATGTATTTTACTGTGTTATTCTTATCACTATGTCGTGTAAATCCATGTGCTATTGGCATGTTACACATAAATTTCAATATGTACATAGTGTATAGAGAAGGTATTGCACTCCACCAAAAAATTCGATACCGAGGTTTCACCGGAAATTTTTGTTTTAGGGACTCCTGTATCCAAAAAAAGTATTTTCAGAGAAAGGTCCTTGCGTGTGTCCGTGTGTCTGTGAACACGATAACTCAAAAACGAAAAGTCTGTAAAATACCAAACTTGGCATTTAAGTTTAGTATCTTCCAAAGATGCGGCACGAAGATTTTGAGAAAAATCCCTCCACCCCAAACTACCCTTTTCATGGAACTTTTTTCGAAAATTTTTATTTTCTAAAAAATGGACCTAATGATTTTGATTAAAATATGGTGTATTAAAGATATTTACCTGACAAATAAAATGTATATTTTGAATTTTCTGGGAATAGTCTCTGAAGACTACTTTATTCTGGGTCAATTTTACGGAATTTTGCATAACTGCTAAACCGTAAGAGATGGACAAAAACTTACCACACAACAAATGTAAGCACCTTAAAACATACAATATATGTTATAAGCATTTTTTTCGTGGAGTTCATTTTTTTGAGATATTCCTTGTTTTTGGTTTCAGCTATAAAAAACTCATACAGGACTTTGTGAACTCGTGTCCATGGAAAGAAAGGAACGTCAGTTACATAGCAACCAGCTTTTGGCTATCACTTTAACCTACGGTACCCCCTTATTTCACTTCTACTAAAAAGGGAGCAAATAATAAGACTATTTCTGCTAATTATTTCTTGATTAGATGAAGTAAATAGAATAATTTGTTGCAGAGCTGTAGAGAAAGTCATGTGAATGGAGAACATCAGATTCTTTTATTTATATTTTATTACTAACTGATCATACAATAATTGTTTTACTGACTATTGATAAGTTAACATAATATGAACAAGCTGAGGTTGGCCTTTGGCTCTTCTAATGTAAGTTAGGGTGTCTTACATATATAAGATAAGAACATACAATTATTTACAGCCTGCCTGGGTAGTGTGGTGGTAGCGTGTGTGCATCACATTCAAACGGTCGTGAGTTCAAAACTCACTTAGGGTGAGTTACCCGGATAAGGTTTTTTTCGGGGTTTCCCTTATCCTGAGAAGACGAATGTGGAGTAACTTTAAGCACCATGGACCCCGAGATCATTTGAGCATCATTTCATCAATTTCATTCATCGTCCGATATGACAATCAGGTTAAAGGACGTTAAGCTTTAAAAAAACAAATCTGATGTGTACCATTCACATGCCTTTCTCCATATCCCTGCAACAAATAATTCTTAAAAAGCTTATACTTCTATTTACTTTATGCTAATCAGACAAAAATAGCAGAAATAGTCTAATTACTCGCTTCCTTGTAAGTAGAAGCGAAATAAGGGACAACCGTAGGTTAAAGTGATAGGCAAAAGCTGGTTGCTATGTCAATGAAGTTCCTTTGTCTATATGGATAGGAGTTGACAAGTTTCTGTATGAGAAAAGTATACGTTTTTCATAGCAGAAACCAAAAATTAGGAATGTCACAAAAACGACGAACTCCACGAAAAAATGTATATAACATAAATTGTGTGTTTTAATGTGCTCTACATTTTTTGTGTAGTAAATGTTTGTCTATCTCTTACGGTTTAGCAGTTATTCAAAATTTAGTAAAATTCATCCAGAATAAACTACTCTTCAGAGACTATTCCCAGAAGATATAAGATATACATTTTCATTGTCAGGTAAATATGTTTAATATAAGCAATTTTAATCAAAATCGTTAGAGCCATTTTTGAGAAAATCAAAATTTTCGAAAAAAGTTCCATGTAAAGGGTAGTTGGGGTTGGGGGGATTTTTCTCAAAATCTTCGTGTCGCATCCCAGGAAGATACTAAACTTTAATACCAAGTTTGGCATTTTACCGACTTTTCGTTTTTGAGTTATCGTGTTCACAGACACACGGACACACACACACACACACACACACGCGCGCGCACACACACACACACACATACGCACGGACCTTTTTGTGAAAATGCTTTTTTGGATATTGGGGACCCTAAAACATATATTTCCGGTGAAATCTCGGTATCGAATTTTTTGGTGGAGTGCAATACTTTCTCTATACACTATGTACATAGTGCGTATGGAGAAAGTAAACATATTTACAATGGTAATGAGTATGAAACATTTTCTGATTTAAAGTATGATGTTAAAGCTTATATGAAATCACTTTCTTCGGGATCGTTGAGCGGATTTTGTTTGGTTCCGAAACTGCCGATCCCGGTGGCCGCGCTCGTTAGAGCGTCTCTCTTTGGTGCTTCATGGTGGGTTCCAGTCCCGCCTTGGGCATTGGTGTTTCTGTGTTTGTAAATGTAAAAGGAAAACGTTAAGAATAATAAGGTCTACTAAGGAAATATAAGAAACTGGAAAAAATGGAGAAAAAGAGAATACAGCGCCGGAGTCCTGACAAGCCTCCGGAACTGTATTTTTATTTTAATAAAAAAAAAGTTGTAAGTGAGAGTGTCAGGTACTCTAGGTAGTTTACTGAAGAAGGAGATTTTGTGGCCAGTATGCTGTCTCTAAATTAGATGAAATTCATTTCAGCCAGTGAATTTTATCTTGCCCCCCCTAAACTCGGCATAAACGTGCGATGCCTTCAAATTGGGGTTCACTCTTTTATGATCCTTTTATTTAATCCTTTTAGACGGATAATACGACACTCTAAATCTTATTTATGGGTATTATCTTAATTAAACTAAGTATAGAAAATCATACTTAGGTGACTTCAGAAACTTTACGGAATATAAAATCAGTTTTGCGATGCGGGAAATTCAAAAGAGTTTTATGGGTATGTGTATTCGTCTAAATAGGCAATTACACTTAGTTTGAATCACAGCAATATTGACATATCCAAACAGTTTTTGGGGATACATGGTGACTAAATCTGCAGAAGCCTGAAACTACATTACTTCCTTAAACTACAGAATTTAGGTTCACCATGCTTTTTACATCCCCTTTGAGAAATCAATTTGAAGCTTTCTCCAAGGATATTTCCAAGTTTCCAGACACGTACGCCATAAAACCAAGACAAGCAAGCGTTAAACTCGCGCTTAAGTTATAGTTTATGATATTTGGAACAAATATTAATGTTCCTAGAGTTGAAGGGCATATTCCCCAAGTGCCTGTAGTTTCCTCTGCGTCAGATATACAAACCTTTTAGAAAGCATTAAGTCCCTTCAAATGACATGGAAATGATGCTTTACACTGAGACAGTATAAGTCTTGTCACGGGGCAAAGAGTCATTCAGAAGGGAAAGATAAACCATAGTTAATGATATAAATGATATCAATAAGGGAAATTGAAAATGGGAAGGGAAGAAAGATTTCAAACACGTATAAGTAGCCGAGTTGTCACGAGCCGGCGAACGACCCATCAAGATACCGTTAGGGGGTCGGGCATTGAACCGAAGAGGATGAGAAGACACTACCCGAGGGGAACATATCAGGAAAAGAGAAAACAATGTTATCGCTGGCCAGAGGACGCTTTTTGAGTCATTTGGCGCAGAGCATCGAAAGAAATAAGATGTGATATTTAGGGTCCGTGGTGGAGCCGAACAGGCTACCTTTAGTTGCAGTGAAATAGTTATCAAAATACAGACCAGAGTATGGGCGATATCACAGCATCTAAACTAATAAACAATAGTCGCGGTCGCGTAAAGTATAGTTTCACAGGAGAAAATTAAGAGGAATGCGTTTGTGTGCGATGGCGTAAAAAGGCCGAACTAACTAAAAGTATTTGGGTCGTACCACACCCTGAAAAGAGTTTCCATGCTAGTAAATTTCCTGAGCTAGGGCACCCACAAACCCACACCATTCCTAATTACCCAAAAACCTGCATCCGGAATAAGAACCTGTAACCACGTTACTGCCCCAACACCCAGAGAGCATGTGCACATTTTGTTTCGCGTAGCAATAATTTCATAGAACCTACAGACAATCAGACAAGAGGACAACCACCTTAGTTAACCAAAGGCAGCTTACACTGGTTTTAAGCTAATGTGGTTAGATTATCTGTTCTTGAAGACGTAGTGAGTAGATTAGGATTATCGCGGATGGGGTTCCCAGGCACCACATATACGCCATTGTGGCCTTTTGCGACTTAGGTGACTACGAAGCGGAGAGACCCATAGGTCGACTAGATTCGGATGACAATAGGCGCAAGTACGAACCCTAACGTTTCCAGATCAAACGCATCCGACAACGCCCAGGTCCGTAAGCTCCTAGCACCTGGTAGTTGTCCAAAAGCAAAATTAAAAAGACTGAGAAAAATGAACGTAATATTAAACAATTTAAAATAATTATTCCAGGGATAACAAGTATAAAGTTATTAATAATTTTAATATGAATATGTTAAATTTAAGCTCCTCTCAGAATTAATTAATAAATGTCTATTAAATTTGATGCCAAGTATGGCATTATGATGTTTTCCGAATGCAGGCTTGACAGAGTGATCCCACTACGATGTGACGCCAGGAAAAAATAAAACTTTACAGAACGCAAAGTCCCCGCGAGCCGCTACCCGCCGATCACTGCCGCCTAATCCAACTCTAAAATAGGTGACAAGGAAGTGAAGGACAGGAAAGTCGTAGTATGAGGTGAACCACCGCAGCATTCGCCTGCAGACTCGGAGAAATCAAGATGAAGCCATGTGGGCAGTCACAAAATACCCAGTGAGTGACAATGCTACCAAGGAAATGCAGGTAAGCACCGCGACATTTTACTTTCCCTACACGTACTATTTACATAGTGTATAGAGAAGGTATTGCATTCCACCCAAAAATTCGATACTGTGATTTCAACGGAAATCTATGTTTTGTGTCCCCTGAACCCAAAAAAAGCATTTTCAGATAAAGGTCCGTATGTGTGTGTGTGTGTGTGTGTGTGTGTGTGTCTGTGGACAGCATTGCTTAAAACCGAAAAGACCGTTGAATACCAAATTTGGTATTTAAGTTTGGTATCTTCCAAGGATGCGAAGATTCTCAAGAAAAATCCCCCAACCTCAACTACCCTTTACATGGAAAACATTTTCGAAAATTTGATTTTCTAAAAAATGACTAACGATTTTGATTAAAATATCGTATATTAAAGATATTTACCTGACAAATAAAATATATATCTTGCATTTTCTGGGAATAGCTTCTGAAGACTACTTTATTCTGGATGAATTTTACGGAATTTTGTATAACTGCTAAACCTTAAGAGATGTACAAAAAATTACCACACAAAAAATGCACAGCACATTAAAACACACAATTTATGTTATATATTTTTTTCGTGGAGTTGATCTTTTTGACATATTCCTTGTTTTTGGTTTCAGCTATGAAAAACTTATACTTTTCTCATACAGAAATTTGTCAACTCCTGTCCATGCAAACAAAGGAACTTCAGTGACATAGCAACTTTGACTATCACTTTAACCTATGGTACTCCGTTACTTCGCTTCTACTTACAAGGAAGCAAGTAATTTAATTATTTCTGCTAATTTTTTCCCGATTACCATGAAGTAAATAGAAGCATAAACTTTTTAACAATGTGTTGCACAGATGTAGAGAAAGTCGTGTGAGTGTAAAACATCAGGTTTTCTTGTTTTTGTTTTCAGCTTTAAATAACTTATACGTTTCTCATACAGGAATTTGTCAACTCGTGTCCATACAAACAAAGGAACATCAGTCACAGAGCAACCAGCTTTTGACTGTCACTTTAACCTATGCTACTACCTTATTTCGCTTAGACTTACAAGGAAGTAAGTAATAAGACTATTTCTGCTATGTTTTTCTCCATTAGAATGAAGTAAATATAAGCTTTTTAACAATAATTTGTTGCCGAGATGTTGAGATAGTCAAAGCGTAACGTTTTCTTTCCAAGTAGGTGTACAGCAAAGTGTCAAACTTCCAGAGAAAATAATATAGCCTAGTTCTGTCGTTTCTCCGGTTAACCACATGTTACTTTCAACAGTAGCTTTGTTGTGCAACATCGATTGCAACTCGGAGTCTCGCGGGAACCCACACACGTGTGTACAGAGCAGACCTGGGGGTGCATTTGGGGCGCTCCGGGCCGCACGGCTTTGGCAACGCCTTCCAATGTTACCGCATATGAAATATCGGAAATCGTGCAAATAAAAGGAATTGCCTAAAACGCTGCTGTTTTTACCCAGGGACAAAAAACGCAATAAAAACATTGTGGGAAACCTCCGACTGTCGATACTTGATTTCGTTATGAACCGCTGGACAAGTAGAGGCTTTGATCATTTTAGATATTAAATATGATACAAAGTGCTGATACTTGTAGGCATAGTAGTCAAATTTATTCTTCCAATCGTCGCAAATATATCTCACAAGAGATACAGAAATCAATTCAAGAAAAATGTTCCATTCACATGACTTTCTCTACATCTCTGCAACAGATTATTGTTAAAAATCTCTTACTTCTATTTACTTCATGCTAATCGAGAAAAAATTAGCAGAAATAAACTCATTACTTCCTTCCTTGTAAGTAGAAGCGAAATAAGGGAGTACCATAGGTTAAAATGATAGTCAAAAGCTGGTTACTATGTGAATGAGGCTCCTTTGTTTGTATGGACAGGAATTGACGAATTCCTGTATGAGAAAACTATGTTTTTCAAAGCTGAAACTGATAACAAGGAATATCTCAGAAATGGTCAATTTCACGAAAAAAAACGTATATGACAGAAATTGTGTTTTTTAACGTTATCTAAATTTTTTTGTAGTAAGTTTTCGTCTAAATTTTACGGTCTATCAGTTACGAAAAATTTAGACAAAATCATTAACAATAAAGAGGTCTTTAGAGGTTTTTCCCAGAAAATTCAAGATATACATCGTATTTGCCATCTAAGTATCTTTACTATACAGTATTTTAATCAAAATCATTACAGCCATTTTTGAGACAATTAAATTTTTTTCATTTTTTTTCATTTAAAGGGTAGTTTGGGGCGGGGAGATTTTTCTCAAAATTTTCGTGTCGCATCCTGGAAGATAGCAAACTTTAAATATCAAGTTTGGTAATTTACCGGCACACACACGGACTTTTTTCTGAGAATACTTTTTTTTTTACAGGGGGACACTAAAACACGTATTTAGGAAGAAATCTCGGTATCGAATTTTTTGGTGCATTTTTCTAAAATTGCTTTTTTGGGTTCATGGGAACACAAAGTTTGTACTTCCAACAAATCTGAAGATCGGATTTTTGGCTGGATTGCCAAACATCCTCTATCTATAATTTAAGTGGTAGAGAAAGTAAAATGCCTACACTTTGTGACTTTATTGATTCTGATTTTATAAGTAAACAATGCATTTGTTTTGCTTGTCCGTAAAACTGTGCAAATATGATTTCCTCTTTTATTACCGGCACACACGCTCAATATGGATTCGAAAGGGATTTTCTGCGCTCCCTGGAAACGCAATTAGCCAAGCACATTAGCGGTAGGAATATTATTGGATTATTTTTAAGTGGAGATTTTAATTTATCATTAATTACAGTGCTTAAAATTTAAACATCAGCAAATAATTAGAAAACTCAGCAACAGGAGCAGTATTATTCAAAATATGTATTGACAAGCGTTACAGAAGCATTTCTGTATTCATTTCATTTCAAAATCGGGAAAGCGAATTTTGCTGAAGAGAGGTTAAGCACCGTTTTATATTTTCAGATTCGTAAACCACTTAACAGCCGTGTGTTATGCAATTAATTTTTAATCACATATTTTGAAAATATAAAGTTGGGTTTGCCTTCTAACGTTCCCCTTTCACATATTTCTGTGGGACTGAAAATTAAGAAAACGACGATTCGCTTCTGTACATTTTTACTTTCTCTATACGCACTATGTAAATAGTGTATAGAGAAGGTATTGCACTCCACCCAAAAAGTCGATACAGAGATTTCTCTGAAAATATATGTTTTAGGGCCCCTTTATCTAAAAAAAGTATTTTCGGAAAAAGTTCCGTGCGCGCGTGTGGGTGTCCGTGTGTCTGTGAACACGATAACTCAAAAACGAAAAGACGGTAAAATATCAAACTTGGTATTTAAGTTTAATATCTTCCTGGGATGCGACACGAAAATTTTGAGAAAAATCCCTCCACCTCCAACTACCCTTTACATGGAACTTTTTTAAAATTTTTTGATTTTTTCAAAAATAGCTCTAACGATTTTGATTAAAATATCGTATATTAAAGATATTTGCCTGACAAATTGAATTTTCTGGGAATAGCTTCTAAAGACCTGTTTATTCAGGATAAATTTTGCTTAATTTAGCATAACTAATAAACCGTAAGAGATAGACAAAAACTTACTCTACAAAAAATGTAGGCCTTGTCAAAAAGCAGAAGTTACGACATATACTTTTTTCTCGTGGAGCTTACCGTTTTCGAGGTATTCATTGTTATTAGTTTCAGTTGTGAAGTACTTATACTTTTCTCAGACGGGAGTGTCCGTTTTTCATTTGTTCTACTCCTGGCCAAGAAAAGAAGCGATTTGTAATGACAATCGCATAACGACAGCTTTTAAAACATTTGACTATTGGTTTAGCCTAGTGTATTCCCTTATTTTCTTCCTACTTATAAGGAACTAAGTAATAAGAACATTGTGCTAATGAGTACCTCGATTAACAAGGTGCAGAAAGAAGAATAATCTTATGTAAGAAGTTTGTAGAACGGCTAGAGAAAGTCATGCGAGTGTAACACCAGACTTTTTTTACTTTCTCTACACGTGCTGTGTACATAGTGTGTGGAGAAGGTACTGCAGTCCACCAAAAAATTCGGAAATATATGTTTTAGGGTCCCCTGTATCCAAAAAAGGTATTTTCAGAAAAAGGTCCGTGTGTGTCCGTGTGTCTTGGAGCACGATAGCTCAAGAAGTCGGTAAAATACAAATTTGGTATTTAAGCTTAGTAGCCTCCAGAGATGCGAGACGAAGATTTTGAAAATAATCTACCCACCCCAAACTACCCTTTACATGAAACTATTTCGAAAATTTTGATTTCTTTCAAAAATTGCTCTATCGATTTTGATTTAAATATCACATATTAAAGACATTTACCTGACAAATTTCTAGGAATAGCCTTATGAAGACTACCTTATTCTGGAAGATACTGAACTTAAATACCAAGTTTGGTACTTTAGCTACTTTTCGTTTTTGGGTTATCGTGTTCACAGACACACACACACACCCACACACACACCCTCACGGACCTTTTTATGGAAACACTTTTCTTTTTTGGATTCAGGGGGTCATAAAACATGTATTTCCGTTGAAATCTCCACATCGAAAATCTAATGTGTTCCATTCACATGTCGTTCTCTACATCTCTGCAACAAACTAGTGTTAAACGCTTATGCTTCTGTTTACTTCATGGTAAACGTGCAAAAAATAGCAGAAATAGTCTTATTACTTGCTTCCATGTAAGTAGAAGGGAAATATGGGAGTAACATAGGTTAAAGAGGTAGTCTAAAGCTGGCTACTATGTGACTGAAGTTCCTTTGTTTGTATGGACAGGAGTTGACAAATTTCAGTATGAGAAAATTAAGTTTTTCATAGCTGAAGCCAAAAACAAGGAATATCTAAAAAACGATCAACTCCACGAAAAAAATGTATGTAACATAAATTATGTGTTTTAACGTGCCCTACATTTTTGTCTGGTAAGTTTTTGTCCATCTCTTACGGTTTAGCAGTTATGTAAAATTACATAAAATTCATCCAGAATAAAGTAGTCTTTAGAGGCTATTCCCAGAAAATACATTTTATTTGCCAGGTAAATATCTTTAATATAGGATATTTTAATCTAAATCGTTAGAGCCATTTTTGAGAAAATAAACATTTTCGAAAAAAGTTTAATGTAAAGGGTAGTTTGGGGTAGGGGGAATTTTCCCAAAATCTTCGTGTCACATCCTCGGAAGATAACAAACTTAAATACTAAGCTTGGTATTTAACGGTCATTTTGTTTTGAACTATGCTGTCTCTAGACATACACACGGACCTTTTTCCAAAAATATGAATTGTTACACTCACATGACTTTCCCTAGCTCTTCTACAAACTTCTTACATAAGATTATTCTTCTTTCTGCACCTTGTTAATCGAGATATTCATAGCAGAATGTTCTTACTACATAGTTCCTTACAAGTAGAAAGAAAACAATGGAATACACTAGATTAAACCGATAGTAGTCAAATGTTATAAAAGCTGTGGTTATTCGATCGTCTTTGCTTGGTCAGGAGTAGAACAAAAGAAAAACGGACACTTCCTATCTGAGAAAAATTTAAGTACTCACAACTGAAACCTAAAACAAGGAATATCTCGGAAACGGTTACCTCCACAACAAAAATTTAAAGGACAAATTGTGGGTTTTGATCAGATCAATATTTTCTATGCAGTAAGTTTTTGTGTATCTCTTACTGTTTAGCAGTTAAGCAAAATTCAGCAAAATTCATCCAGAATAAAGAGATCTTCAGAGACTATTCCCAGAAAATTCAAAATTAACATTTTATTTGGTATGAAAATATCTTTTATATACGGGACTATAATCAAAATCGTTAAGAGACATTTTTTAGAAAATTAACATTTTTGAAAAAAGTTCCATGGAAAAGGTAGTTTGGGGTAGGGGGAATTTTCTCAAAATCTTCGTGTCACATCTTTGGAAGATACCAAACTTAAATACCAAGCTTGGTATTTAACGGTCTTTTTCTTTTTGAGCTATGCTGTCCACAGACACACACACACACACACATAGACTTTTTTCCAAAAATGATTTTTTTGAATTCAGGGGGACCCAAAACATGTATTTCCGGTGAAATCTGTGTATCTAATTTTTGGGTGCAATACAATAATACCTTCTGTATACACTCTGTAAATACGTGTAGAGAAAGTAATCATGTAAATTTTCCACATCAGATAGATGTAGGATAGCGCTTTTGTGTTACGTTTTGTGTAAACCTACTTGATTAGCAATCAAAGGCTCTTTACAGTTGATCTGCATTGAGGTTTGATTGGTGTTTTATCAAAGCTTATTTATTGAATTCTCTTGTTTAGTGATAGTTTCAATGCTGTTATCCGTTTCGTCAAGAATCAATGAAATCCGCAGTTCCGATAGCGAACTGTTTTTAATTACGACCTCTTGCTGCTGGCTAAAAAAAAAATTGACGTGTACCATTCACATGACTTTCTCTACATCTCTGCAACAAATTATTGTTAAAAGGCTTAGGCTTCTATTTATTTCATGCTAATTGGGAAAACATTAGCAGAAATAGTCTTATTACTCGCTTCCTTGTAAGTAGAAGCGAAAAAAGAGAGTATCATAGGTTAAAGCGATAATCAAAAGCTGGTTGCTATGTGGCTGAAGTTCCTTTGTATTGACAGAATTTGACAAATTCCTAAGTTTTTCAAAGCTAAAACTAAAAACAAGGAATAGCTTAAAAACGATTACCTCCACGAAAAAAATGTATATAACATAAATTATGTGTTTTAATGTGCTCTTCGTTTTCTGTGCGGTAAGGTTTTGTCCCATCTCTTACGGTTTAGCAGTTAATGCAAAAATCCGTAAAATGCATCCAGAATAAAGTAGTCTTCAGAGGCTATTCCCAGAAACTTCAAGATATACATTTTATTTGTCAAGTAAATATCTAAAATGTATGAGAGTATTAACCAAATTGTTAGTCATTTTTAAGATAATTAAAATTTTCGAAATTTTTTCAATGTAAAGGGTAGTTTGGGGTGGGAAGATTTTTTTGAAAATCCCCGTGTCGCATCCTTGGAAGATACCAAACTTAAATGCCAAGTTTGGTTTTTAACGGTCTTTTCGTTTTTGAGCTATGATGCCCAAAGACACACACACTGATATATTTCTAAAAATGCTTTTTTTATTTATTCAGGGGGTCTTAAAACATGGATGGAATGGAATACCTTCTCTATACATTATGTACAAAGTACGTATAGAGAAAATAATAAATACAATTCCAGGGCGAACGTTCTCATGTGTGTAATGAACAGCTGGATTTCGTTGTATTAACAATTAATACAGCGGAGGAAATACTAGCGCTATAAACCGGCCGCAAGAGCAATAACTGTGCACAAACTGGTCGAGAGCGTAACTCGGATTTTCTAGCCACTACACACATCTGCATGAGCGGTACATATTCATTACTGCTAAAAGGCCCAAACAGCATTACGATATACTGGACGATGGAAAAGGACACAAAGGGACCGGAAATCACCTGGTTTCCCAAATACCCATAATCGCATAAGGGTTCCTATCGCACAATATTATTTTGGGGGGGAGGTGCTTCTGTTAACGGTGATTACCTCTGGCTTCAGTTTCAACCTCGGCCCCATCCATCCTTTTGAACTTTTGTATGTTGACAAAGCCATTTACGATACCACTTTCAAAATGAACAGAATGTATAGACTACCTCTCACATCTCTGATAAGCTCCAATCAAATGTTAGTATTGACCCCAAAAATACAAAACAAAATAGGATTTAAGTGTTACCTACAGAGTAATCCTTAATACAGAGTGATTTATGTAGAACTGATACATTTCTTTCTTTAATTATTCTGTAGGAAATGCATTAAATAACCGAATTTTAGCACTAAATTAAGCAGAATATTCTGGAGTTTTGATTCCTTATCACCAGATGCGCAGATGTTCATGTCATATTCCTAATTGCATTGTTGGCAGCTGTTTCGACATTTTGTTCTTGTAGTCAACGTGAAAATGCAGTACGATGTAGAGCTGAGTCAAGGATATTTTGAGCATGCCATACACCAAACGAATCCTTGAACCTAATTGCAAGTTTCTTTGACAAACGGATAATGGCCACCGAGATCTCCGGATTTGACATCAACGGACTTCTTTCTATGGTGTTACTTAAAAGACAGGGTTTACGCCACACGTCCCCAGACATTAGACGATCTGAAGCACGTCACTAAGGAGATTCAAGCTATTGACAACAGAGTCCTCCAACGAGTGGCCAGTAACATGGAACGACGTGTTGAGTTGTGTCTTAAGCAGGATGGAGGACATTTTCAACATTTGCTATAGAGGTAAATAATCTCTCAAAAGTCCTCTACAATTTAGGTATAATAAGTTGTCGATAGCATAACACGTTTTGAAACAATTAATGAAAGAAATGTGTCAGCTGTACATCAATCATAATGTGAAAATGTTGCAGTTGATACAAATATACTATCCACTTTTGTTCTTGGTATAACATAGTCGAACACCATTAGTATCGATATGACATGTGCTTCTTTGTTTCGAGGAAAAATAATCACGGAAAATAATTGATTTCGATAGAGTAATTCTGTAAATCGAATCGCCGAGAGATTTGGCACAATTATTGTAACCAGTTGCCACATAATCCCAAAAATCTGATGTTGCATTGAAATTCCTTTCTTTAACAAACTATGCCTAAAAATCTGTTGCATTACACTCACATGACTTCCTCTAGTTACAAACAACTAACAAACTTCTTTCAACACCATGCTAATCGAGATAAACATTAGAAGGATGTTATTATTTATTTCCTTATAAGTAGGATGGAACTAAGGGAATCTACTCACTAGAGTAAAGTGATTGTCAAATGTTTTAAAAACTGTCGTTATGCGATTGTCACTCCAAATCGCTTCTTTGCTTGGCCAGGAGTATAACAAAAGAAAAACGGACACGTCTTGTCTGAGAATAGTCTAAGTACTTCACAATTGAAACTAATAACAAGGAATACCTCGAAAATAGTAAGCTCCACGAAAAACAATGTATATGACATAATTTGTGTATTTTAAAAAAGATCTACATTTATTGTGCAGTAAGTTTTTGTCTATCTCATTAGGTTTACTAGTTGTTCCAGTTTAAGCAAAAAGTATCCAGAATAAACAGGTGTTTAGAAGCTATTTCCAGAAAATTCAAGGTATACATTTTATTTACGATAGATATGGCATTAATATATGGTATTTTAATCAAAACCGTTAGAGCCATTGTGTGAAAAAACGAAATTTTCGAATTTTTTTACATGCAAAGGGTAGCTAGGAGTGGGGGGATCTTCTTGAAAATCTTCGTGTCGCATCCTTGGAAGATACCAAACTTAAATACCAATCCAGTGAAATCTCGGCATCGAGTTTTTGAGTGCAATGCAATACCTTCTCTATACACTATGTACATAGTACGTATAGAAAAAGTAACAATGATATAAGTATATGTATGTAAAACATTGCAGTCACTTATGTTTAGTTGTTCTTATCCTAGCCCGTCCACGTCTTCCGTGCCTGCCAGTAGCGCCCAACATGCTTCTAGCTCTATATTCGCGGTTGTAAAATATCGCGGTAAATATTTTTCCCGCCATTCCTCCGTACTCCTACATCTTGCCAAGATGTGGGTCCACGACTCTTCCTCCCTGTAAATGGGACAGATTCTCGTACCATTCTCGTCAGCGGCTACAATATAGCATATCTTATATATTGGTATTACGTTATAGTCGACGACACCATTTCCTTATGTTACACTTCAGGAGTGACAATAAAATCTCACTTCCTGCTCTGTTAAAATCTACACAACGCTTCATCAAGTTTCCAACATTGGTTTTCCGTCTATTTTCTAATCTTTTGCACGTTCTGGAGTGTCGTCGTCTGGATGTTTTATCACTTTTCAGAGCTCTTAATAAAAGACCGTACAGATGTTTACCTATCAAATAAGATGTATATCTTGAATTTTCTGGGAATAGCTTCTGAAGACCTGTTTATTCTGGATCAATTTTGCTTAATTTGTCATAATTAGTAAACTGTAAGAGATAGACCAACATTTACTATACAAAAAATTTAGGTCTTGTTAAAATACACAAATTATGTCATATATATTTTTCTCGTGGAGCTTACCGTTTTCGAGGTATTCATTGTTATTAATTTCAGTTGTGAAGTACTTATACTTTTCTCAGACGGCTGTATCCGTTTTTCTTTTGTTCTACTCCTGGCCAAGAAAAGAAGCGATTTGTAATGACAATCGCATAACGACAGCTTTTAAAACATTTGACTATCGGTTTAGCCTAGTGTATTCCCTTATTTTCTTCCTACTTATACGGAACTAAATAATAACATTGCGCTAATGAGTACCTCGATTAGCAAGCTGCAGAAAGAAGAATAATCTTATGTCTGAAGTTTGTAGAACAGCTAGAGAAAGTGAGTGTAACACATCAGATTTTATTTTTTACAAGCCGTGTGTAGAACAGGAGTTGAATAGGTAGAGTCAGACTGAAAAAGTCAATGTCATAGCCGGGATTTGAACCACGGATCTCACGATCTCTAGCCGGTTGCTATATTGCCATGGTAGCTCAGTGGTAGAGCATTAAATTTCTCAACTGACTCGCATGTTTCCCGGTAAACCACAAGGTGATCTCAAATTATTTTGAGATGAGAACCCCAATGGCGACTTACAATTTTGTAAGTACTTTAGACCCAGGATTCATAGTATAGCCAAATATTGGATGAATTGCCATTGGATTAATTTGAGATCACCTTGTGTTTACCGGGTAACAGGCGAGTCAGTTGAGAAATTCAATGCTATGTCGGTATGTTGTCATGGTAGCTCAGTGGTAGAGCAACCGGCTAGAGATCGGGAGATGATTGGTCCAAATCCCGCCTATGGCATTGAATTTTTCAGTGTGACTCTACCTATCCAAGAAATAATTTATGATGTGATTTCCCATAGTAATCTCAAAAATGTGACCTAACACATTTCATGTTGCAGATCAAGCTGGGAATTTTGTGTAGTAAAAGTAGATCGAAAAAGTATTCCTGTCTCGGCATTCTTGCCCCATATTTAAGAAAACAATTATTAAAAAATTAGAGTGACTCACTAATAATATCTACTTCATTAGATACGGGTATATCGACGATTAAAAAGTATTAAACGAGAAAACTTCGAAAAATGCGCAATCCTTACTTCTTCAGGTTTTGTTTTCATTTTTACTTTCTCTACGCGTACTATATATTGAAGGTATTGCACTCCACCCAAAAATTCGATACGGAGATTTCGCCGGAAATATATGTTTTAGGGATCCCTGTATCCAAAAACAGAATTTTCAGAAAAAGCTATGTAAGTATGTCCGTGTGTCTGAACACGATAACACAAAAACGAAAAGTCTGTAAAATACCAAACTTGGTATTTATGTTTAGTACCTTCCAGGGATGCGAAACCAAGGTTTACAAGGAAATACCCCCACCCGCAACTACCCTTTACATGGAACTTTTTTCGAAAATTTTGATTTTCTTAAAAATGGCTTTAACAATTTTGATTAAAATATCGTAGATATATTAAAAATATATATATAAATAAAAAGTATATCTTGAATTTTCTGGGAATAGCTTCTGAAGAGCTCTTTATTCTACATGCATTTTGCTGAATTTTGCATAACTGTTAAACCGTAAGAGATAGACAAAAACTTACCACACAGAAAATGTAGAGCACATTAAAACACATAATATACTTTATATACATTTTATTCATGGAGTTGATCGTTTTTAAGATATTTCTTGTTATTAGTTATTTTTCTCATACAGGAATGTGTCAACTGCTGTCCATACAAACAAAGGAACTTCAGTCACTTAGCAACCATCTTTGGACTATTTCTTAAACCTATGGTACTCTCTTATTTTACTTCTAATTAAAAGGAAGCAAGTAATAAGACTATTTCTGCTAATTTGTTCTCTTTTATATTAAGTAAATAGAATAATTTATTGCATGACTCTCTACATTAGATTTTTTTTCTGTAATATTCCAGCTGACAAACGTCAGTGTCTCTTAGTTCTTTTGTGAGATAGTATAAGTGAGGTCCTTTCTTCTAAACAAACACGACGAGCCCAGTGTTATCTCCCAGAGAAAAGGATTAATAATGTAGCTAACCAAGCCTGGAGGTCCTTCCTGCTTACACATTCTCGCAGTGCAACGGTTTGTGTCCAAGTTCTCTAGTCAACCTAAACGTAAACGTGTGCTGTTTCTGCCTGCAGGCCCAGTGTATGTGCAGAGAAAAGAAATAAATAAGAGAGGCGAACAAAGGCAAGTAAAAGAATAACAAAGGACGCTGTGTAAATACAACATTTCTACCTGATTCGAAGAGAGGAAACGTCGAATAGCGTTCCCGGCTTTGCGCTTGTGCTTCACCTCTCGAAACATGAAAATGGAGGAAAAAATAAACATACAGAAACTGAAAAATTATAAGCCTGACGGTATAAGCGGCTTATCGAGTTCTTTTTTTTTTCAGTTACTCATAAATCAATTGATTTAATGTGTCAGCTCTATATATCCCCATTCATCCCACTTTCGCACCTAGACAATAACCACATTCCGGGTTTTATACGCCATCTATTAACACCATCCGAGATTAAAAGTTGCAGAGTTTATTTTATCAGCTGAATAAAAACCAAATAGAGAAGCGCCATGTTCAGAAAACAATTTATATATCTATATAACGTTTTTTTCCTCTACATTGCGTCCCATTTACATTTTAGGACACACACACACACACACACACACACACACACACACACACACACACACACACACACACACACACACACACACTTTTTTTCCCTCTCGCAAACGCAAGTTATGATGTGCGTGAAACAAAAAAAAAAAAACAAAAAACAAAAACAAAACTGATGTATTCCATTCACATGACTTTCCCTACATCTCTGCAACAAATTATTGTAAAAAAGCTTATACTTCTATTTACTTCCTGCTAATCGATAAAAAAAGTAGCAAAAATAGTCTTATTATTGCTTCCTTCAAGTAGAAGCAAAATAAGGGAGTACCATAGGTTAAAATGATAGTCAAAAGCTGTTTGCTATGTAACTGAAATTCCTTTGTTTGCATGGACAGGAGTTGACAAATTCCTGTATGAGAAAAGATTCAAAGCCGAAACCAAGAAAAAGGAATATCTCAAAAACGATCAACTCCACGACAAAAACGTGTCTAACATAAATTGTGTGTATTAACGTGCTCTACATTTTTTCTGGATTAAGTTTTTGTCCATCGCTTACGGTTTAGTAGTTATGAAAAATTCATCCAGAATAAAGTAGTCTTCAGAGGCTATTCCCAGAAAATACAAAATATACACTTTATTTGTCAGGTAAATAACTTTAACATACGATATTTTAATCAAAATCGTTAGAGCCATTTTTTAGAAAATCAAAATTATCGAAAAAAGTTCCATGTAAAGGGTAGTTTGGGGTGGGGATTATTCTCAAAATCTTCGTGTCGCATCCCTGGAAGATACTAAACTTAAATACCAAGTTTGGTATTTTACCGACTTTTCGATTTTGAGTTATCGTGTTCACAGACACACGGACACACACACGGACCTTTTTCTGAAAATACTTTTTTTGGATACAGGGGACCCTAAAACATATATTTCCGGTGAAATCTCTGTATCGAATTTTTTAGTGGAGTGCAATACATTCTCTAAACACTATGTACATAGTGTGTATAGAGAAAGTAAAACGCATTTTCAAAAAATCTGATGTGTACCATTCACATGACTTTCTCCATATCCTGCAACAAATAATTCTTAAAAAGCTTATACTTCTATTTACTTTATGCTAATCAGAAAAAGTTAGCAGAAATAGTCTTATTATTCGCTTCCTTGTAAGTAGAAGCGAAATAAGGGACAACCGTAGGTTAAAGTGATAGTCAAAAGCTGGTTGCTATGTCAATGAAGATCCTTTGTTTATATGGATAGGAGTTGACAAGTTCCTGTATGAGAAAAGTATACGTTTTTCATAGCAGAAACCAAACATAAGGAATGTCACAAAAACGACGAACTCCAGGGAAAAAATGTATATAACATAAATTGTGTGTTTTATTGTGCTCTACATTTTTTGTGAAGTAAGTTTTTGTCCATCTCCTACGGTTTAGCAGTTATTTAAAATTCATCCAGAAGGGCTATTCCCAGAAAATTCAAGATATACATTTCATTTGTCAGGTAAATATGTTTAATATCCGAAATTTTAATCAAAATCGTTAGAGCCATTTTTGAGAAAATCAAAATTTTCGAAAAAAGTTCCATGTAAAGGGTAGTTGGGGGTGGAGGGATTTTTCTCAAAATCTTCGTGTCGCATCCCTGGAAGATACTAAACTTAAATACCAAGTTTGGTGTTTTACCGACTTTTCGTTTTTGAGTTATCGTGTTCACAGACACACGGACACACGGACACACACACACACACACACACTCACACACATACACACACACACACTCACACGGACCTTTTTGTGAAAATGCTTTTTTTTGATATTGGTGACCCTAAAACATTTATTTCCGGTGAAATCTCGGTATCGAATTTTTGGGTGGAGTGCAATACTTTCTCTATACACTATGTACATAGTGCGTATAGAGAAAGTAAAAAAGGTCCGTGTGTGTGTGTCCGTGTGTCTGTGAACACGATAACTCAATAACGAAACGTCGGTAAAATACCAAATTTGCTATTTAAGTTTAGTATCTCCCAGGGATGCGACACGAAGATTTTCAGATAAATCCCTCCACCTCAAACTACCCTTTATATGGAAGTTTTTTCGAAAATTTTGATTTTCTCAAGGATGGCTCTAACGATTTTGATTAAAATTTCGTACATTAAATATATATATCGACAAATAAAATGTATCTCTTGGAATTTCTGGAAATGGCCTCTGAAGACTACTTTATTCTGGACGCATTTTACGGACTTTTGCATAACTGCTAAACCGTAAGAGATGGACAAGAACTTACAATACAAAAATGTAGAGCTCCTTAAAACACATAATTTATTCTATATATATTTTTTTCGTGGGGTTCAGAAATTTTGAGATATTACTTTTTTTTTTACTTCAGCTTTGAAAAACATAGTTTTTTCATGCAGAAATTTGTCAACTCCTGTCCATACAAACAAAGGGACTTCAGTCACATAGCAACCAGCTTTTAACTGTTACTTTAACCTATTGTACCGCCTTAGTTCGCTTCTACTTACAAGGAAGCAAGTAATAAGACTATTTCTGCTTATTTCTTCTAGATTAGATGGAATAAAAAGAGTAATTTGTTGCAGAGATGCAGAGAAAGTCATGTGAATGGAACACATCTGATTTTTTTCTGTTGCTTTCTTTGGGGAGGCGGTTCAGATGGCCTCGAGCATGTAAAATATCGGTATCAAATTTTTGAGCTGAGCATACACTTCCTCCACTACAGTAAGTATGTGGTACAGAATGTAAAAAGAGAATATAGTTGGCAACCTACTTGGAGGTGCAATTGCCCAATTTTATCGGTGTGACCGAGGGAGATTTTCAGGTCCTATTGTATTGATAGGGAGAGTAATGTAATTTATTCTAGTGGCCAGTGGAAATGTTTTATCTCTGTGGTCTCGACTAGAGAGCTGGGGAGAGTGGCCACTGACCGCAAGAGATGCGGATACATTGTTCTGCAGGGGTAACCTCACTTTGTTACAAACAATTCATTTTTCACCCAGTTTAATCTCAATCGCTTCTTTCTGCCCTATTACATCCTTTGCATTATCGCTCACGACTTCCGAAACCTGTAACATTTTAATAACTTGGCAAACCTGATTAATCGACCGCCTCTGGTTGTCTATAATTTATTACACTGCGTGCCTTAGGGGAAAACATCGGCCTCAAAACGAAAAGAGGTGCTTTCTGCTGAAGACTCTTCCAGCGTGTTTGTTTTTTCCTTTCTCTATACGCACAATGCACAAAAATTCGATACCGAGATTTCACCGGAAATATATATTATTTAGGGTCCCCAATATGCTTAAAAAAGCATTTTCACAAAAAGGTCCATGTTGGTGTGTGTGTCTGTGAACACGATAACTCAAAAACGAAAAGTCGGTAAAATACCAAACTTGGTATTTAAGTTTAGTATCTTCCAGGGATGCCACGAAGATTGAGAGAAATCCCCCCACCCCCAACTACCCTCTACATAGAACTTTTTTCGAAAATTTTGATTCTCAAAACTGACTCTAACGATTTTGATTAAAATTTCTTATATTAAACATATTTACCTCTCAAATAAAATGTATATCTTGAATTTTCTGGGAATAGCCTCTGAAGAGTAGTTTATTCTGGATGAATTTTACTGAATTTTGAATAACTAAGTATAATTATCACTAACGGTTCGTTGCGCAATACAACTTATTACTTTCTCCATACGCACTATGTACATAGTGTATAGAGAAGGTATTGCACTCCACCAAAAATTCGATACCGATATTTCACCGGAAATATATGTTCTAGGGTCCCCAATATGCAAAAAAAGCATTTTCACAAAAAGGTCCGTGTGTGTGTGTGTGTATGTGTGTGTGTGTGTCCGTGTGTCTGTGAACACGATAACTCAAAAACGAAAAGTCGCTAAAATACCAAACTTGTTATTTAAGTTTAGTATCTTCCAGGGATGCGACACGGAGATTTTGAGAAAAATTCCCCCACCCCCAACTACCCTTTACATGGAACTTTTTTCGAAAATTTTGATTTTCTCAAAAATAGCTCTAACGATTTTGATTAAAATTTCTTATATTAAACATATTTACCTCACAAATAAAATGTATATCTTGAATTTTCTGGGAATAGCCTCTGAAGAGTAGTTTATTCTGGATGAATTTTACTGAATTTTGAATAACTACTAAACCGTAAGAGATGGACAAAAACTTACTCCACAAAAAATGTAGAGCACGTTAAAACACACAATATATGTTATATACATTTTTTCGTGAGTTAGTCGTTTTTGAGACATTCCTAATTTTTGGTTTCTGCTATGAAAAACTTACACTTTTCTCATACAGGAACTTGTCAACTTCTATCCATACAAACAAAGGAACTTCATTGACATAGCAACCAGTTTTTGACTATCATTTTAACCTTTGGTAGTCCCTTATTTCGCTTCTACTTACAACGAAGCAAGTAATAAGACTATTTCTGCTCAATTTTCCTGATTAGCATAAAGTAAGTAGAAGTCTAAGCTTTTTAAGAATAATTTGTTGCAGGGATACAGAGAAAGTCATGTGAATGGTATACATCAGATTTTTCCAAACTAACTGATATTATTTGTTGAGCCAATGAAAAGGTGCTGGCGTTGATTTGACACTTTTTTTTTTCATTTATATAGCCCCCTTTAACATCTAAAGTCATATCGGGGGCTTCGCAATTGAAACAACTCGTCTGTAGGTTTAAATCATTTTATTTTCGTTAAAAATACACACTTCACCCTTACATACATACTTCCAGACTCTGTGGGGGATAGGGGATAATTCTGGCTAAAGAAAACTTCCCGCCCCACCCGAGAATCGAACCCGGGACCCCCGCTGACCATTCAACCACGGAGACATTAGATAGAACTTATTGTTGCATGAAAGCTTGGCAAATTAATGCCTTATAGTCGATGTATTATCGGGGACTTTGCACTTGCAACAACTGCGCTCACGCATTCGCACACGCACACACACCCCTCTCTTCATCGCCTTCTTCTTCTTCTTCTTCTTCTTCTTCTTCTTCAAAAAAAAATATATATATATATATATGATGTGTTACATTCCCATGACTTTCTCTACATCTCTGCAACAAATTATTGTTAAAAAGCTTAGACTTCTATCTACTTCATGCTAATTGAGAAGAAATTAGCAGAAATAGTCTTATTACTTGCTTCCTTGTAAGTAGAAGCGAAATGAGGGAGTACCATAGGTTAAAGTGATAGTCAAAAGCTGGTTGCTAAGAGACTGAAGTTCGTTTGTTTGTATGGATAGGAGTTAACAAATTCCTGTGTAAGAAAAGTATCTTTTAAAGCTGAAACCGAAAACAAGGAATATCAACTCCACGAAAAATATGTGTATAACATAAATTGTGTGTTTTAAAGTGCTCTACATTTTCTGTGTGGTAAGTTTTTGTCCATCTCTTACGGTTTACCAGTTATGCAAAATTCTATAAAACTCATCTAGAATAAAGTAGTCTTCACAGGCTATTCCCAGAAAATTCAAGATATACATTTAAATTTTTAAGTAAATATCTTGAATAATCAAAATCGTTAGAGCAGTTTTTAAGAAATAAAAAATTTAAAAATGTTTTCCATGTAAAGGGAATTTGAGTGTGGCATCCTTGGAAGATACCAAGTTAGGTTTTTAACGGTATTTTCATTTTTGAGCTATGCTGCCCATAGGCACACACACGGACCTTTTTGTAAATTTTTTTTTGATTCAGGGGGTCTCAAAACATATATTTCCGGTGAAATCTCGGTATCAAATTTTGGATGCACTATGTACGTAGTACGTATAGAGAAAGTAAAAATGAAACAGCGTGATCAGAATTGACAGGGCCACTACTATATTAAGGTAGGCTGCATGTTATTCTTCAATAACGTTTATATTTGCGTTTGTGTGTTGTGCAGGTATTCCTTCCAGGGTTCACGAGCTGGGAACTCAATCTTGATATCTAAAGGGATGCAGCGCGTACGGCGAAGATGGGTCTAGACACATCTGCATTTTATCAGTAATTATTTTGGATAGGTAGAGCCAACTGAAAAATTCAATGCCATAGTCGGGATTTGAAGCACTGATCTCCCTGTCTATAGCCGGTTGCTCTGCCACTGAGCTCCCATAGAACTGAATTTCTTAGCTGACTCGCATGTTTCCCGGTAAACCACAAGGTAATCTCAAATCACCTTGTGATTTACCGGGAAACATGCGAGTTAGTTGAGAAATTCAATGCTATGCCGGTTTGTTGCCATGGTAGCTCAGTGGCAGAGCAACCGGCTAGAGATCGTGGTTCAAAACCCGGATATTGCATTGAATTTTTAAGTCTGACTCTACCTATCCAACTATTTTTTTCTTTTTTTTTTAATTTATTGTTTATTTTGTTATATCTTACAATAAAACTATGAATATACATCACTTTGGTATCACATATTTAACTGGTTACAAACACACTACTGTATTCTATTGCAGTTAATGAATTAAGATCAATCAAAAAAGTTTTTATACATCTGGTAAGATTTTGCAGAGTATTACAGAAGAGCCTGGCATGCTCTGTTTTCATATAAATTACATACTCCGTTAAATTCACGTATTCATAAAGTTGCTGTACATATTACATTGTGTTCGCTATTAACCACAACGTGAACTTATGTCTTGAAGTCTGTGTTAAAAAAAAATTGTGGTCGAAGAAGAATATTTAGAGGGCACCTGCAACTGGTATTGGGTGACTTTGTCCTGAATATTATTTTTTTTTTTTGCGTTTTTTTTTTTTAATGATTTATTGATCGATCAGCGCATGTGCGCTCTACAGATCATTGATTTTAGACATTATTTACATGCATGATACTGAATAACATTGAAATGAGGTAAGCCCCATTGGGCCCCTCATAAGTAGGTACATTTGTTTGTTTTTATTTTACAAAAAGTCTTGCTGTGAGAGCTGGTCCAGTGGTAAGCGACTCTTGATGCGAGTTGGATAGCTAGATTTTCTGCCAAGAGAATAGTGAATGGCTCCTGAGACGTCTTTTAGCTTGCTTTAAAACTGTTCGGCTTGTGAAGAAATTGACTGTTGAATGATGCTGATTCCAGTTTCTCTATGTAGTTGACTATTTCTGGTGCATTCGTTGAGATTCGCAATATTTTGTTTTGAAATGTCTGGATACGTTTGATTTCAGAAGGACTAGTTCCTCCCCAAACTGGACAAGCGTATAGTAGCAGTGGTCTTAATAGAGTCGTGTAAAGTAGTGTGCAGTTTTTTAGTTTGAGTGAAGATCTTTTGTTGAGGAGGGGGTAGAGTTTTGCCAGTCTTGCTCGGGCTAGTTTAAGTTTGTTGCTTATATGTGGTTTCCATGTGAGTCGTCGATCCAGGAGTACACCGAGATATTTCACTGTTTCTGTATTAGTTTTCCAGGGTATCTGTTTCGCTGGGAGCGTTACTGGTGGTGGATAGTTTTGTCTGCATAGTGTAAAGACCATTGCTTCACATTTTTGCTGGTTGAGCGAAATACGTCAGTTGTCTAGCCAGGGCATAATTAAGTTTAAGACCTCTTAACGACAAAGTAGCTTCGGCGTTATTGTGTGGGTCAGTTGGTCCGGTTAGGGTGGAACCTAGTGGCATTTCCCTACCTTTTGATGTCTTTGCTGCTCCGGTTTTAGCTCAGGTTGTTTCTCTTCATCGGGGAACATAAATTACTCGGTACAAGCCGTGGTACAGAAGGAAATACAAGAGGTAGTGAAGAAGAATAACATTAATCAGTGGTTCGTAAATATTATTGAAGAACATTGCATGGTTATAGTATTACACTGTCTAAACCCCAACCGTTGACAACCAAGTGACTCCTGAAAACATATGGGTGATGATTATACATCTGGGGAACGCAAAACCATGACTTCTTGTTCTCAACCGCGATGAGCAATCTGGCGAAGAACTGTCCAAAACGGTTGTGAATTTTAAACTTAAACATCCTTCTGTATGAATAGCGTCCCTTCTTGTTATTGGTTACATGTACTTGTGCCTATATTCCCTAAAGCAACTCAACGTTAAACAAATGACATGGGCAATAACCTTTTTAGAATGTTTCCTTTTGAAAGCTCAACTCACAATACTTCAATGTCTTGCTAACGGAAAACTGAGCATTTACAGTGAAAACCACGTTTTAAACCTTGTCGTCTTAGCGTGTAAAATATTAACAAAATAGAAATATTCACAAATAAAATAATGGTTAAGGCAAAGATTATTCCCCTTACTAAGATATTACTATATACAAAGGCTATCTATTTAACTAAGTATAAGTATCACTAACGGTTCGTTGGGCAATACAACGTATTACTTTCTCCATACGTACTATGTACATAGTGTATAGAGAAAGTATTGCACTCCACCAAAAATTCGATACCGAGATTTCACCGGAAATATATGTTCTAGGGTCCCCAATATCCAAAAAAAAGCATTTTCACAAAAAGGTCCGTGTGTGCGTGTGTGTGTGTGTGTGTGTGTGTGTGTGTGCGTGTCCGTGTGTCTGTGAACACGATAACTCAAAAACGAAAAGTCGGTAAAATACCAAACTTGGTATTTAAGTTTAGTATCTTCCAGGGGTGCGACACGAAGATTTTGAGAAAAATCCCCCCACCACCAACTACCCTTTACATGGAACTTTTTTCGAAAATTTTGATTTTCTCAAAAATGGCTCTAACGATTTTGACTAAAATTTCGGATATTAAACATATTTACCTGACAAATGAAATGTATATCTTGAATTTTCTGGGAATAGCCTCTGAAGAGTAGTTTATTCTGGATGAATTTTACTGAATTTTGAATGACTGCTAAACCTTAAGAGATGGACAAAAGCTTACTACACAAAAATGTAGAGCACTTTAAAACAGACAATTTATGTTATATACATTTTTTTCGTGGAGTTCGTCGTTTTTGTGACATTCCTTATTTTTGGTTTCCGCTATGAAAAACGTATACCTTTCTCATACAGGAACTTGTCAACTCCTATCCATATAAACAAAGGAACTTCATTGACATAGCAACCAGCTTTTGACTATCACTTTAACCTACGGTTGTCCCTTATTTCGCTTCTACTTACAAGGAAGCGAGTAATAAGACTATTTCTGCTATTTTTTTCTGATTAGCATAAAGTAAATAGAAGTTTCAGCTTTTTAAGAATTATTTGTTGCAGGGATATGGAGAACGTCATGTGAATGGTACACATCAGATTTTTACATATTATTGTTAGTTACATAATGTCGATGGTTTAAGTGGATATAGAAGAGTTACTATCTCAAACTATAGAGATTTAACCGTAGTTTCTATCCAACTCGTGACCTACACACGGCTTGTGTGAAAAACAATTATTCCATTAATTATTTTGTTAGAATATCTATAGTAGGTACGGAGGCTCTCCGTATAACACGTGGGGCTTATCTTGAAGACAAACGCCTGCTTCAATGCAAATATGTACGTTTCATTTTCACGAGCACACTCAACTAATATACGAGATACGTCCAGAAAATAAGTTCCGTTTGGTAATAAAATTAAATTGTGTACAGATACAGAATAATTATTTATTGCACAAAATTCTACAACTCTTAAACTACTTTTCCACATAACTGCCGAAATTTTGCAGGCATTTGTCATAGCGTGGCACAAGTTTTTGTATAGCTTCTTCATAGAAGATTGCCGCCTGTGTCTTCAAAAAGTTGGAAACATTTTCTTTCAGCTCTTCGTCATTGTTGAAGTGTTGACCGCCAAGGAAAGACTTGAGATGTAAGAACAGATGAAAGTCGCTAGGAGCGAGGTCAGGGCTTTACGGAGGATGGTCAAACATGTCCCAGCCAAATCCCTGTAGGAGGTTTTTCGCCCAATTTGCAGTGTGTGGTCGTGCGTTGTCGTGAAGAAAAACATAACGGGTTAAAAACTGAAGTGCACTACCCATCCGTTTTGTTTTGTGTTGCTCAGTAACAATCTTTGGTACCCAACGTGAGTAAAGTTTACGAAATTTCAGTTTTTCATTAACAATTTCGTGAATTAGTGATCGTGAGCTTTGGGGAAATTCCATAGCGAGAGCACTAATTGTAAAGTTGAGGTTTTCCTGGATCTTGTCATCAATCGCGTGAACAGTTCTTCTGTAACCAAAGATGGACGCCCACTTCGTTCTTCATCGTGCACTTCACTTTGTCCTTCATTGAACTGTCGGACCCATCTTCTCACCATTGAATCACTCATCGCAGTTTGTCCGTCAACTTCGCAAATTTGCCGATAAATTTCAATTAGTTTCACTTTCCTAGCAATTAGAAAACGAATCACAGATCTGATTTCACAAGCGGCAGGATTTTCAATCAACACCGACATTGTAAACAAAGCGTATGTGGCTGACAGCGATCTCAAAATGGCGCACGTTTCTTTTCCTTGATACAGAGCGTCTACCGCTTATGTGCGGAACTGCAATCGCAGCGCTGCAGCGGAGACAAATTGAAACGGAACTTACTTTCTGGACGTACCTCGTATTTATGTTATGGTGGAGATGCTTCCGTGATTAAGCGAGGTTTATCGCTTGGAGCTTGGTGACGCATGTAGGTTGCATGAGATGGTTAATGCTAGAGTTTTCCTAGTTGCTACATAACGATAGAGTCCGCAGATATAGGCCAAAAAATCATTTAAATCTGATATATTACATTCACATGCCTTTCTCTATATCTCTGCAACAAATTATTTTTAAAAAGCTTATGCTTCTATTTACTTCCTGCTAATCGAGAAAAAATTAGCAGAAATAGACTTATTACTTGCTTCCTTGTAAGTAGAAGCGAAATAAGGAAGTACCATAGGTTAAAGTGATAGTCAAAGGCTGGTTGCTATGTGACTGAAGTTCCTTTGTTTGTATGGACACGAGTTCACAAAGTCCTGTATGAGAAAGTACTTTTTTTTTATAGCTGAAACCAACAAAAAGGAATATCTCAAGAAGAATCACCTCCACGAAAAAAATGTATTTAACATAAATTGTGTGTTTTAATGTGCTCTATATTTGCGGTGTGGTAAGTTTTTGTCCATTTCTTACGGTTTAGCAGTTATGAAAAATTCCGTAAAATTGACCCTGATTAAAGTAATCTTCAGAGGCTATTCCCAGAAAATTCAAAACATACACTTTATTTGAAAGATAAATATATTTACTATACGATATTTTAATCTAAATCGTTAGAGCCATTTTTTATAAAATCAAAATTTTCGAAAAAGGTTCCATGTAAAGAGTAATTTTGGTTGGGGGGGATTTTTCTCAAACTCTTCGTGTCGCATCCGTGGGAGATACTAAACCTAAATACCAAGTTTGGTATTTTACAGACTTTTTGTTTTCGAGTTACCGTGTTCAAAGGCACATGGACACACATTTTTCTGAAAATACTTTTTTTTTGGATACAGGGGACCCTAAAACACGCATTTCCGGTGAAATTTCGGTATCGAATTTTTTAGTGGTGTGCAATACCTTCTCTAATCACTATGTACATAGTACGTATAGAGAAAGTAAAGATGGAACACATAAGATTTTTTATTTATGTATTTTTTTTCTTTTGAATCTCTATTATAACACCACTATTTTATTTGTGAGTATTGCCTCTAACGTCTATAAGAGAGCTGCAAACGGGAATCCAGCAACATGTTGTTCACAGCATGCACTATTAGAATTCATTTCATTGAGGCTTTGAGATTTTCAGATCTTTCATACACGCGCATGCACAACATAAAGAAATTAATGTTAAAATGTACAAACTTTCGTAGAGGTACCTTCACCTATCAATCACCGTGAGGTTAGAATAGAGCCAGTCAACTCATCTACGTACCTATTTCATGCTTTTAATTACCAAAACTCTTATAATACACGAAGAAACACTATCAAAGTAAACGGCTATGCGTCCATCAGTCAACAGGACAAGACATATCTCAGTTGATATCTGAATAACACCAAAAGAACAGCTATTGCCGGCGCAAAACTTCTTGAATCGTGACCCTGACCGCCAACCCAGCTACCGAGCCTAGCTTATCGGAGTTTGTGCTGTGATACTTTGCTTACTTAAAGTCACAGCGAGAAACTTTGTATAGTCTGCATCGAAGGTGTTCCGCATGTGTTTGTATTCAAAGTGGACAGTAAATAGTGTTCATTTTATTTTTTTAACCATGGCTCCTACGTTTTCAAAGTTAAGTGGCAAAGTATTACTTGGTCAGAGCAAAGAAATAATTGTAAACATCCTTGACTTAATGAAAAAATGCAGAGATGAAGTAAGAAAATGTATGTTCTCCGAGTTCTTCAAAAGCCTGGTGAAAGTGGACGAAAGACTAGGCAAGGCAACTTCACTTCACTACGTTCCGTTACCAGGGTTCTCAAAGATAAGAAAGAAAGAAAAATAAAACTTAATATATCACTTTTAAATTAAAATATGTGGAACAGTTGTGTCGCCAGCGAATTGCAGAAATTGGCAGGCCACAATGGGAACATTTATGTCGACATCTTGAAAATCACTAGAAAGAATGGTAGAAAATCAAAAAGAATTCTAATCCAGGATAATGGTGCAGAAAGTAGCGATAACATTGATGGTGACAATGTCATGAGCGAAGACGAAGGACTGTCAGGTGTGGAAGAATTGGAGGCAGACGATTGACATTGTTTATATAGTAGGCCATTTGTATAGATGTTTTGTAGATATGAATATACATATGAAAACACATGTTTATGGGTGCATCGCCGTATAGTGCAGGTGACAGATATTTGACATTGACTGTGACAGGCACTCTTCCAGCATGCATGAATCGACTGGTGAACTGCTTATCTGAAAGTACAACTCGCTTCCTAGCTCTCATTAGGATTTTCACATGTCCAGGTCTATTGCGCCAGTTTTACAGGCTTTTTTAAAGTGAAGATGAATAATATTGCACCAACTCTCCTCTCGGTTTACTTCTCTATCTACTATTTGCTTCATCCAAAAGGTAAACTTAGAAAGTGTGTACCATCCTTTTAACTTTTAATGCAAGTTTAACTTGCAACAAGAATTACTGTCAACTTTTGATTCAGTCTTAGCAACCTGAAAAGACGAATATCGAGCAAGTAAGTTTAAGTTCCCTGGAACCTGAGATCACGTGAGCGTCATTTCGTAAATTCACTCGTTCATAAGACCAGCCAGGTTAAAGGAAGCTAAACTAAAAGAAATAAGGGACTACCATAGGTTAAAGTGATAGTCAAAAGCTATATCAATGAAGTTCCTTTGTGTATATGGATAGGAGTTGACAAGTTCCTGTATGAGAAAAGTATGTTTTTCATAGCAGAAACCAAAAATAAGGAATGTCTCAAAAATGACGAACTCCACGAAAAAAATGTATATAACGTAAATTGTGTGTTTTAATGTGCTCTACATTTTTTGTGTAGTAAGGTTTTGCCAATCTCTTACGGTTTAGCAGTTATTCAAAATTCAGTAAAATTCATCCAGAATAAACTACTCTTCAGAGGCTATTCCCAAAAAATTCAAGATATGCATTTTATTTGTCAGATAAATATGTTTAATATACGAAATTTTAATCAAAATCGTTAGAGCCGTTTTTGAGAAAATAAAAATTTTCGAAAAAAGTTCCATGTAAAGGGTAGTTGGGGGTGAGGGATTTTTCTCATAATCTTCGTGTAGCATCCCTGGAAGATACTAAACTTAAATACCAAGTTTGGTATTTTACCTACTTTTCGTTTTTGAGTTATCGTGTTCACAGACACACGGACACACACACACACGGACACACGGACCTTTTTTCGAAAATGCTTTTTTTAGATAAAGGGGACCCTAAAACATATATATTTCCGGTGTCAAATTTTTTTGGTGGAGTGCAATACATTCTTTATACAATATAAAAAAAATTATTATCCAAATGGAAGGCGAGATGTAGTACTGTGTGTGAACACGATAGCTCAAAAACGAAAAGTTGGTATTTAAGCTTAGTATCTACCAGGGTTACGACTATCCTTTACAGGGAACTTTTTTTTTCGAAAATTTTGATTTTCTCAAAAATGACTAACGATTTTGATTAAAATTTCTTATATTAAATATATTTACCTGAGAAATAAAATGTATATCTTGAATTTTCTAGGAATAACATCTGAAGACTAATTTATTCTGGATGAATTTTATGGAATTTTGCATAACTGCTAAACCGTAAGAGATGGATAAAATTTGGCCACAAAAAATGTAGAGCACGTTAAAACACACAATTTATCTTGCATGCATTTTTTCCGTAAGGTCGATCATTTTTGAGTTACTCCTTGTTTTTGGTTCCAGCTTCGAAAAACTTATAATTTTCTCATGCAGGAATTTGTCAACTCCTGTCCATACAAACAAAGGAACAGCAGTCACATAGCAACCAGCTTTTGACTATCACTTTAACCTATGTTACTCCCTTGTTTCGCTTCTACTTACAGGGAAGCAGGTAATAAAACTAGTTCTGTTAATTTTTTCTCGCTTAGCATGAAGTAAATAGAAGCCTAAGCATTTTAACAATAATTTGTTGCAGAGATGTAGAGAAAGTCATGTGAATGGAACACATAAGATATTATTACTTTCTCTACACGTACTATGTACATAATATATAGAGAAGGTATTGTAATGTACTCAAAAATTCGATACCGAAATTTCACCGGAAATACATATTTTGGGTCCCCTGAATCCAAAAAAAGAATTTTTGGAGTAAGTTCCGTGTGTGCGTGTGTGTGTAGACAGCATAGCTCAAAAACGAAAAGACCGTTAAACACCAAACTTGGTATTTAAGTTTGGTATCCTCCAAGGATGCGACACGCAGATTTTCAAGAGAATTTTGATTTTCTCAAAAAAGGCTCTAACGATTTTGGTTAAAATAATCGTATATTAAAGATATTTACCTGACAAATAAAATGTATATTTTGAATTTTTTGGGAATAGCCTCTGAAGACTACTTTATTCTGGATGAATTTTACGAAATTTTGCATAACTTCTAAACCGTAAGAAATGGACAAAAACTGACCACCTAAAAATGTAGAGCACATTAAAACACACAATTTATGTTATATACATTTGTTTCGAGTAGTTGATAGTTTTTGAGATGTACCTTGTTTTTAGTTTTAGGTTTAAAAAACTTGACTCATACAGGAATTTGTCAACTCCTGTCCATACGAAACAAAGCAACTTCAGTCACTTAGCAACCAGCTTTTGACTATCCTTTTAACCTATGGTACCGTCTTATTTCGTTTCTACGTACAAGGAAGCAAGTAATTTCTGCTGGTTTTTTCTCGATTAGTAGAAGTAAATAGAATCCTAAGTATTTTAACAATAATCAGATTTTATTTTTTGTTGCAATTCAACCCGTTAGAGATACCCCGAGTAACTTTTCATGAATATCACTTCTGCACTTTAAATTTAATTTTTTATATAATCAAGAAAAGTAATTAATATTGGGAAATATCGAAACGTTGTATCTGAGAGTGGCAGTCAGCTCTATGACAAATCTCGAGGAAAGGGAACTGCGCAGTGATGGTATCCAGTAGTTCGCGAAGACAAAGTTTAGACCAAGGACGACCTAACTGGCACCAGCTGCAGAAACAATGTCATTCGGGCGCTAATAAATGCGCAAAAGTTATTTTCAGTTGAGTCAAAAGGGGAAGCAGGAAACAGAAAGCAAAATAGCAAAACTGTGTCGGTTTCGTTCGCTTTACTACGGATAGTAATTAGGGGAAGGGTAGCATACCATCCAAAAATTTGATGTCGAGATTTCACCGAAAATATGTTTTGAGGATCTCTGAATAAAAAAAAATATGGTGTGTTACACTCACTTGACTTTCTCTAGCTACTCTATAAACAAACTTCTTACAAAAGATAATTCTTCTTTAAACACCATACTAATCGAGATAAGCAATAGCAGAATTTTGTTAATTAGTTCCTTATAAGTGGAATAGAACTAAGGAAATGCGCTTGGCTAAAGTGATAGTCAAATGTTTTAAAAGCTGTCGTTATGCGATTGTCATTGCAAATCGCTTCTTTGCTTGGCCAGGAGTAGAACGAAAGAAAAACAGACACTATGCTAAAATGACTGTCAAATGTTTTAAAAGCTATCGTTATGCGATTGTCATTGCAAATCGCTTCTTTTCTTGGCCAGGAGTAGAACGAAAGAAAGACTGGCTCTCCCCTCTGAGAAAAGTGTATATACTTCACAACTGAAACTAATAACAAAGGATAAGCTCCACGAAAAACTGTATTTTAACAAAATCTACATTTTTTGTGCCGTAAGCTTTTGTCTATCTCTTATGGTTCACTAATTATACCAAACTAAGTAAAATCCATCCAGAATAAACAGGTTTTTAGAAGCTATTCCCAGATATAAAGAATTTTAATAATTGGTATTTTATTTCAAAATCGTTAAGAGCATTTTTTAGAAAATCAAAATTGCGAAACTTTTTCCATGTAAAGGGTAGTTACGGGTGTGGGGATTTATTTGAAAATCTTCGTGTCGTATTCTTGGAAGATACCAAACTAACGAGTAAATAACAAGTTTGGTATTCAACGGTATTTTCGTTTTTGAGCTATGCTGTCCACAAACACACACACACACGGACCTTTTTCTGAAAATTTGGATTCTGGGGGACCCAAAACATGTGCCTCCGGTGAAATCTCGGTATGGAATTTTTGGGTGCAATACAATACCTTCTCTATATACTATGTAAATAGTACGTGTAGAGAAAGTAAAAATCTGATGTGTTCCATTCACATGATTTTCTCTATATCCCTACAATAAATTATTGTTAAAAAACTTATTCTTCTATTTACTTAATACTAATAGAGAAAAAAATTAGCAGAAACGTTGTTATTATTTGCTTCCTTGTAAATAGAAGGGGAATAAGGGAGTACCTTAGGCTAAATCGATAGTCAAATGTTTTAAAAGCTTGTTGCTATATGATTGTAATACATTGTTTTGTATCGACAGGAGTTGATAAATTCCCGTATGGAATATCTCAAAAACGGTCAACTCCACGAACAAAAATGTATATAACAAATTGTGTTTTAACGATATCTACACTCTATCTACAGTATTTTGTTCCCTATCTCTTACGGTTTATGAGTTATGCAAAATTCCGCAAAATTCATCCAGAATAAACATGTCTTCAGAGGTTATTCCCAGAAAATTTAAGATATTTTAATGACAAAATGTATATCTTAAATATAAGAGATTTTAATGAAAATCGTTAGAGCCATTTTTTATAATATCAAAATGTTCGACATTTTTTCATGTAAAGGTTAGTTGGGGGTGGGGAGATTTTGTTTTAAATATTCGTATCGGATCCTTGAAAGGTAGCGAAATTACACACACACACACATGCCCTTTTTGGGTTCAGGGACTCTCAAAACGTGTATTTACGGTGAAATCTCGGTATCAAACTTTTGGGTGCAATGCAAAACCTTCTCTATAATATGTACATAGTACGTATAGAGAAAGTAAAAAAAAAGGTTTTTGAAAACGGTCCGTGTGTGTGTGTGTGTGTGTGTGTGTAAATGCGCGCGCGTCTGTGAATGGAGTAATTGTAAAAATCTGATGTGTTACACTCACATGACTTTCTCTAGCTGCTCTACAAACTTCTTACATAAGATTATTCTTCTTTCTGCACCTTGCTAATCGAGGTACTCATTAACACAATGTTCTTATTATTTAGTTCCGTATAAGTAAAAAGAAAATAAGGGAATACACTAGGCTAAACCAATAGCCAAATATTTTAAAAGCTATCGTTATGCGATTGTCATTACAAATCGCTTCTTTTCTTGGCCAGGAGTAGAACCAAAGAAAAACGGACACAGCCGTCTGAGAAAAGTATAAGTACTTCACAACTGAAATTAATAACAATGAATACCTCCAAAACGGTAAGCTCCACGAGAAAAATGTATATGACATAATTTGTGTATTTTAACAAGATCTAAATTTTTTGTATAGTAAATGTTGGTCTGTCTCTTACAGTCTACTAGTTATAACAAATTAAGAAAAATTCATCCCGAATAAACAGGTCTTCAGAAGCTATTCCCAGAAATTTCAAGATATACATTTTATTTGTCTTTAATATATGATATTTTAATCAAAATCGTTAGAGCCATTTTCAAGAAAATCAAAATTTTCGAAAAAAGATCCATGTAAAGGGTAGTTTGGGGTGGGGGTATTTTTCTCAAAATCTTCGTGTCCCATCCCGTGAAGATACTAAAAGTTTGGTATTTTAGCTACTTTTCGTTTTTGAGTTATCGTGTTCAAAGACACACACACACACACACACACACACTCACCTTTTTGTGAAAATGCTTTTTTTGGATACAGGAGACCCTAAAACATATATTTCCGGTGAAATCTCGGTATCGAATTTTTTAGTGGAATACAATACTTCTCTATCCCTATGTACATTGTACATACGGGGCTAGAGAACGTAAAAATCAAAGTCGAATAAATACTACATTTTCAAGAAAGAATCCCCGCCCAAACTACTCTTTCCACGGACATTTTTCGGAATGTTTGATTTTCTCAAAAATGGATACAACGGTTTTCATAAATGCATTAAACTAAATATACCACGAAAAAATATCTATTATTTCCGGTGAAGTCTCGATTTAGAACTTTTTGGTGGAGTACAATACCTTCTCTATAGACTATATACAAAGTACGTGTAGAGAAAGTAAAAAAAAAACTATTGTGTATAAATTTTCCGAGTGATAGATCCAAAGAGAAACACATTTGAGCAGCATGTTGTTTTATCTCACCAGTAAAGCACATATCGAATTGTCAATTCGACCTGCACTTACAGCGCATATTGAATGATGCTCTATCCACAACGTCATACCGCAATAATCCAACAGAGTTCACAATTGGAGCGTGTTAGGGATTTACTAGCTTTCTGCGGCCCCAAATGGGATCAGCATAATAAACACAATCCAGTTATACAAACACTAGCTTACGTGTATTAAAATCATCCATATCTAACACTCTTCCACTTATTGGGATGGGTGCAGATCTAGCTTAAAATCTGTCGTTGACAAACTCGTCAAAACAACAGGGAACATCAGCCATGGTAATGGACTGAATTCTATCTCCTTCCATTAACTATTAACACTGACAAACTGCATAAATTCTAAACCTCCACGTGAGAAATGTAATAGGATAAATGCGCTTAGTAATCAATGCACTGAAAAACCTTATCTAGACTTCCTGTTTCCCGTTGTCTGCTAAGAGCTGGTGCGGTAACGTGGTTACGGGTTCGTATCCGTATTACAATGTACATAGGGATAGAGAAATATTGTATTCCACCCAAAAATTCCATGTCGAGATTTCACCATAAATACATGTTTTAGGACCCCCTGAGTCCAAAAAAAAGCATTTTCAGAAAAAGGTCCGTGTGTGTCTGTGGACAGCATAGCTCAAAAATGAAAAGGCGGTTCAACACCAAACATGATATTTAGGTTTGGTATCTTCCAAGCATGCGACACGAAGAAAATCCCCCCATCCGTAACTACCCTTTACATGGAACATTTTTCGAAAATTTTGCTTTTCTTAAAAATGGTTCTAAGGATTTTGATTACAATATCACACATTAAAGCTATTTCTATCACAAATAAAATGTATATCTTGAATTTTCTGGGAATAGCTTCTAAAGACCTGTTTATTCTGGATGAATTTTGCTTAATTTAGAGTAACTAATAAACCGTAAGAGATAGAAAAAAAAAACTTACTGTACAAAAAATGTAGATTTCATTAAAATACACAAGCTAAGTCAAACATTATTTTCGTAGAACTTACCGTTTCAGAGTTATTCCTTGTTATTAGTTTCAGTTGTGGAGTACTTATACTTTTCACAGACGGGAGTGTTCGTTTTTCTTTTGTTCTACACCTGGCCAAGCAAAGAAGCGATTTGTAATGACAATCACATAACGACAGTTTTTAAAATATTTGACTATCACTTTAGCCTAGTGCATTCCCTTAGTTCCAGTCTACTTATAAGGAACTTTGTAACAAAATTCTGCTAATGTTTATCTCGATTATGTGGTGTTGTAACGACAATTAACTTTTGCAAGACTTTTGTTTGTAGAGTAGCTAGAGAGAGTCATGTGAGTGTAACATCAGATTTTTATTATTAGGAATAGTGTGGATATGAGGGTGCTCTAGCTCAGGATTTTTACTAGCATGGAAAGTATTTCAGGGTGTGGTACGACACAAGTACTTTGTTCAGTTACTTCGGCCTTTTTCCGCTGTCGAACACACACGCATTCCTCTTAATTTTCTCCTGTGAAACTATACTTTACTGATCACGACTCTTATTATTTATTCATTTTGATACAGTGATATCGTCCGTACTCTGGTGTGTATTACAATAACTATTTCCCTCACAACTAAAGGTAGCATATCTTTGCTCTGCCAGTATTCTGCGCCAAGTGCCTCAAAAAGTGCCCTAGCCAGCGGAGAGAATTGTCTTCTTTTCCGTTATGTTCCCCTCGGGCAGTGTCCTCTCATCCCTTCGAGGCAATGCTCTACCCTAACGGTATACGGTGCTACCAGCTCGTGACAACTCGGCTACTTATACGTGTTTGAAATATTTCTTCCCTTCCCATTTTCAATGTACATTTATATTTCCTTTCTTGATATAATTTATATTATTAGCTATCATTTATCTTTCCCTTCTGAATAACTCTTTGTCCCGTGACAGAGCTGTAGGTTTTCTACCTCTTACATCTTTTTAACCTTCTCTGCTACCTACCTATTATGTGAGAAGTATTACATTCCACCAAGAATCCAAAATCGAAATTTCACAGAATACACGTTTTGACTCTTCATAATAAAAAGGTTGGAAAAAAGGGTCTTGTGTCAATTTTTAAACCGAAATATGTTTTTTAAAGGTTTAGTGAAGTAAATGATAAAGTTATTAAGGGATTTTAGTATATGCATATGTTAAGACTGTACATCATAACTAAAAACAGAAAAATGATTAACTATACTTGAATTTAGTATCCATTAAAGATACAACACAAAGATTTTAAAAAAAAAATTCACCCACCCCAAACTACACTTTACATATAATTTTTTTCAAAACTTTCGATATACTCAAAAATGGATTTAATGACTTTGATTAAAATACCGCATATAAAAATATTTACCTGACAAGTAAAATGTGCAACATTAACATCAATTTTTCTACTTGTGCTGCAATAAATTATTCTTCAAGGTTTACTTTTAATTAACGATTATCAACATCAGCAGAACTGGTATGAATACCTATTATTTCACTATACAAGAAGAATAAAGAAGTATAATAAATTAAAAACCGAGTTACATCCTTTAAAAACCAGTCGCTATATGAAGACGTTCTTTTTTCTTTACCAGAAGAAAGAAAAACGAACAACGCTTCTAATGAAGAGAAGTCTAAGTATTGAAAAGTTGAAACAATGACATGGAATATCTGTTCTACAAAAATTGTACAAGACATGAAGTTTGATTTTAACGAGAACTATAGTTTTTGTTTATCTTTTCCAGTTTACCAGTTATACAAAAGTTATTCAGAATGAACAAGTCTGCAGAGGGATTCACAGAAAATTCAATATACATTTTTGATAATGTCTTAAACATGTGTTATTTAGTAAAAATCGTTAGGAAATTTAGGACAGCATAAACATTTTGAAAAAAAAAACTGTGTAAAGATTAGTTTGGGGTGCTTTTTTTTATCTTTGTGTAGCATCCTTTGAAAATTTAACCAATTATTTGTTTTTGAGTTATGTTCTTTTCTCTGTCTGTCTGTCTGCCTCCCTCCCTCTCTCTCTCTCTCTCTCTCACACACACACACACACACACACATATACAGACACACACATACTTGCCAACTAGCTGAAATTAAAACTATCGTACAGCAAAACGCAATTATTTGGTGTTACATAAAACTTACAAAGGATGAAGTGCTCAGTACATTTAATGAACAAAAATGTTTAATATAAATAGAAAATCTATTTTAAAGTATCTCCTTCTACCACAGATGAACACTAGTATATGGTAGCATAGAATACTTTCTAGGCTAAACCTAAATTTGTGTTCCATATGTCAAGTCTCATATAACAGAAATCTGTAATAACTTTATATTTCATTCACATGACTATCTACCCATTCGTTCACAAAATATCCTTTAAACATGCAATAAATTACTTCACGCTAATCCAGAAAAAAATATTTGCAAAAATACATGTATTAAATATTTATTTGTTATTTATGGACGCTCTTTAACTACTGTGGTTCTCAGCGTCCCGTTCTATATTGGGCGTGAAAGACCACTTAAGTTTGCTCAGAGGCTTGAGGTTCTTTTACGTGACGTAAATCTATGACACGGGACCAACGGCTTTACTTGCCTTTCGAAGGAAGCCATGCTAAGGATTTTTTACACCCAAGAAAAGCCATCGCCCTCCGCCGGGTTTGAATCCGCGACCTTTAGTATCTGAACACTAAGTACATAGTACGTATAAAGAGTTTTTGAAGCATAGACTACTAAATCTATCATAGTAACTGAAAACTCCCCAAGGGTGACAGAGTTTGATGAATGTTTCCGCTGTACTTTAAGCTTCATACAGTTTTTTTTACGTAATAGTGAAGAAAGCTAGTTCGGCACAGAATACGTTACCTGCAGTAGAACGAATTTTGTCACTGAAAAAGTTAAGACTTTTAAATAGGATAATAACCTATTGGTTGCACAGATAGAGAAACCCAAGAGCACTGACTCTCATGATGTAATTCATTCATATAAACCCGAACAAAAACTCTGTCTCATACTCTTTTCAGATTCCAAATCGGCCCTAATGGCAACTCAAAATATTTATACAGACAACCAACTTACCCAAAATGTTCAAATTTCCTTTAATCAGGCCTTAGAATAAGGAAAACAAGTGATCCTTTGTTGGGTTCCTACTCATCAACAAATTGCCGTTAACGAGAAAGCAGACGTGGCAGCAAAAACTGCTCTTCGGAAACCTGTGTGCAACACTGACATTCCAGTGCACCATTCAGACTTCTCCATTTACTAAAATCAACAATGCCTGCAAAACTCAATGGTCTCAACATCAAGGAACTAAGCTACACTCAGTTAGAGGATCCTCCGCTGCTGTTTGCTGTTTTAAAAACCTAAATAGGAAACATCAAACCATTATTACTCGGCTGAGAATTGGCCACACAGCTGACTCATGCCTACTTGATCACCAAAGACGCCCAACCTCAGTGTACAACTTGCAATACTCCACTGACTGTGTCTCAACATACTTTCAGAATGCCGCCGTTATAATCCCCAGAGGAAAAAGTACAAAATCACTGGTGATATAAAAGTACTAAATAATGAAACCATGTATAAAAATGTTATGTTCCTAAAAGTTATCAATATATACAGTTTAATCTAAAATTGTAATAAACATTAACACAGCTTTTATTTGATTTCGTTCACAAAAATGTTATTAATATATTATAGATCATTAAACTTAAATATATCTGTACAGTTTAATATTACTCTAAATTAACTTCATAAGAAGTAATTTTGTATTCATTGTTACTTATTAATTAGCACAATTTGTATTGTATTCTAATGTATCTTTATAACCATCCTGCAATAATTGTCATCATAATGTATCAGTGTTTCAGTCGTGATAATATTTTTAAGAGTCAAAGCGACTATAAATAAATATTAATAAAAATACCTCTGTCTCCGTGCTAAAGCAGAGAGAACGTTGACAGTACTGCTCAGAAATCATAGGAATGAAATTAAAAAGAAGGCTGAAACACAGAAAGTAAACAGATCATTTTAATAAACTATTGAAGGTACTCAAAATGGTTACCTTTAACTTCGATACCTTTTATGCGTTGCCTATTTATGCGATATCACACATTGAAAAGAGTTCAAACTTTGGCTAAATTTGTGTTTTCGTGTCCGCAAGAAACTTGTTTAAGATATCCGATTCATTTAAACGCATCTCTAATCTTGGAAACATGGTCTGGGCTGGGTGACACCTGTTGGAATAGTATTGTTGATAAAACCAGGAAACCTCTCTCGCACTCTTGCGACCTTTCCCGTAAATTTGCTCTGTATTTGTGTGCAAGGTCGATATTGACACTATGTAATGGATGGAACTATTAAATACAATAATGTTCGTAAACACTAATATTGACTGTAGCTATGGTGAAGGTTTTCTGTGCAGCAAGTAACAACTGATACTAACATTTGTAAACATTTAAATCAACTGAATATGACAAATATTGCATGGAGCGGCGTCTACGATTTGTTTACCCAGTCATGCGTCCTCCAGTTTTGGAGGCTCTAGTGTCAACAGTGTTTCTGGAAATGGATTTATACACAAAATATAATCACGTGATACACTATACAAGGTGGTTCACCTGTCCCTTATTCTCCGGTTTTATGCAACCCGCAGATTACAGTCTAACTTGAAAACATCGTTCCTGAGACCCATTATATACTTTGGCTCTAAAGGTTATTGCTGAACAGTAGTGTATATGATTAACGCGCGCTGATAGCATAAGTTCCAATATGTACGATTCAGGTTCGAATCTTAAGGAAACGTTGAGAATTTTTTCTGCCACTTTTCTTTCTTCCTGATTTGGCACAAAGCTAGATGGGATATCGGAACATTTTTAACTTGCTTCTTTGTTTCTTTTATTATTCTCTTTATTTGTGTTTATTCTAACTTAATCAGTGCAGTTACAGGAAACACAAATGAAAATGAACCTTCTGAGGCATATTCATCCAGTTTCTTCTAAATATGCAGGGATTATTACAATGTTTTAAAACTAACATTGGTATTTCAGATAATACTACAGAACCAGACCCATTTTTAGAGTATCTCTAAAACAAAAATTACACAAAATACCTAGGCTGACAATCATAAACTGTGTTAAATAGGTATTCACCATACTTTCAGTTGAAAAGAAAATTAGGTTTAATCCCCATATCTTAATAAACTTCTCAATATCCATTAGATAGTGTTTCAAAAATGAAACTTAGTGATGAAACATTCTCTAAGTATGAAGAAAAATTGATAACATGTTAAGAGTTCTAGTATTTTGAAATTGTTTTTATTAACTTTATATGTTTTGAAAATTTCCTTTATTGTTTAAATGCTTAGTGAAGTTTCTTTTTCAAAATAATTATAAAGAAAATTAAGGATCGAAGACTGAAGAACACGTAAAATGAACCTTCATTTATTCTTCATTCGTATACCTTTTTGTTTAACTCTAAAATTATAAGAGTGACAAACATTAAAGTAACTTTGCATTTCGATAGATAATACATAGAGAAGAAAAAAAGTACACGGAGACTGTGGGACTCGAACCGCTGATATACTGGTGCAGGTAACATGAAATTAACCAGTTGAGCTACAATCATTGCGGCCGTTTTTTCCGTTAAAACTTGTAGGTAGTGTGTCCCACATGTCTCCCTCTCCGCTCCTGATCTCTTTATAACTGTTGTGGACTCCTTTTTGTAGCTTAAACCGTTCATTTAACCTTCATTTATTATAATTTACGTTGCAGAACATAAGACAGCGATCCTATTGATATAACATGTACTGTAACAGGAGTTATTAAGCGCATGCTTTTGGAATGGACGTAACTACTGCTGCTAAGGTCTATTTTCCGCTGAAGAACAGGCTAGATTTGCATGGTTATCGAATGGCTGACAAGCACGGTAATTTCAGAGTATGAAGTGTTGCTTATCTCCAAGAATAATAAGGAACCACCTTGTATACTACCATAAAGCGTGCGGTTTCATATATTTATATGATGAGTGCTGCTCTTTTATCAATAACTTTGTGATGGAGAACAATGTTGTCTTTTTAAGGCACATGAGCTTTTTTAAACACCCCTGGCAGCAGAGTGGTGCATCTCTGACTCGCTGGAAGTAAAAGCATTCAATTTCAGATATTCTGACGTCATGGTATACGTCGAACAGACGCTCGATCGTCTTATTACGGGGGTTAAAAGGGGGAAGTAGAAGGATTCGCTGGAATTCAGCCGCGCGTGAAAGATTAAACCCCCTGCCCCCAATGCTCTTACGCGCAGGTATGTGAATTAAAATTGGTTTATTTCCCGGGAAGGTGGGACTTATCATCGCTTCATTGCACTCTGTCAAGACTAGAAGAGTTAAATAGCTGAGCGTGTGGAATGGATCAAGCAGGAATAAAAACAAAAAATCTGATGTGTTCCATTCACATGACTTTCTCTATATCACTGCTACAAATTATTCTATTTTCTTCATCTAATGAAGCAAAAATTAGCAGAAATAGTCTTATTACTTGCCTCCTTGTTAGTAGAAGCGAAATAAGGGGCTACCATAGGTTAAAGTGATAGTCAAATACTGGTTGCTCTGCAACTGTAGCTGAAAAAAACAAGGAATATTTCAAAAACAATCAACTCCACGAAAAAATGTATATAACATGAATTGTGTGTTTTAAGGTGCTCTATATTTGTTGTGTGGTAAGTTTTTGTCCATCTCTTACGGTTTAGCAGTTATGCAAGATTCCGTAAAATTTACCAAGAATACAGTAGTCTTCAGAGGCTATTCTCAGAAAATGCAAACTATGCATTTTATTTGTCATGTGAATATCTTTAATATACGATTTTTTAATCAAAATCGTTAGCCATTTTCTAGAAAATCAAAGTTTTTGAAAAAAGTTCCACGCAAAAGGTAGTTTGAGGTGTGGGGATTTTTCTCAAAATCTTCGTGTCGCATCCCTGGAAGATGCTAAACTTAAATACAAAGTTTGGTATTTTATCCACTTTTCGTTTTTGAGTTACGTGTTCACGGACCACTGACACAAGGACACACACACACACACACAGAGAGAGACAGTACTTTTTCTGAAAATGCTTTTTTGGATACAGGGGACCCTAAAACATATATTTCTGGTGAAATCTCAGTATCGAATTTTTTGGTGGAGTGCAATACCTTGTCTATACACTATATGCATAGCACGTATAGAGAAAGCAAAAATCAAGTAAAAAGTCCAAACACTAAAAGGAATGGGAGAGCGTAAATGAATCAACACAAAGGGTTTATTGTATTAAAGAAAAACAATCGGGGAGGAACCTGAATAATAAAACAGAGAAAGAAGAGCAGAGCTAATAAAAAAGTAAACGAATTTTATCTTAAGAAAGAAAATGACAAAAAAAGGAGTTTATTCTCTTACATGATTTATCACTTCAGAAGCTTTAAAAAACAAGACTTCTTAATGTGTACAAGTAAACGCGAACGAAAAAAGTCATAAAACTAGGCAGTTAATGTCTTTTTGCTTCTCTACTTAGTACATGGACATAGGTAGCGGAAGTTATTTCACTCCACTCTATATTCCATTCAGACATTTCACTCGAAATAATGGTTTAATATCCCCTGTATAAAAAAAAAAATTTCTGGCAAAGGTCCGTATGTGTGTATGTGACTATGAACAAAAATAATAATAATAATAATAATAATAGTTTAACGCTGCCAAGATTAGACTCCACGTATCATTTACGTCACAAAATACAACACACAAAATGTGGGGGTCTCGTGTGAAGGTGCATAATGTTTCCTTGGAGCATTTTCAGATTTTGGCTTTTTATGAAACAAAAATAATGAAAGTGTGCTTACTTTTAAATAATCTAATTAAATTTACAAGATTTGCAGAGGGATCTTTTTCAAACTATTCCACAAAATAAGCATACTGCTTAAAAGTTTAAATTTCAGTGTAGCATTTCAAGTTCCAGTAAATTATAAATACGAGTTTTCGACATATCCGAAAAACTGTAAATCATTTTTTTTTACTTTCTCTACATAGTATATAGAGAAGGTAAATGCACTCAACCCAAAAATTAGATACCGAGCTTTCACCGGAAATTCACGTTTTAGGGTCTCCTGTATCCAAATACATTTTTGGGAACAGGTCCGTGTGTGTCAGTGAACACGATAACTCAAAAACGAAAAGTCGTTGATATACTTGATATTTAAATTTAGTATCTCCCAGGGGTGCGACACGAAGATTTTGATTATAATACCATTTACATGGCAAATAAAATGCATATCTTGAATTTTTTGGGAATAACCTCTAAAGACCCCTTTATTTTGAATTAATTTTCCTGAAATTAGTGTAACTAGTAAACCGTAAGAAATGGACAGAAAGTTACTATACAAAATAATGTAAATCACATTAAAACACACAGTTTATGTCATATGTTTTGTTTTTGTGGAATTGACCATTTCTGAAATATTCCTTGTAATTCTTATCAGATTTAAAATACTTAAACTTTTCTCACACGGAAAGTTGTAAACTCCTGGCCCTGCATAAACACGGATTTCAACCACCTGGCAACCAGCTTTTACAAGATTTGGCTATTGTTTTAGCCTTGTATTCCCGTTCTACTTGCAAGAAAGCATAACATAAGGACAATTTCTGCTAATGTTTATCTCAATTAGTATGGTTTAGATAGATGAACAAGTTTTTTTAATAATAATTTGTTAAGGAGAAGTAGAGAAAGCCATTTGAATAGAACACAGCCCCAATTTTGACACGCGTTAACTAAAAAATCTGATGTCTAATTTAACTCTCTATAATAACAAATCTGATGTGTTCCATTCACATGACTTTCTCTACAACTCTGCAACAAATTATTGTTGAAAACCTTATGCTTCTATTTACTTCCTGCTAATCGAGTAAAAAATAGCAGAATAGTCTTATTACTTGCTTCTTTGTAAGTAGAAGCGAAATAAAGGAGTGCAATAGGTTAGTGATGGTCAAAAGCGGGTTGCTATGTCAATGAAATTCTTTTGTTTATATGGATAGAAGTTGACAAGTTCCTGTATGAGAAAAGTATAAGTTTTTCATAGCAGAAATAAAAACTAAAGAATGTCACAAAAACGACGAACTCACGAAAAAAATGTATATGTCATAAATTGTGTGTTTTAACGTGCTCTACATTTTTTGTGAAGTAAGTGTTTGTCCATCTCTTACGGTTTAGCAGTTATTCCAAAATCAGTAAAAGTCATCCAGAATAAACTACTCTTCAGAGGCTATTCCCAGAAAATTCAAAATATACATTTCATTTATCAGGTAAATATATTTAATATACGGTATTTTTATTAAAATTGTTTGAGCCATTTTTTAGAAAATCAAAATGTTTGAAAAAAGTTCCATGTAAAGGGTAGTTTGGGGTGGGTTTTTTTTTTCTCAAAATCTTCGTGTCGCATCCCTGGAAGATACTAAACTTAAATACCAAGTTTGGTATTTTACCAACTTTTCGTTTTTGAGTTATCGTGTTCACAAACACACGGACACACACGGACCTTTTTCTGAAAATACTTTTTTAGGATACAGGGGACCCTAAAACATATATTTCCGGTGAAATCTCGGTATCGAATTTTTGGGTGGAGTGCAAGACCTTCTCTATACACTATGTACATAGTACGTATAGAGAAAGTAAACATCAGCATAACGAGCTGACCGGTCAACACTTTCTCGACGACGAATAGGTCTTCTAAAAACTATTCTAAAAAGAAGAAAATGGAAAGTTCTGTTTTAGGCATTTTTCCAATATACCAATGATTAACCGTTCAAATTTTCAGGGCTGCGTTAAATTCACTAAACGTTTTGCGACACCTTATCTGGTAAGTTTATAATGCTTTTTCCATACTCTTATAATAACTCCATGGCACGACAGTTCATGGGGAACCTTGGCCTACCGACTGGCCACTGCGTCCCCCCATTTCGGTCCACTACAGACGTCATGGATAGGATGCAGTATTGGAGGGTGAGACGTGGTCAGCGATTTGAGTCCCCCGGCCGGTTAATGCGGTCCTCATGACCTGGAGCCGCTACTTCTCCATTAAGTAGCTCCTCAATTGCCCCCCCCCCCCACAGGGACCTTATGAGGCTGAGTGCACCCCGGGCCAGGTCTCCCAGCGGTGGCAAAATCCCCACGCCGGGACTGGGGATCGAACCCAGATTTCCCGCTTGGTAAGTAGCTGCGCTACCATCGCGCTAAGGAGATTGCCTTTCCATACTTTTAAGATTACAAAATCTAAACGATGATACGACTGTAGTTCATTGGTCAAACAACTGAGTACCTGCAGTATATACATGCCGGCCGAAATTTCCTGCTGAAGAAGTTGCCGCATAGCAAGGGGACTGAGCACTGTTCTGCTTAATTCCAGCACAGCTTAAAAAGGATGCATAACCCCTAATATATTTAACAGAATAAAAAGAATACTTTACATGTCATCATCAAGGTGGAGCCTTCTGTGTCTGAAAGAATATTGTCCAGATTTCTGGAGGAAATTAATCTTAATTTTTTCTGCAATTTTTTACTTTCTCTACACATGTACATGGTGAATAGTGAAGGTATTGCATTCCACCCAAAAATTCGATACCGAGATTTCAGCGGAAATATGTTTTAGGGTCCCCTGTACCAAAAAAAAAACAACATTTTCAGGAAGAAGTTCCGTGTGTGTCGGAGTGTCTGAAGATAACTCAAAAACGAAATATCCGTAAAATACAAAATTTGGTATTTAAGTTTAGTATCTTCCAAGGATGTGACACCAAGATTTTCAATAAAATGCCCATCAACCCAACTACCCTTTACATGGAAATTTTTTTCTAAACTTTTGATTTTCTCAAAAATGGCTCTAAAGATTTTGATTAAAATTTCGTATATTAAAAATACTTATCTGACAAATAAAATGTTTATGTTGAAATTTCGGGGAAAATCCTCTGAAGTCTACTTTAATCTGGATTAAATTTATGGACTTTGCACAACTGCTTAACCATAATAGATAGATAAAAACTTACTGCATAAAAATGTAGAGCACCTTAAAATTCACAATTTATGTTATATACATGTTTTCATGATGTTGATGTTTTTTTTTTTTTTTTTTAGATGTTCCTTGTTTCTGGTTTCAGCAAGTATTTTAAACCTGAAACCAACAACAAGGAATATGTCAAAAACGATCAACTCCACGAAAAAAATGTATATAACATAAATTGTGTGTTTTAATGTGCTCTACATTTTTTGCGTGGTAAGTTTTTGTCCATCTCTTATGGTTTAGCAGTTATGCAAAATTCCCTAAAATTCATTGAGCCAGTTTTTAGAAGATGTAAATTTTCAAAAAATAATCCACGTAAAGGGTAGTCGGGAGTGGGGGGATTTTTTTACAAATCTTCCGTATCGCATCCTTGGAAGATACCAAACCTAAATACCAAGTTTGATATGCAACGGATATTTCCTTTTTGAGCTATGCATACATATACACGCAGACATTTTTATAAAAATGTTGTTTTTTATTCAGGGAGTCCCAAAACGTGTATTTCCGGTGAAAACTTGGTATCGAATTTTTGGGTGCTTTACAATACCTTCTATATACACTGCATGCTCAGCTCATGAACAGCATCCTTAACTCTTGTCATTTGAAAGAAATCTCGAATTTTAAGATGTGTTAGTGAAGTAATTAGTTGCCTAAATGTGTCAACGTGCTCCAATACTGATTATATATTTTATGTTTTGTGGGCTTAGCATTGCAGGAAGTCATCTCTGAAGACAGGCCTCCATGGCCACGCTCGCTAAGTGCTTCCTGGGCAGGAAATCGTGGGCTCTAGTCCCGCCTTGGGCATGGGTATTATATGTTTGTGTAAAGGAACAGTAAAACCAGTAATCATACAGAAATCATCCAGGGGGGAATGTAAATAGGCGATACAGCGCCGGAGTTCTGACCAGACTCCGGTACTGTTTATATAAAGACAGCAGAATGGACATTTTTGTTACACTGCAAACAAACATATGCGATATGAATTCGTAAACCACATTATTCGTCTACTGGTTCTCCAATTAATCTCGGTGTCAATTTAATAATGAGAGAATTATATCACTATAGCATCAAAGAGGCTTAGAGGTCAAGTATATCTTGATACATATCAATACGCTGTATTTCAAATGTTTGTGCATTTTGGATATCAGCCAATGTTAAAGCTAGAACTGACTTTTAAATCGCCCATCTGAAATATAAGAAATCTCAATTCGCCATCGATCACAAAATCGGTCACAAAAATCAATAATTGTATAGAGTCAGACTGAAAAATTCAATGCCACAGCCGGAATTTGAACCACGGATCTCCCGATCTCTAGCCGGTGGCTCTGACACTGAGATACCATGGCAACATGCCGGCATGGCATTAAATTTCTCAACTGACTCGCATGTTTCCCGGTAAACCACAAGGTGATCTCAAATTATTTTGAGATGACAACCCCGATGGCGACTTACAATTTTGTAGGTAATTAAGTCCCAGGATTCATAGCATAGCCAACTATTATGGTCAATTGGTATTGGAACCACCTTGTGGTTTACCGGGAAACATGCGAGTCAGTTGAGAAATGTAATGCTCTGCCGGCATGTTGCCATGGTAGCTCAAAGGTAGAGCAACCGGCTAGAGACCGGGAGACCCCTGGTTCAAACCCGGCTATGGTATTGAATTTTTCAGTGTGACTCTACCTATCCAACTCCTGTCCTACACACGGCTTGTGTGAAAAAACAATGTTTCCTATTTCAATAATGGCATTGTATAGGTAAACAAATATTTACTATTTAAGAGCAGATATTTCATTGATAATTTTATATTTTTATAAGTGTTTCACGCCTAGCTTTTATTAAACCAACCACCTTTTTGTTCCACATATTCAAGATGAAAATATTATAATAAGATCAACGCTTAAGTCATTAATAGGATCTATTGTAAATATTAACAAAATACTTAACAAGCAATATCCCTACTTAAAAATTAGAACAAATGAATGTATGACTATAAAGCGTTGGTTACTTATTTGAGGTCTGCTTCAAATGTGCAGTGTGTTTAAAATAAATATAATAATAATAATACGAATAATACGAATAAGAATAATAAGAATGAGAATGATAAGAATAAGAATGATAAGAATAAGAATAATAAGAATAATAATAATAAGAATAAGAATAATAAGAATATTAAGAATATTAAGAATAATAAGAATATTAAGAATAATAAGAATAATAAGAATAATAAGAATAAGAAGAATAAAAATAAGAAGAATAAGAATAAGAAGAATAAGAATAAGAAGAATAAGAATAAGAAGAATAAAAAAAGAAGAAGAAGAATAATACGAATAAGAATAATAAGAATAAGAATGATAAGAATGATAAGAATGATAAGAATGATAAGAATGATAAGAATGATAAGAATGATAAGAATGATAAGAATGATAAGAATGATAAGAATGATAAGAATGATAAGAATGATAAGAATGATAAGAATGATAAGAATAATAAGAATAATAAGAATAATAAGAATAATAAGAATAAGAATAATAAGAATAAGAAGAATAAGAATAATAATAGTAATAAGAAGAAGAAGAAGAAGAAGAAGAAGAAGAAAAAGAAAAAGAAGAAAAATTACTATCCGGGCTTGTAGGCCGTGGTCTACTAGGCTCCTTCATCCCAGACGTTTCGTCTGCGGCTGCGGCAGACATCTTCAGTGGCAGTGCAATCGAAGTGTCCTGGTGGAGGTCTCAACAGCGACTCCACCAGGACACTTCAATCGCACTGCCACTGAAGATGTCTGCCGCAGCCGCAGACGAAACGTCTGGGAAGGAGGAGGAGGAGCCCAGCAGACCAAGGCCTACAAGCCCGGATAATAATTTTTCTTATACTGACTCCGGCCGTGAAAGCCTACAAATTTCAATAAAAATAATAATGATGATAATTATTATTACTATGTTCCTTTATTCATTATCATGAATGAACAGTAATAACACACAGAAAAATAAAAGCTACTAAAGCATATAAAAAGCTTAGCAGACTTCATGTAAAGCAGATTTCTGTAACAAATATAGCATTTTAAGGCACTAACAGCTTTATAACGCTTCGTTATTTCCTCTGGTCTCCAAGGGTTCCTCATGAAACTCAAATTAGTTTTCTTCCTTTTTTTATTTCGTAATTAGTGTAGCGTTATTACCTTATTGCACGAGAGCTGCCATTTGGAAGTCCACCAAATTGCTTTTCGCGTTATGGATATTTTTTCGCTCCGAGGCTTGCTTTTAAAGATTCATATTGCAGGCATTTTATTATTCAAGGCTTTGAACATGAAAACATCCACGTTTTTGCTTTAGCTCGATGTATATAAATATGAAAGTAAGTAATTTATCAAAGAGCCTAGCAGTGACAAAAAGTTTCAAATATTTATTCGTAAATACGCAGACCTTTACAGAGTCGTACAATCCACTTGAAACAAAGGACGACTACTTATATCACTAATATAATAAAATATCGTCATTACCTTTAACCAATGTTCGAAGAAAATGGACATCTGCAATATTCATTCCAATGTCTCTGAAAAAGTGCATTCTCACTTACCTGAAAAAGAAACAAAGCGCTATATCAGTTAAAATAAACTGTTTTATTATTCAACCAATTCAAAGAAATGCTTCACTAAAATTAATTTCTTATATATTAACCAATATATATTTCATTTAAACTGTAGATATTTCTACTGGCTTTATTGGAGGTATTGGCACTCTTAAGTAGAATTTTTACTTTCTCTACACTTACTATGTACATAGTGTATAGAGAAGGTATTGCACCCCACCAAAAAATTTTCGATTGTGTGTATGTCATTGTGTCTCTGAACACGATAACTTAAAAACGAAAATTCGGTGAACTAACAAATTCTGTATTCAAGTTTAGTATCTTCCAGGGATGCGACACAACGATTTTGAGAAAAATCCCTCCACCCCATACTAACCTTAACATGGAAATTTTTTTCGAAAACTCTGATTTTCTCTAAAATTGCTCTAACGATTTCCATTAAAATATCTTATATTAAAGATATTTACATAACAAATAAAATGTTTATCTTGAATTTTCTGGGAATAGCCTCTGAAGATTAATTTTTTATGGATGAATTATAAGAAATTTTTACATAACTTTGAAACCGTAAGCGATGGACAAAAACTTACCACACAAAAATGTAGAGCACGTTAAAGCATACAATTTATGTCATATACATTTTTTTCGTGGAGTTGATCATTTTTGAGATATTCCTTCTTTTTGATTTTAGCTTTAAAAACCTGCACATTTTTCATATAGGAATTTGTGAACTCCTATCCTTACAAAAAGGGAACTTAAGTCAACTGAATTTCAAGTGCTTCACATAGCAACCGGCTTTTAAAAGATTTAACGATCGCTCTAGCCCTGCATTCCATTATTTCCCTCCACTTACAAATGGTTATCATGACGTACATAAAAGAATAACTTTTTGTAAGAAAAGTTTGCTTGTAGAACAGGTAGAGTAAGTCATGTGAATGGAACACATTAGATGGTTATTTACAGACCACTGTGTGTGTGTGCGAGTGTGTGTGTGTGAGTGTGTGTGTGTGTGTGTGTGTGTGTGTGTGTGTGTGTGTGTGTGTGTGTGTGTGTGTACATCACAGTTTAAACACGAAAAGACCATGAAATAGAAAATTTGGTGTTCAAGTGTTCCCCAAGGATGCGACATGAAGATTTTTTTGGAAAATCCCCGCACCCAAAATACAATTTACATGGAAATTTGTTTGCAAATTTTGATTTTCTCGAAAATGGCTTTACGATTTCATATAAAAATACTTGATACACAATTTTGTTTTAAGAGCTGATATAACTGAGTATAGAAAATACGTGTAGAAAAAGTAAAAATTTTTCATGTCGAGTGAAGCGGCAATTTGTTGAAAATCTTTGTATCACGTTGTTCGAAAATTCTGTGTTAAGTTTGTTATTAAAATGATTCTTGTTATAAGACAAACTAATATGATCATAGCAACCGCTAGTAGAGCATTTGTGTATCTTCATTGCAGTTTGTATTTTTGCTCATCCATAATTAAAACGATGGACACGTCAGGGCTAATCCCTTTATATTCAGTACTCTGCTAATTTGAGTGTTTATATGCAATACCACTGTATCCTTCGATTGGTATTTGATTTATAGCAAACGTGTGTCAAGATACACCGCTAATTCCTCTTCTCCATACTTCATATTACATCACCGCCTCTACAAATGGAAAAAAAAAAATCTGATGTGTTGCATTCATATGACTTTCTCTACATCTCTGCCACAAATAATTCTTAAAAAGCTTATACTTCTATTTACTTCATGCTAATCAGAAAAAAATAGCAGAAATAGTCTTATTACTTGCTTCTTTGTAAGTAGAAGCCAAATAAAGGAGTACCATAGGTTAAAGTGATAGTCAAAAGCTGTTTGACTATCACTTCCTGTGTTTGTATGGACAGCAGTTGACAAATCCCTGTATAAGTAAAGTATAAGTTTTTCATAGCAGAAACAAAAAACAAAGAACGTCTCAAAAACGATGAACTCCACGAAAAAAATGTATATAAAATAAATTGTGTGTTTTAGCGTGCTCTACATTTATGTGTAGTAAGTTTTTGCCCATCTCTTACGGTTTAGCAGTTAATTAAAATTCCGTAAAATGCATCCAGAATAAACTACTCTTCAGAGAAAATTCAAGATATACATTTTATTTGTCAGGTAAATGTCTTTAATGTATGATATTTTAATCAAAATCGTTAGCCATTTTTGAGAAAATCTAAATTTTCGAAAAAAGTTACATGTAAAGGGTAGTTGGGGGTTGGGGGAATTTTTCTCAAAATCTTTGTGTCGCATCCCTGAAAGATACTAAACTTAAATACCAAGTTTGGTATTTTACCGACTTTTCGTTTTTGAGTTATCGTGTTCACAGACACACACACATGGACCTTTTTGTGAAAATGCTTTTTTTGGATACAGGGGACTCTAAAACATATATTTCCGGTGAAATCTCGGTATCAACTTTTTGGGTGGATTGCAATATCTTCTCTATACACTATGTACATAGTACGTATAGAAAAAAGTAAAAATAAAAACATATATAGATGTAAAATGCCCTTTTGTGTATACTTAAAAGTTTTCTGAGATGTCTTTATTATTGTTTTAAATATCCCAGTACTCAATTTTTTCAAATGGAACTCAATATTCGTTTTTATTAGTCGTCTTCTTAGTAGCGCAACTGCTTACCAAGCGGGAGACCTGGGTTCGATTCCCAGTACCGGCGTGTGGATTTTTTCCCCTCTGGGAGACCTGAAACGGGGTGCACTCAGCCTCGTGAGGTCCCTGGGGGGGGGGCCAATTGAGGAGCTACTTGATGGAGAAATACCGGCTCCAGTCATGAGGACCGCATTAACCGGCTGGAAGGGATTCGAGGCGCTGACCACGTCTCACCCCCATCCATGACGTCTAGTTCAAGGTTCCTTGTGAGTTGTCATGCCATGGAGTTATTCGTTTTTATCGTCGTGACCATGTAACGTAATTTCATAAGCACATAGCGACTAACTTATTTGCTTATCGCTTGTCTAGCATAAACTTGTTCCCATTAAAGCAGAAAAAGATTTATAAGAAAACCATATCAATACTTTTCATCGTAATTAAAAGGAAGAATAAGCTTTTATAACAAAAGTTTGTAACAGAAAAGGAGAAGAAGAGTATGTGAAATTAACACGTACGATTTTTAGTTATTGTATAATTAATATTTTATATTTAAGAACCACAGTCTATTGATACAGAATTTTACTTACTCCACACCACGTGTGGTGCTGTTCTTGCAATTCTATATCAGTTTAGTTCATATTGTTATGAACTGTGAAGTAAGGTGTAATTAAAATTGAAGCATCATGCTGTGATTTTAAATTTATTTGAAAGCTATAGTCACCTTACTATAACTGAAGTCCGGATTCTAGCATTTCCTTCTCTTCAAAAGCAAGATACAGAAAGCCAAGTTATGTTTTAAATAATTAAAAGTTTTCTTAATAAGCTACTTTTCCCTAGAAGCTGTCACATTCAATTGTCATAGAAGAGATTAATCCAGTAACTTCTCGGAGATATAAATACAAGCTAGCTTAACGAAACGTCAAAGTGACTTAGCACATCTTGACAAGAATTAATACCTATCTAGTACTGCTAGAGAGACCAAGTTAGACCCCTCCGGTTTCCTCCGCCATTACATTCCACCGGTGCTACATTTATATTCCATGCATCATTGCCTGCAGTGCCACTCTAGTAAAAGCGGGTGTTAAACAACATACAAAAACAGATAAATTCACATGTTTAATGAGAAATTATTGATATGAATGTTGAAGATAAAATCTGTGCTAAATATTGCGCCTGTGAAACAATTTTTAAAAACACAGCAAAAAAATCTGATGAGCTGCATTCACATGACTTTCTCAACATCTCTGCAGCAAATTATTGTTAAAAAGCTTATACTTATATTTACTTCATGCTAATCGAAAAAAAAAATGGCAGAAATACTCTTATTACTTGCTTCCTTGCAAGTAGAAGCTACATAAAGGAGCACCATAGGTTAAAGTGATGGTCAAAAGCTATTAACTAGGTGACTGAAGTTCCTTTACTTGTATGGACACGAGTTGGCATATTCCAGCGTGAGAAATGTGAAAGTTTTTTTTTAAATTTGAAGCCAAAAACAAGGAATATCTAAAAAACGACCAACTCCTCGTAAAAAGGTATTTAAATTGGGTGTTTTAACTTGCTGTATATTTTCTGTGTAGTAAGTTTTTGTCTACCTCTTACCGTTTACCAGTTAAGCAAAATTCGGAAAAATTCATCCAGAATAAAGAGGTCTGCAGCGGCTATTCCCAGAAAATTCAAGATATGCATTTTATTTGGTATGTAAATATCTGTAATATACGAGATTTTAATCAAAATCTTCAAGAGCCATTTTTGTGAAAATCAAAATTTTCGAAAAAAGTTCCATGTAAAGGGTAGTTGGTGGTGGGGAGATTTTTCTCAAAATCTTCGTGTCGCATTTGTGAAAGATACCAAACCTAAATACAAGTTTTTGAGTTATCCTGTTCACAGACACACACACACACACACATACACACGGACGGACCTTTTTCTGAAATTGCTTTTTTTTGGATACAGGGGACCCTAAAACATATTCTTCCGATGAAATCTCGGTATCGAATTTATGGGTGGAATGCAATATCTTCTCTATACACTATGTACATAGTACGTGTAGAGAAAGTAAATATGGTGCCGTAGAAGAAGCTCCCCAGAGCAATTTCAATGTTCCAGGTTAATTCAGTATCATTTATTACAAATATGTTTATGAGAAATGAAATGCACATCTTGGAATTTTCTGAAATATTGCTATAAAATCCTCATTAGAAGGAATTGTGTATAATGTTGTATAACTGATAGACGTTAAGTCACAGACGAAAACGTAATATACAAAAATGTACGCAAGGCTCCTTGATGAGTTCAATTTAAGGATAAATACTGTCGCGATAAATCCTCAAGCTACGGCCAATGGGTTGTTTCTGCTAGTATTTATGTATAGGAATCAGCGCTGAAATTCAATGGACCTCAAAATTTTTTCTGGACATTGCGAGTATTCTTTGTAATTATAAACAGAGTGGGATATTTTATTACAAATAATATATGATAAATTAGTAACCAAAGGGTCTAAAAAGCATGGTTAAATATGTTTGTATGTTAGGGCACTAGTAAACTTAAAACCAATTAACTGTTAAAATAAGAACTGAAGCTTTCCTGGCGACGTGTTAATTCAAAATCTTCTCGGGCTTCTAGCCAGGTAAAAACTGGCTAGAAGCCCGAGAAGATCTTAAATCAATTAACTGTTGTATAGGCCGTCAAAGTCAATAACAGTCAAGTCTTCTAGTTTACGCAAAAAACACTATTATTTTAATTGTGAAATGTTTATCGGTAATTTATTCGCCCAAACCTGGCTGGAATAAAATTATATGCAAAGAAACGTATGTTCTATATATTTCGAGTAAATCGAAATAAACATGGACGGTCTGATTTTCCTATAGGCAGAATTGCAGTTAGGCTAAAGTCTGGTTGTCTCTGCTATTCATGTTTGTCTTTCTAAAACAATTTCGTAGATATTAGAAGAAAGACCATTGTTACAAGTGAAATTTCGTTTACATGCAAATAGGTTCAAAACCAAATACAAATAATATTTTTGAAAGCTTTAATAACGCAAAGGTGTTTCTAAATTACCTGTATATTTCCAAACTAGCTACATTTTTCTAACGTAAGGTTGTACCAACTTCCTAAATGTCTACAATGAAAATACCCTCTAAGGATATTTAGAGAAAATTGAGTATATTAAGTTTATCCGTAATTTAGTAACTTAAATATACTACATTGCAATCAAAATTACAAATAATATAAAATTTAGCCCCATAAAGAATTAGCTGGCCAGAGAAAAATGTATTTAAAATATTTCCGTAAAATATTTCTGATATGAATCTGTATCTAACATTCCATTATGCCACGAAAGTCAAGATTTTTTCTTTCTCTATACGTACTATGTACACACCGAGATGTCACCGGAAATATATGTTTTGAGACTCCCTGAGACCAAAAAAAAATGAATTTTTAGAAACATGTCCGTGTATGTATCTGTCTGTGTGTATGTGTATGTGTGTGTGTGTGACTGTGTGTGGGCAGCATAGCTCAAAAATGAAAAGACCGTTAAAAACTAAACTTGGTATTTAAGTTTGGTATCTTCCAAGGATGCGACACGAAGATTTTCAAAAAAATCCCCCCACCCCAAATTACCCTTTACATGGAACTTTTTTAAAAAAAATGGCGTTAACGATTTTGATTAAAATCACATGTATTACTCACATTTACATACCAAATAAAATGTATATCTTGAATTTTCTGGGAATAGCCTCTGAAGACCTCTTTATTCTACAAGAATTTTGCTTAACTGCTTAACGGTAAGAGATGGACAAAAGCTTACTATACAGAAAACTTAGAGCACGTTAAAACACACAATTTATGTTACTCAACATTTTTTCGTGGAGTTGATAGTTTTTTAGTTATTCATTGTTTTTGATTTCATCTTTCAAAAACCTTTATTTTATCATACAGGAATTTGTCAACTCCTGTCCATGCAAACAAAGGAACTTCCGTCACATAGCAACCAGCCTTTGACTATCACTGTAACCTATGGTACTCCCTTATTTCGCTTCTACTTAAAGAAAGCAAGTAATAAGAGTATTTTTGTCATTTTTTTTTCTCGATTAGCATGGAGTAAATAGAAGTATAAGCTTTTTAACAATAATTTGTTGCAGAGATATAGAGGAAGTCATGTGAATCGAACACATCAGATTTTATTATTCAGGGGATCTCAAACATGTGTTTCCGGTGAAAACTCGGTATAGAACTTTTGGGTGGAATTCAATATTTCCCTACTTACTATACGTAGTAGAGAAAATAAAAATGCCTTGTTGCAAAATAAAGTTTTATGCAGCGTTAATCAGTTTGGTGGTATTTCATGTTACATGTATATATCGGTAGATATTTAACTGAGTATAGTTTTTACTTTCTCTACACGCACTATATACATAGTGTATAGAGAAGGTATTGCACTCCACCCAAAATTCGATACCGAGATTTCAACGGAAATATGTGTTTTAGGGTCCCCTGAATCCAAAAAAAAACATTTTCAGAAAAAGGTCCATGTGTGTGTGTGTCCGTGTGTCTGTGAACACGATAACTCAAAAACGAAAAGTCGCTAAAATACCAAAATTGGTATTTAAGTTAACAATATTTCAGGGATGCGACAAGAAGATTTTGAGGAAAATCCCCCACCCCAAACTGCACTTTACATAGAACTTTTTCGAAGTTTTTTAATGTCTTAAAAATGGCTATAACGATTTTGATTATAATATTTATCTTGCAAATGAAATGTAATGAAACGTATATCTTGAATTTTCTGGAAATAGCCTCTGAAGACCACTTTATTTTAGAAGAATTTTGCCGAACTTTGCTTAACTGCTAAACGGTTTTTGATTTCACCTTTCAAAAACTTATATTTTCTCATACAGGAATTTGTCAATTCCTGTCCATGTAAACAAAGGAACTTCAGTCACATAGCAACCAGCTTTTGACTATCACTTTAACCTATGGCACTGCCCTATTTCGCTTCTACTTACAAGGAAGCAAGTAATAAGACTATTTCTGCTAATTTTTTTCTCGATTACCATGAAGTAAATAGAAGCATAAGCGTTTTAATAATTTGTTGCAGAGATGTAGAGAAAGTCATGTGAATGGAACACATCAGATATTTTTAGATAGTGTTTTAACACCACTACATATAGCACCGCAGACGAGAACACGAGAACAGGGAATGTAGATGGATCACCCGGTGGATGGCGGGGGAAACCGCCCAACCCGGTGAAACTCGCTCCTGCGCCGCTTTGTCCATCACTAGGCGGACGCTTGGGAGCGAATCCGAACCGCCCAGGTAAGAGGCGAGTGGTCTAGCCACTCGGCCACGAAAGTCAAGAATGAACCACTTCTGCCCCATCCTTATACCTCTACTTTCTAATTTTATTACTACTTCAATTTTTCTAACAATTCAAAGAAGAGAAAGATGCTGTACACAAGTTAGGGAATTTGTTAGTGGAATGCAATATTTCCTCTACCTTATGCGGATACTTGACAATAAAATAAAGCTGGTAAGTTTTATTTTTATCGTATATCTGATAGCAAATATAAAACAGAAGCAAAATGGACCTAATCCAATAAAACTTGAATATCTGCAGCGATTTTCATTATGTAGTGCACTTTAAGTAATAAGTACAAGGTGTAATCTATAGCAGAATTATTTGTGTGTCTAAATAAAACACAAGTTTTAAGATTTTAATGTAGTTATGAATTATTTAGTTTCCATTGCCTCATTGGCCAGCAATTTTGCAGAGTTTGTGACATTCGCTTCTAAAGTGGAAACGTATTCCCTAAGGGCCCTTACAGTTGCATCACCAAATTCTAAGTATCCATTAAGGAATTTTAGTATGGCAATTTGTTGGAATTATATGATACCCTCTCCTTCGTAATAGTACGGATCATGGTAGAAGTTAATTTCCGCTCTTACATTTTTACTTTCTCCATGTGCACTATGTACATGGTGTATAAAGAAAGTATTGCACTCCACCAGAAAATTCGATACCGAGATTTCACCGGAAATATATGTTTTAGGGTCCCCAATAACCAAAAAAAAAGCATTTTCACAAAAAGGTCCGCGCGTGTGTGTGTATCCGTATGTCTGTGAACACGATAACTCAAAAACGAAAAGTCGGTAAAATACCAAACTTGGTATTTAAGTTTATCATCTTCCAGGGATGCGACACGAAGATTTTGAGAAAAATCCCCCCAGCCCCCACTACCCTTTACATGGAACTTTTTTCGAAAATTTTGATTTTCTCAAAAATGGCTCTAACGTTTTTGACTAAAATTTCGTATATTAAACATATTTACCTGACAAATAAAATGTATATCTTGAATTGTCTGGGAATAGCCTCTCAAGAGTAATTTATTCTGAATGAATTTTACTAAATTTTGAATAACTGCTAAACCGTAAGAGATGGACAAAAACTTACTGCACAAAAACTGTAGAGCACATTAAAGCACACAATTTATGTTATATACATTTTTTTCGTGGAGTTGGTCGTTTTTGTGACATTCCTTATTTTTGGTTTCTGCTATGAAAAACGTATAATTTTCTCATACAGGAACTTGTCAACTCCTATCCATATAGACAAAGGACCTTCATTGACATAGCAACCAGCTTTTGACTATCACTTTAACATACGGTTGTCCCTTATTTCACTTCTACTTACAAGGAAGCGAGTAATTAGACTATTTCTGCTATTTTTTTCTGATGAGCAGAAAATAAATAACAGTATAAGGTTTTTAAGAATAATTTGTTGCAGGGATATGGAGAAAGTCATGTGAATGTAACACATCATATTTTTAAACCTTAATTTTTCTCGGTCGTAATACCAGGTCGTTTGGAACATAGGAATACTGAATGAAAGTCAAAATGCTGCTACAGATCTCTGAAATTATTCTACCTTCTGAGCATGTTTCTGCTCCTCAAAAGAAGATTTAATTCAAAGATTTCTTTCCATCAGGAACAGAGGCAAATTTAATTAGTCATGGGAATGAGTTGAATTTACTAGCATTTTATACCACACTTTGTTGATTTTTGACATTGCGAGTATTGTCATAAATAAAGGTGACTCCTCTTTGGCAAACGCAACCTTTTCTGGTCTGTTTTGTTCAATTCGTCCTGAAGGTTTTTATTAGGGTTCAAATTTTTGGGTAAATACATATTACTTTCTCTATAGGCACTATGTACATAGTGTATAGAGAATGTATTGCACTCCACCAAAAACTTCTATACCGAGATTTCACCGGAAATATGTGTTTTAGGGTCCCCTGTACCGAAAAAAGTATTTTCAAAAAAAGGTCCGTGTGTGTGTGTGTGTGACCGTGAACACGGCAACTCAAAAACGAAAAGTCGGTAAAATACCAAACTTGGCAATTAAGTTTAGTATCTTCCAGGGATGCGACACGAAGGTTTTGAGAAAAATACACCCACCCCAAACTACCCTTTACATAGAACGATTTTCGAAAATGTTAATTTTCTTAAAAATGGCTCTAACGATTTTGATTAAAATATAATATATTAAAGACATTTACCTAACAAATAAAATGTATATCTTGAATTTTCTGGGAATAGCCTCTGAATGGTAGTTTAATCTGGATGAATTTTACGGAATTTTGAATAACTGCTAAACCGTAAGAGATGGAGAAAAACTTACTCCACAAAAAATGTAGGGCACGTTAAAACACACAATTTATGTTATACACATTTTTTTTTCGTGGAGTTCATCGTTTTTGAGGCATTCCTTGTTTTTGGTTTCTGCTATGAAAAATTTTTCTCATACAGGAATTTGTCAACAGATGTCCATACAAACAAATGAAGTTCAGTGACATAGCAACCAGCTTTGGATTATCATGTTAACCTATGGTACTCCCTATTTCGCTTCTACTTATAAGGGAGCAAATAATATGGCGATTTCTGCTAATTTTATACTGATTAGCATGAAGTAAATAGAAGAATAAGCTTTTTAAGAATAATTTCTTGCAGAGATATAGAGAAAGTCATGTGAATGGAGCACATCTGATTGTTTTGTTTGCGTTCTAATATGAACTTGAAACTGACTAATCTTCTACTTATGTACACTAGATCAAACATTTTAACTTAAATTGATCATTAAAATGCATATTTTTTTATTTTTCTATGTAAATAAATATTTTTCGTATATTCACATAAATTACCCAAAAATTGCATAAAGGAAACATTTTAAAATAATTTTCAAACAATTTCATAAAATCACAAAAGCAGCAGCAGAATTGTTACTTTTTCTATACGAACTATGTTAATGTATAGAGAAGGTATTATATTCCACTCAAAAATTCGATACCGAGATTTAACCGGAAATACATGTTTTGGGTTCCCCTGATTAAAGAATAAGCATTTTTGCAAAAAGGTCCGTGTGTGTCTGTGGACAGCATAGCTCAAAAACAAAAAGTCCGTTAAAAACCAAATTTGGTACTTACATTTGGTATCTTTCAAGGATGCGACACTAAGATTGTCAAGAAATCACCACAATTACCCTTTATATGAAACTTTTTTCGAAAAATTTTATTTTCTAAAAAATGGCTCTAACGATTTTGATTACAATATGTTATATTACAGATATATACCTGACAAATAAAATGTATATCTTGAATTTTCTGAGAATAGCCTCTAAAGACTACTTTATTCTTGAGGAATTTTTCATAACTGCTAAACCGTAAGAGATAGACAAAAATTTAGCACAAAAAAAATGCAAAGCACATTAAGAGACACAATTTATGTTATACACATTTTTTTCGTGCATTTGATCGTTTTTGAGATATTCTTTGATTTTGGTTTCAGTCTTGAAAAGCTTATACTTTTCTAATACGGGAAGTTGTCAACTCCTGTCCATACAAACAAAGGAATTTCAGTCACATACCAACCAGCTTTTGGCTTTCACTTTAACCTATGGTACTCCCTTATTTCGCTTCTACTTACTAGGAAGCAAGTAATAAGACTATTTCTGCTAATTTTTTCTCGATTGGATGAAGTAAATATTAGCATAAGCTTTTTAACAAGAATTTGTTGCAGGGATGTAAAGAAAGACATGTGAATGGAACACATCAGGTTTTTTTTGTTTTTTTTTAACAAGTCACTATCCATTTCTGTAATGTTCAATTACACATGGCAGATGGCGCAATTTGTTGTTAATTATTATAAGAACTGATATGTCAGCTATATTATCCCTTCAGTTTGAAGAATGCATTCCTTAGTTACCAGAGCTCGCAAGATAAGAACGGGAATTCCTCCACTGCCATATGCTTGAAATAAACAAATGCAGCCCAGCTAGTATATACACTGATACTGTATAGTCAATTAGTCACTCATTTGTCATTTGTGAATCCGCAAAGCTTAGACAACCTTCTAGCTGTGTTGGGAAGTTACATATCGACAATTTTGATTTCACAGCGGATTAAACACGCCCAGAGAGAAAAGTAGTGCAAGAATATGCTGCGGAGTTTAAGGATTTTTTCAGTTCTAATATAAAACTCTGTATTGTGATCCATATAGTTAAGCTATAACGGCAGACCAACAAAAAAAAGAAAGAAAAAGGTATTAATTATTCAGTGCTAAATACTTCAGCAGGACCTTCTAAATTTTCAGTGTATTGTGAGAAAATGCAAGGAAGTGTTCGAAAATAATAGTGGATTTAACATTAGGTGAAGCGGTATCTTGTAAACTTAAATTTGCTTGTGTAGATATATTCTAAAAAATCTGATGTGCTACATTCACATGACTTTCTCTACATCTCAACAAATTTTTGTTAGAAAGTTTATGCTTCTATTTACTTCATACTAAGTGAGAAAAACTTAGCAGAATTTGTCTTATTACTTGCTTCCCTGTAAGTAGAAGCGAAAAAAGGGAGTACCATAGGTTAAAGTGATAGCAAAAGATGGTTGCTATGTGACTGAAGTTCTTTTGTTTCTATGGACACGAGTTGACAAATCCCTGAACGAGAAAAGTAAGTTTTTCAAAGCTGAAATAGAAAACAAGGAATATCTAAAAAAAAAACGAACAACTCCACGAAAAGTGTATGTTTTAACGTGTTCTAAATTTTTTGTGTGGTAAGTTTTTGTCCATCTCTTACGGTTTAGCAGTCATGCAAACTCCACAAAATTCATCCGGAATAAAATAGTCTTCAGAGGCTATTCCTAGAAAATTCAAGATATGCATTTTTAAGCAAATAAAATTTTTCGAAAAAAATTCCATGTAAAGGGTAGTTGGGGTGGGGGATTTTTCTTAAAAATCTTCGTGTCGCGTCCTTGGAAGATACCAACCTAAAATACCAAGTTTAGTATTTAACAGTCTTTTAATTTTTGAGCTATGCTGTCCATAGGCACACACACAGAAGTTTTTCTGAAAATGCTTTTTTTGGATTCAGGGGAAACCAAAACATTTCCGGTGAAATCTCTGTATCGAATTTTTTGGCTGCAATACAATTCGTTCTCTATACACTATTTAAATAGTGCGTATAGAGAAAGTAAAAATGAAAGCGTCATATTTTGAGAATTTTCGTTATTTAATATTCTTTTAAATGTCTTGTATTTGATTCGGGGTGTTTCGATTTGGTTCCTTTGATGGGATGGTTCATAGGTTGTGGCATATAATATGTACGACCAACTTAGTTTCTGTGTTGATTTTCCTTTCCGCTTTGGTTTAAAATGTATGTTATATACCTAACGACTAGAATATGGTTCAAATTGTATATACAGCAACAAAATTCGAAATAACTAGAATAAAAAACTCGCGCAGATATTTATTTTGATTCATTGTTTGACTTCTTTCTTTACAGCGTATTAGTTGGCAAGAGGGAAAACGCAGGTTTGTAACGTTAATTCGTGCCTTGACTTCCCATTCTATTATTCCCTGTTATATTTCTTCATCCAGTGTGTCAGTTCTCAGTGCGCTGCAAACTTCTGCCTCACAACCGCAAGCTAAGTGGCTTATCTCGGTTTATGAACCTGGAATACGATGATGCTGTTGTTCAAGAGCACCACCTACAATAGAACCTCGTGGAAAACACCAGCACAAGAAGTTGGCTTACCAGGAAAATCAAAATTGTGGAATGACCTTGAGCTTTTTCGTTTTAAATTCTCTATACGCATACATACAAATATATAGAGAAGGTATTGTATTGCACCCAAAAGCTCGATAGCGATATTTCACCGGATATATGTTTCGAGAACTCCTGAATCCTAAAAAGGCATTTTAGAAAAGTGTCCGTGTATGTATGTGTGATTATCTATCGGCAGCATAGCTCAAAAACGAAAATGCCGTTAAATACCAAACTTGGTATTTAAGTTCAGTATCTTCCAAGGATGCGACACGAACATTTTCAAGACAATCCCTCAACGCCGAACTACCCTTTACATGGAACTTTTTTTGAAAATTTTGAGTTTCTCAAAAATGGCTCTAACGATTTTGATTAAAATCTCTTATATGTTAGATATTTACAACCCAAATAAAATGTATACCTTGAATCTTCTGGGAATAGCCTCTCAAAAATACTTTATCCTGAATGAATTTTACGGAATTTTGCATAACTGCTAAATCGTTCGAGATGTACAAAAACTTACCGCACAAAAAATGTTGAGCACGTTAAAACACAATTCATGTTGTATACATTTTTTTCGTGCAGTTGATCGTTTTGAGATATACCTTGTTTCAGATTTGAAAATTTTCTCATACAGGAATTTGTCGATTCCTATCCATACAATCAAAGGAACTTTAGTCACATAACAACCGGCTTTTGACTATCACTTTAACCTATAGTACTCCCTTATTTCGCTTCTACTACATGGAATCAAGTAAGAGCCTATGTCTTATAATTTTTTCTCGTTTAGCATGAAGCAGCCACTAATTTAATATGACGCGATGTAATGCAACTTCTGGCGCTAGGATAGGAATGCAGGTGTTACAAAGCTCTTCAAGAATATTGCCTTAAGTGGGATAATAGATCATATCACGAAATATTAATTCCAGTACTACGCTTACGTCATATTATGAGAGTGAAAAGTTGCAGAGTTCTAAAAGTGTCGAGGAAAGCAGAAAAATCTGGTGTACCATTCACATGACTTTCTCTATATCCCTGCAACAAATTATTGTGTAAAATCTTATACTTCTATTTACTTCATGCTAATCAGATACAAATAGCAGAAATGCCTTATTACCTGCTTCCTTGTAAGTAGAAGCGAAATAAGGGAGTACTATAGGTTAAAGTGATAGTCAAAAGCTGGTTGCTATATCACTCAAGTTCCTTTGTTTTTATGGACAGGATTTGACAAATTCCTGTATGAGAAAAGTATCTTTTTCAAAGCTGAAACCAAAAGCAAGGAATATCTCAAAAAAGATCAACTCCAAGAAAAATGTATATAACATAAATTGTGTGTTTTAACGTGCTCTACATTTTTTGTGCAGTAAGTTTTTGCCCATCTCTTACGGTTTAGCAGCTATTCAAAAACAATATACTCTTCAGAGGCTATTCCCGTAGAATTCAAGGTATACATTTTATTCGTTTTTGAGTTATAGTGAACAAAGACATACGGACATACACGCACGTATCTTTTCCCGAAAATGTTTTTTTTTACTTTCTCTATACGTACTATGTACATAGTGTATAGAGAAGGTATTGCACTCCACCAAAAAATTCGATACCGAGATTTCATCGGAAGTATATGTTTTAGGGTCCCCTGTATCCAAAAAAAGTATTTTCAGAAAAAGAGCCGTGTGTGTGTGGCTGTGAACACGATAACTCAAAAACGAAAAGTCGGTAAAATACCAAACTTAGTATTTAAGATTAGCATCCTCCAGGGATGCGACACGAAGATTTTGAGAAAAATTCCCCCAACCCAAACTACCATTTACATGGAACTTTTTTCGAAAATTTTGATTTTCTAAAAAATGGCTCTAATGATTTTGATTAAAATATCGTATATTAAAGATATTTACATGACAAATAAAATGTATATTTTGAATTTTCCGGGAATAGCCTCTGAAGGCTACTTTATTCTGGATGAATTTTGCATAACTACTAAACCGTAAGAGATGGACAAAAACTTACCGCACAACAAATGTAGAGCACCTTAAAACAAACAATTTATTTTATAGAAATTTTTTTCGTGGAGTTAATTGTTTTTGAGATATTCTTTGTTTTTTTTTCAGCTATAAAGACATACTTTTCTCATACAGGACTTTGTGAACTCGTGTCCAAACAAACAAAGGAACTTCAGTAGCAGAGCAACCAGCTTTTGACAATCACTTTAACCTATGGTACCCCCTTATTTCGCTTCTACTAACAAGGAAGCAATTAAGAAGAATATTTCTGCCAATTTTTGCTTCATTAGATGAAGTAAATAGAATAATTTGCTGCAGTGATATAAAGAAAGTCATGTGAATGGAACACATCAGATTTTTTTAGTTAAAGGGGACCCTAAAACATATATTTCCGGTAAAATCTCGGTATCGAATTTTTGGGTGGAGTGTAGAGAAAGTAAAAAAGGGACTCGTAATGATCTTGGTGTATGATTCTAAATTGGAAGTAAAACTTCCGAGCTTCCACTCTGGGACATCCGAGTTAATTTATTAATTAGTGTCCTTCGTTTCCCCAGATACTTCTGGAAGTCATTAAAGATCTGATAAATCAAGCAATTTAACAGATGGCCAGGCTTAGACCGACATTTTTGTCGCTTCGTGCTTGTTAAAAGGAAATTAATTGGTCTCTGCGAGTGTTACATTGCGAAAATGGCCCACGTATTCAGCGGTCTTGTCAGCCACATTTCCCGCAAGACGTTAACAATTTGCCAACTTGTCCAAGCTTGTTCCCACAGCGTACAGCATTTCAAATGGACCTCCGAGTTCCAACTTAACTTTCACTGCTGACATTATCAACTGCAAACGTCTCCAATTAGTGACCCAGTTTCTCTACACGTACTATGTACTATGTATAATATTCGTTACCGACGTTTCACCAGAAATACATGTTTCAGGATCCCCTGGATCCAAAAAAATCATTTTCAGAAAAAGGTCCTTGTTTGTCCTTGTGTCTGAACACGATAACTCAAAAACGAAATGTTTCTAAACTACCAAACTTAGTATTGAAGTTTAGTATCTTCCGGGCGTGTGACACCCCAAGCTACCCTCTACATGGAACTTTTTTCGAAAAGTTTGATTTTCTTAAAAATGGCTCTAACGACTTTGACTAAAGTATAATATATTAAAGATATTTACCTGACAAATAAAATGTGTATCTTGAATTTTCTGGGAATAGCCTCTGAAGACTACTTTATTCTGGATGAATATTTCGCAATTTTGAATAACTGCCAAACCGTAAGAGATTGACAAGAACTTACCACATGAAAAATGTAGAGCACATTAAAACATACAAGTTATGCAGTATACGTTTTTTTCGTGGAGTTGTTGTTTTTGGTTTCGATTTGAACACACACACACATTTTCTCTCTTAACAATATTAGAATAGAAGAAGAATTGGAAGCAATTTGTACATTGTTTACGTTTTCTATAGATGCAGCTATTCCTAATCTGTGTACAGTTGGAATGATATCGGAAGGTAGAGCCAGAAATGCTATAGCCGGATTTGAACCAAGGACCTCCCGATTGCTCTGCCACTGAGCTACCATGGCAATATTCCGGCATAGCACTGAATTTTTCAACTGACTCGCATGTTTCCCGGTAAACCTCAAGGTGTTCTCAAATTATTTTGAGATGACAACCCCAATGGCGACTTACAATGTTGTAAGTGCTTAAGTCCCAGGATTCATAGTATAGCCATCAAATCCCGGCTATAGCATTGAATTTTTCAGTCAGGCTCTACCTATACAACTCCTGTCCTACACATGGCTTGTGTGAAAAAACAATTAAACAAATACTCATGGGATGATATTGTTCACATGTAGGGTAATTCCACCGTTTCTGAATATTAAAAATCTGATGAGCTTCATTCACGTGACTTTCTGTACACCTTGCAACAAATTATTGTTAAAAAGCTTATGCTTCTATTTATTTCATGCTCATCGACAAAAAAGAGAAGAAATAGTCTTATTAGCTTCTTCCTTGTAAGTATTAGAGAAATAAGGGAGTACTATCGGTTAAAGTTATAGTCAAAACCTTATTGCTATGTGACTGAAGTTCCTTTATTTGTAAGGACATAAGTTGTCAAATTCCTGTAAGAAACCAGTACCAGTTTTTCAAAGCTGAAGCTTAAAACAAGGAATATCTCAAAAACCATCAACTCCTCGAAAATAAATTATATAACATAAATTGTGTGTTTTAATGTGCTCTACATATTTGTTTGGTAAGTTTTTGTCAATTTCTTATGGTTTAGAAGTTATGCAAAATTCATCCAGACTAAAGTAGTCTTCAGAGGCTATTCCCAGAAAATTCAAGATATACATCTTATTTGTCGTGTAAATATCTTTAATATACGATACTTTAATCAAAATCGGTACAGCCATTTTTGAGAAAACAAAAATGTTCGAAAGAAGTTCCATGTAAAGGGTAGTTGGGGGTGGGGGATTTTCTTAAAACTCTTCGTGTCGCATCCTTGGAAGATACCAAACTTAAATACCAAGTTTGGTATTTAATGGTCTGTTCGTTTTTGAGCTATGCTGTCCACAGACACACACATGGACCTTTTTCCAAAAATGTTTCTTTTTTTTTTGGATTCAGGGGGACCCAGTGAAATCTCGGTATCGAATTTTTGGGTGCAATAAAATAGCTTATGAATATACTATGTACACAGTATGTAGAGAAACTAATTACGCTATATAAAATATTACTAAAACTTTTAAATCTTCGTATTTTGAATACGATCACATTAGAGTTATAAAAGACTCAGCTTGCCAAGAAGACCTTGACTTATATTTTCAGACGATAAATAATTTGCAAAGGCATGCCCTTACAACTAGTATTTCACAATCTGCAACTTCAGAATAACTACCTCACAAACAGAATTATTTCAATGCTAAACGTAGTGAAATGTCTAAAATATATGTATATATATATATATTTATTTATTTATTACGGTTTAGTATACTATGATACAGTATACGAATATAAGAATAAAAATATGATGTGTTCCATTTACATGACCCTCTCTACGGCTCTGCAACAAATTATTTAAAAAAATCCTTCTGTTTACTTAATCGAGAAAAAAATAGTAGAGATAGATAGAATAGAAATAAGGAAGTACCATAGGCTAAAGTGACAGCCGAAAGCTGGTTGTTATGCGACTGAAATTCCTTTGTTTATATGGACAGGACTTGACAAATTCCTATATGAGAAAATTGTAACTATTTTAGAGCTGAAACTAAAAACAACGAATATCTAAAAAACGATGAAATTCACGAAAAAAAAATATATAGAATATAAATCGTATGTTTTAATCTGCTCTACATTTTTTGTGTTGTAAGTTGTTGTCCATCTCTTATGGTTTAGCAGTTATGCCCAATTCCGTAAAATTCATCCAGAATAAAGTAGTCTTCAGAGGCTATTCCCAGAAAATTCAAGATATACATTTTATTTGTCAGTTAAATATCTTAAATATACGATATTTTAATGAAAATCCTTAGAGGGTTTTTAAGAAAATCAAAATTTTTGAAAATTTTTCCATGTAAAGCGTAGTTTGTGGTAGGGGAATTTTCCTAAAAATCTGCGTGTCACATCCTTGGAAGATACCAAACCTAAATACCAAGTTTGGTATTACACGGTATCTTCGTTTTTGAGTTATGCTGTCCACAGACACACACACACGGACACTTTTTTGAAAATGCTCTTTTTGTATTCTGGGGGATCTAAAACTTGTATTTCCGGTGAAATCTCGGTTACGAATTTTTGGCTGGAATACAATACTTTCTCTATACACTATGTTCATAGTGCTTGTAGAGAAAGTAAAACTTCTATAATAATTCCAATGTTGGAGCTGTTTTACGAACAAAGACACCGAGAAAAAATTGTAACAGCTGAAATTTTGAATAAAGAACTCCAGTTTGAAACTTCATGCGTCTAGAGACCTTCACGAAATTTAAGTAGTGCACTCCCTTAAATGAAAGAAAAATGAATTACAATGAAGAGCAGAAAGTGCTGGGTTTAAAAGCAACGCTGGGAATGTTAAAGTGGGAGCTATCAGTGTATGAAACTCATTAACCAGCTTCCGGACTATCGAGCGACGCCTTGACGATACTGCCCAGCAGCGCAGGCATTCAACAAGATACAATTACTGGCCGCAAAGTACATTTACATAAACCGGCCATCAAAGGAGCATACTGCACGCAAGGTATGCATTTACTAGTGCACTGCAGATACCGCGTAGTTGTAATATACAAGGCGATAATGAACTATACCGAAATATGTTCACCGAAAGTGTAGATTACTTAAATAGGTAATGTTTGATAGGAGACTTATGGCCACTTTATTGAAATTTCGAAGAAATGGCTATAAGTTTCTGAAGTGCGAGTACGCCACGTAGCGCAACACTTCGTCTGGAGTGAAAAATATAATAATAAATAATCTAATGTGTTCCATTCACATGTTCTTTCTCTACATCTCTGCAACAAATCATTGTTACTTTATGCTAATCGACAAAATAATTAGCAGGAATAGCCTCATTACTTGCTTCCTCGTAAGTAGAAGCGAAATAAGGAGTACCATAAGTTAAAGTGAATGCCAAAAGCTGGTTGCTATGTGACTGATGTTCTTTTGTTTGTATCGACAGGAGTTGACAAAGCCCTGTATGAGAAAACTAAGTTTTTCATAGCTGAAACCAAAACCAAGAGTATCTAAAAATCAATCAACTCCACGAAAAAGAATATAACATAAATGTTGTGTTTTAACGTGCTGTGCATTTTTTGTGTAGTAAGTTTTTATCCAAGTCTTACGGTTAAGCAGTTATTCAGAAAATTGAAGAAATACATTTCATTTGTCAGGTAAATAACTTTATTATACAGCATTTGAATAAAAATCGTTAAGAGTCATGATTTAGAAAATCCAAATTTTCGAAAACAATTCCATGTAAAGGGTAGTTTGGGGTGGGGTTATTTTTCTCAAAAACTTCGTGACGCATCCCTGGAGGATAATCTAAGTTTAGTATCTTCCAGGGCTGCGACATAAGATTAATTTCTTAAAAATAGATATACCGATTTTGATTAAAATGCCCTATAAATGTATATCTTGAATTTTCTGGGAGTAGCATCTGAAGCATACTTTATTCTGGATGAATTTTCCGAAATTTTGCATAACTGCTAAAGTGTAAGAGACGGATATAAACTTACCACACAAAAATATAGAGCACGATAAATCACTCAATTTATGTTATCTACATTTTTGTTTGGGGAGTTGATTGTTTTTAGTTATTCTTTTTTTTTTCAGCTTTAAAGACATAGTTTTCTGTACCGGAATTTGTCAACTCGTATCCATACAGACAAAGAAACTTCAGTCACATAGCAACCAGCTTTTGACTATCACTTTAACCTATGATATTCCCTTATTTCGCTTCTACTTTTTTCTCGATTAGCATGAAGTAAATAGAAGCATAAGCCGTTTAACAATAATTTGTTGCAGAGATTAGAGAAAGTAATGTGAATGGAACACATCAGGTTTTTTATCTTTCTGTGCTCAAACAGCTAACAACTTAGCCTGGTTTTGGTTATTGTATTCCTTAAAATACTCCTGTATTCGAATTTTGAAAATTATATTTTCGCTGTTGCCAGCGTCACTGTCAACTTACAATATATTTGAATCGCTGCACCGAGTACACGTGACCAAATAATTTTTAAGCATATATCATTAACCAACATAAATAACAGAGTTCAATGTAAAATAGGACATTTAACTAAAGATTGCACTTTGCTGATGGCTTACTTGTGGAACAGCTGAAAATGATCAATTAAACAATAAATCTACCATATGTATACACACAAAGTATGAATTTGGTCTCAAATAACTTAAACTTGGTCTTAGATTGATATGCGAACTCTGATTTTAAAGATCAAATCCCTATATCGTGAAGTCGTTAGTGTCACCATTGTTAAACTACACAAAACCTCAAAAATCTGAATAACGCAGAGAATATAACATTTACACTTCTAAAATATAAATTGTAATGATTCTGAAAAAATTTACATTGGCACAACAAACAGAAACTTAAAAGTTTGTGTAAAGGAACATCAAAGAAATACTAAATTGAAACAGTTGGATAAATCAGCGGTAGCCAATCATTTCTTGAATACCAACCACGAAATGGGACAGGAAATCAAATTACTGAAATCTATCAATACTCCTTCAGAATTGCATATCTGGGAAAAAATGTTTAACTTTGAAATACCACCAGCAGATGTCATTTTAAACTTTTACAAACTGAAAGTCGAGCTAAACACTCAAAAATCTGATGTGTTACACTCACATGACTTTCTCTAGCTGCTCTACAAACTTCATACATAAGATTCTTCTTCTCTTTGCACCTTGCTAATCGCGGTACTCATTAGCACAATGTTCTTATTATTTAGTTCCGTATAAGTAGGAAGAAAATAAGGGAATACACTAGGCTAAACCAATAGTCAAATGTTTTAAAAGCTGTCGTTATGCGATTGTCATTACAAATCGCTTCTTTTCATGGCCAGGAGTTGAACAAAAGAAAAACGTACACTCCCGTCTGAGAAAAGTATACGTACTTCACAACTGAAACCAATAACAATGAATACCTCGAAAACGGTAAGCTCCACGAGAAAAATGTATATGACATAACTTGTGTATTTTAACAAGACCTACATTTTTTGTACAGTAAGTTTTCGTCCAGCTCTTACGGTTTACTAGTTATGTCAAATTAAGCAAAATTCATCCAGAATAAACAGGTCTTCAGAAGCTATTTCCGGAAAATTCAAGATATACATTTTATTTGCTAGGTAAATATCTTTAATATATGATATTTTAATCAAAATCGTTAGCCATTTTTAAGAAAATAAAAATTTTCGAAAAAAGTTCCATGTAAAGGGTAATTTGAGGTTGGGGGATTTTTCTCAAAATCTTTCGTGTCGCATCCCTGGAACATACTAAACTTAGATACCAAGTTTGGTATCTTAGCTACTTTTCGTTTTTGAGTTATCGTGTTCACAACCACACGGCCACACACACACACACACACACACACACACACACACACACACACACACATACACACACACACACACACGGTCCTTTTTCTCGAAATGCTTTTTTATTTTCTGCATACGCACTATGTACATAGTGTATAGAGAAAGTATTGCACTCCACCAAAAATTCGATACCGAGATTTCACCGGAAATATATATTTAGGGTCCATAATATCCAAAAAAAGCATTTTCACAAAAAGGTCCGTGTGTGTGTGTGTGTGTGTGTGTGTGTGTGTGTGTGTGTGTGTGTGTGTGTCCGTGTGTCTGTGAACACGATAACTCAAAAACGAAAAGTCGGTAAAATACCAATCTTGGTATTTAAGTTTAGTATCTTCCAGGGATGCGACACGAAGATTGAGAAAAATCCCCCCACCCCAACTACCCTTTACACGGAACTTTTTTCGAAAATTTTGATTTTCTCAAAAATGGCTCTAACGATTTTGATTAAAATTTCGGATATTAAACATATTTACCTGACAAATGAAATGTATATCTTGAATTTTCTGGGATTAGCCTCTGAAGAGTAGTTTATTCTGGATGAATTTTACTAAATTTTGAATGCTGCTAAACCGTAAGAGATGGACAAACACTTACGACACAAAAAATGTAGAGCACTTTAAAACACACAATTTATGTTATATACATTTTTTTCGTGGAGTTCGTCGTTTTTGTGACATACCTTATTTTTGGTTTACGCTATGAAAAACGTATACTTTTCTCATACAGGAACTTGTCAACTCCTATCCATATAAACAAGGGGACTTCATTGCCATAGCAACCAGCTTTTGACTATCACTTTAACCTACGGTTGTCCGTTATTTCGCTTCTACTTACAAGGAAGTGAGTAATAAGACTATTTCTGCTACTTTTTTCTGATTAGCATAAACTAAATAGAAATATAAGCTTTTTAAGAATTATTTGTTGCAGGGATATGGAGAAAGTCATGTGAATGGTACACAAGATTTTTTGGATACAGGAGGTCCTAAAACATGTATTTCCGGTGAAATCTCGGTATCGAATTTTTGGGTGGAGTGCAATACTTCTCTATCCCTATGTGCATTGTACATATGGGGCTAGAGAAAGTAAAAATAGCAAACAGTTCCGAAAGGTTCGACCAGAGGTCACCAACGATAGGCAAGAAGAAGGCAGATGTCAATGAAGTCCGGCTTCTACCACCAGAAGTCACTGCTCTCAGATCGACATCTGTATTAGATGTCTAAGCTGGCCAAAGCCATGTTGTTCTGTTCACCAGAAAACACAGTTCAGATACTCAAATTTCCCTATCAGGGTCAGAGGATAGAGTGGGGAAATTCCGTCAAATACCTGGGCGTCACTTTTGATAAGGGCCTAACTTTTCGTGAACGCATGCGGGGAATGTCGGTCAAAGCGACGGCTTCCCTTTACCCTGTACTGCTTCCCAAATGCCGGTTCACTTAAAGTTACGTCTTTTCAAGGCACTCATAGTCCCCCTGATGCTCTACGCCTGCGAAGTGTGGGGCATGGCAGCTTCTCTGGTTACAGCGGGTACAGAATAGAGGACTCAGGTCCATATATTCTGTATGTGGACGTTTCCCTTTGAAGCTACTACATGAAGCTTCGGCCCTCCATATGTGGAAGATGTTATTAGGCGCCGGGCTCAAAAATTCTACTTCCAGATTGAGTGAACATGAGAACGCACTTGTCAAGATCGCTGGGCATCCCCGGCAACAACAGCAAAAATAGTTGAACTAAGTATTCCCCCCTCCCATCATTGGGAGTGGTCAATAAATATTATCCAACAAAAATTTTTCACAAATTAAACACCAGCGGAGCAGAGGAAAGGATGTTGCTCCTGAAAATGCAGCCGCTCGAGGAGCCTATCTATCGCTACCTCCTTAACATCATCACCTGAAACCTCAAAATACAAAACCTTAACCTTCACCTCATCCCTGTGGTTAAACCCTTACCAGGGTAGGTAAACAGCAACAACACCTAGGCTCACCACGAGCCTAACAGACTCGCTCGAACGCACAGCCCCTCAGACGTCTGCGAACCTGCAATTGATGACAACGAAGGTTGTCGAAACGCGTCCAGATTTCCAACACCAACATCATGTGTAGTGGAACATGTGTCTGCAATAGATGTCCAGATTTGAACATTTACACATGTGTCTGTAAGGTTTAGAAAGATGTTTTGTGACTTATGAAATAATCAATCCTTTGCATTTGTCGATGAAACTTAACCTCACTTTTCATCGCTACGCAACGGACTGGTTAATTGCACGCCATTGTATTTTATGTTCATCTTGGGTAGTATTTAACTTCATTGGTTACATAAAACTGCATGTATTTTGCTAATAATACTTTAGGTACTTTATACCAATTTGATATGCTTTCTCAAATGTATTGCCATTTTCGTTGTCTTCATTTATTCTGCGACTTCTGCAATATACCGTGTTAAGCTTCCTGGTTTTCATAAGCACATTATAAAAGACTTCATCGTTTATATCGGGAAAAACTTGGTTCATTACAAAAACACCATATTTACTCCCTCTACACGTACAAAAAGTAAAATAAAATCTGTAATACAACATCCTGGCATCTTGTTCCCTATACCAGCACGTATATTGCAAACTTTAAAATTTATTTCCCACTTTTAAATTGTTGTTATACATCATTATTTTACAGATAATACTTATATAGTAATAACTCAAAATTTGATTTAAAACAAAAACAAATTAATATAAACTGAAATATAATAGATTCCAACCATAAAACAACTTTCACTAACACTAAATCATCTATTATTAATTACTGGAGTCAAGTAACACAAATAACTGGTAACCAGCTGTTTACCCTTAAAACTATGCTCTAGATTATTAAGATAAATGAAAAACTAGTCCTATACTACTGGTATCCAGCTGAATATGCACCGGTAACCAGCGCAGCTAAATAATTATATTATACAATAATTTCTTTAGATTGTAGTGAACTATAGTAAATTGTGTTTTACTTCCTTTGGCTAATATCTGTTACTAATTATACCTAATCTTTTACATCATCATTACACTAGACTCACTGTATTTAACTTTTTAACACTATTTAGCACTTCACCAACACTTCCTCCTCAACGTCATCTCCCCTTACTTCGTGCTGTTCACCGCCAGAAGCCCATAATCCACCATTCCTGCTCTCACACGCCCTCTGCATCCCTCATATCACTCTGGTCTACACCGGCTCCTTCTTCTTCGCCTCCTTCTACTATGCTCGGCTCTCATTCATCTTCCATTAGTCTCCAGTCTCCATTTAGAATTAGTTTGCATTATTTATTCTTCCTCTTCTTCCTATAAACTTTCTCCCTTGGGTTCATAGTTACTTAAGTTGCAATAGTATTTGCTTATATTTCTGTGTTTAAGTTTTTATCAGAGTGTCAGTTATAAGTTTAAGTTTACTGATTTCGAATTCTGTCGGATCTTCTTAATTCGTCTCTGGCTAGTGCACGGACTGGTATTTCCACTTGTTCAATTCTACACGTACTATGTACATAGTATAAAGAGGAGGCATTGCACTCCACCCAAAATTTCGATACCGAGATTTCACCGGAAATATATGTCTTAGAGTCACCTGTATCCAGAAAAAGCATTTTCAGAAAAAGGTCCGTGTGTGTGTGTCCGTGATCCCATAACTCAAAAAGAAGTCTGTAAAATACCAAACTTGGTGTTTAAATTAAGTATCTTCCAGGGATGTGACACGAAGATTTTGAGAAAAATCCTTCCACACCAAACGTGTAACTTTTTCCGAAAATTTGGATTTTCTAAAAAATGACTAACGAGTTTGATTAGAATATCGTATATTAAAGATATTTACCTACCAAATAAAATGTATATCTTTAATTTTCTGGAAATAGCCTCTGAAAACCACTTTATTCAGCATGAAATTTACGAAATTTTGAATAACGGCTAAACCTTAAGATATGGATAAAAACTTTTCACACCAAAAAATGTACAGCATGTTAAAACACACAATTTATATAATAAATTTTTCGTAGAACCGATTGTTTCTTTTTTTTTTTTAGATATTCCTTGTGTTTTGGTTTCAGCTACGAAAACTCCTGTGCTACAAACAAAGGAACTTTAGTCACATAGCAACCAGCTTTTGATTATCACTTTAAGTTATGGTACTCCCTTATTTCGCCTCTCAAGGAAGCAAGCATGAAGTAAATAGAAGTATAAGCTTTTCAAAAATAATTTGCTGCAGAGATGTAGAGAAAGTCATGTGAATGAAACATCAGATTTTTATTTCTATTCTCTATTCTAAGAGTAATCATGAAAGAAGTTATTGCAGCTTAATGATTAGAATAAACACAATTTTTTCTGTCATATATGTTTGCTACTCCAGAATCTGGATCATTACCGCACTTTATGAGGGCCACCAATGGGGAACGCAGGAATAAAGGCTGACGTTTTCCAAGTCACTGGGGAGAGAAAGAACCGCAGAAAGTTGGTCGGGTATTGTTCTACATTCCTTGTTTTACAGCTCTAGATACAAACAGAATAGCGGAACTATCGACTCATGGTTACCGACGCCTTCAAACAAAATGCTGTGCCACGCTCTAATGAACCTGAAGCTTACACTAACATGAACCTGTACCTGCGCTACCTGCAGACAATTGTTTCACTGCACTGCACTGGAGCAACTGAAGCAAGAAAATATAGTGGTTCCCGTGCGACGGTTTATTTCTGCACATCGTCTGGGTTAACAAACCTTGCGCATTACCTGCTAAACATAAATATTCCTTTGTGAGTAACTTGATAACATATTAAAACTTATTGGGAAATAATGTTATACAAAATACACACATCTATTGATTTACACATAGGAACTTGTAACCGATAGGGGTAGCCGAGGTTCTTTAAGAAATTTTAGGTAAAAATAGTGTATAGAGAAGGTATTGCACTTCACGAAAAAATTCCATACCGAGATTTCACCGGAAATACGTTTCAGGGTCCCCTTTATCTAAAAAAACATTTTCGGAAAAAGGTCCGTGTGTGTGTCTGTGGACAGCATAGCTCAAAAAAGAAAATAATTAAATACCAAACTTGATATTTAAGTCTATCTTCCAAGGATGCGACACCAAATTTTTCAAGAAAATCGTCCAACGAACTACCCATTACATGGCAATTTTTTCGAAAATTTTGATTTTCTAAAAAATGGCTCTAGCGATTTTGATTAAAATATCGTATATTAAATAAATATACCTGACAAATAATATTTTCTAGGAATAACCACTGAAGACTACTTTATATAAAATACGCAATTTATGTCATATACATTTTTTTCTTGGAGTTGATTGTTTTTTTTTTTTTTAGATATTCCTTGTTTTTGGTTTCAGCCATAAAAACATACTTTTCTCATACATGACTTTGTAAACTCGTGTCCAAACAAACAAAGAAACTTCAGTGACATAACAACCAGTTTTTGACCATCACTTTAACCTATAGTACTCCCTTATTTCGCTTCTACTTACAACGAAGCAAGTAATAAAGAAGTAAATAGAAGTATAAGTTTTTTTAAGAATAATTGAGATGTAGAGAAAGTCATGTGAATTATACACATCAGATTTTTTTAATTTGGTAGTTTTAGGTAAAAATAGTGCATAGAGAAGGTATTGCACTCCACGCAAGGATTCGATACCGAGATTTCACCGGAAATATATGTTTTAGGTCCCCTTTATCTAAATAAAACATTTTCAGAAAAAGGTCCGTGTGTGTGTGTGTTTGTGGACAGCATAGCTCAAAAAAGAAAAGACTTGAACACCAAACTTGATATTTAAGATTTTTTATCTTCCAAGGATGTGACACGAAAATGCTCAAGAAAATCACCGAACCCCCAACTACGCATTACATGGAACTTTTTTCGAAATTTTGATTTTCTAAAAAATGTCTAAGGATTTTGATTAAAATATCGTATATTAAAGATATATACCTGACAAATAATATGTATATCTTAAATTTTCTAGGAATATCCCCTGAAGACAACTTTATATAAAATACACAATTTATGTCATATACATTTTTTTCGTGGAGTTGAACATTTTTAAGATATTCCTGGTGTTTTGTTTTAGCTTTGAAAAACTTATATTTTTCTCATACAGGTATTTCTTAACTCCTGTCCATACAAACAAAAGAACTTCAGTCACATAGCAACCAGCTTTTGGCTATCATTTTAACCTATGGAACTTCCTCATTTCGCTTCTACTAACAAGGAAGCAAGTAATAAGGCTATTTCTGCAAATTAGCATGAAGTAAATGAAAACATATGCTTTTTAACTACAATATTTTTTGCAGAGATGTAGGGAATGTCATGTGAATGGAACATCTTTTACATTTTTTTCTACAGGATTAACAGTTTGTTATTCTTTTCGTTTATTTTATTGTGTCTTGTGATGAGATTTTAATTTCGTTTCTACATATGAACTAGGAGAAAAAATCTGATGTGTACCATTCACATGACTTTCTCTACATCTCTGCAACAAATAATTGTTAAAAATTTTATACTTCTATTTATTTCATCAGAAAAATTAGCAGAAATAGTCTTCTTACTTGCATCCTTTTAAGAAGAAGCGAAATAAGAGAATACCATAGATTAAAGTGATAGTCAAAAACTGGTTGCTATGTCACTGAAGTTTCTTTCTTTGTATGGACAGCAGTTGACAAACTCAAACAGTTGAGAAAACTCAGTTTTTCAAAGCAGAAACCAGAAACAAGGAATGTGTCAAGAACGATGAACTCCACGAAAAAATGTATATAACATAAATTGTAGGGTTTAATATGCTCTACAATTTTTGTGTAGTAAGTTTTTGTCCATCTCTTACGGTTTAGTAGTTATTCAAAATTCTGTAAAACTCATTCAGAATAAAGTACTCTTCAGAGGCTATTCCCAGAAAATACAAGATATACATTTTATTTGTGAGGTAAATATCTGTAATATACGATATTTTTATCAAAATCGTTAGAGCCATTTTTGAAAAAATAAAAATGTTCGAAAAATGTTCCATGTAAAGGGTAGTTGGGGGTGTGGAATTTTCCTGAAAATCTTCGATTCATATCCTTGGAAGATATCAAGGTTAAATATCAAGTTTGGCATTTAACGGTCTTTTCGTTTTTGAGCTATGCTGTCCACAGACATACACATAGACTTTTGTTTCCAAAAATGCTTTTTTTGGATTCAGGGGACCCAAAATACGCATGCCCTGTGGAATCGAATTTTGGCTGCATTTCAATACCTTCTCTGTACTCTATGTACATAGTACGTATAGAGAAAGTAAAACAGGTTTTTGGAAAGTGTTATATTTCAAACGCTTTCTTGAAAAAAATTTGACGTAACCGTACTAAATATTACCACATACCAGTTGACTTTCTTTACTGTTCAGTAAATATGAAATTACAATCCTGAAATACAAAACCGAAATGCTGCCAAGGGGTTTTCGAGAAAACGAAGAGATAGCTAGTTCACTAAAAACAGTGGTCATTAAAATATCTTAATTAACCGTTTGAGCTTGGAAATGGTTTTCGCATTTACATTTGCAGATTTTAAAATGAGCTACCACCACAACAATTAATTTTCCTTTTGTACGTAAAAACTTCTATTAAGCAGTCGTATTTCATGCTCTAAGGAGTTCTTTAATTATTTGTTATTTTAATTACCTGTGTCAATTAAGTTACTGAAAATTGAAAAGAGAGGACAGAAATTAGAACACTGAGCTGTTTATTTCTCTGCAGTAGTGGGTATGTAGTTTAGAACTTTTACTTTATCAGGTATGTGCAATGTACATACTAGCAAGGGAATATATTGTATTCCACCCAAAAATCGATATTGAGATTTCACCGGAAAAACATGTTTTAGGATCCCCTGAATTAAAAACTTAGAAAAGGCTCCCCATGTGTGTGTGTGTGTGGACAGCATACCTCAAAAACGAAAAGACCGTTGAATAGCAAAATTGGTATTTAAGTTTGGTATCTTCCAACTACTCTTTACATGCAACTTTATTCGAAAATTTAGATTTTCTTAAAAAATGGCTAAACCGCAAGAGATGGACAATAACTTACCACACAAATAATATAACACACAATTTTTTTATATAATTTTTTTTCCTGGAGTTGATAGTTTTTGAGATATTCCTTGTTGTTGGTTTCAACTTTGAAACTTTTGTAATTTTCTCATACAGGAATTTGTCAACCCCTGTCCATACAAACACAGGAACTTCAGTCACATAGCAACCAGCTTTTGAATATCACTTTAACCGATTCTTATTTCGCTTCTGCTTACAAGGAAGCAGTAATAAGAATATTTCTACTAATTTTTACTTTCTCCATACGCACTATGTATATAGTGTATAGAGAAAGTATTGCACTCCACCAAAAAATTCGATACCGAGATTTCACCGGAAATATATGTTTTAGGGTCCCCAATATCAAAAAAAAGCATTTTCACAAAAAGGTCCGTGTATGTCCGTGTGTGTGTATGTGTGTGTATGTGTGTCTGTGTGTGTGTGTGTGTGTGTGTGTGTGTGTGTGTCCGTGAACACGATAACTCAAAAGCGAAAAGTCGGTAAAATACCAAGCTTGGTATTTAAGTTTAGTATCTTCCAGGGATGCGACACGAAGATTTTGAGAAAAATACCCCCACCCCCAACTACCCTTTACATGGAACGTTTTTCGAAAATTTTGATTTTCTCAAAAACGGCTCTAAAGATTTTCATTAAAATTTCGTATATTAAACATATTTACCTGACAAACAAAATGTATATCTTGAATTTTCTGGGAATAGCCTCTGAAGAGTAGTTTATTCTGGATGAATTTTACTCAATTTTGAATAACTGCTAAACCGTAAGAGACGCACAAAAACTTACTACACAAAAAATGTAGAGCACAATAAAACACACAATTTAT